>PPOW02000024.1:0-56889 GCA_003708965.2 Debaryomyces subglobosus | reverse complement strand
AGAAAGCTGGTGGTTCTAACATCAACTATGCTTTAGATACTGTTTCGAACGAACAAACTTTCCAATCTGTATATGATGCTACAGCTGGTACTAAAGATGTTTCTATTGATAATTTGCTCTTCTTGAGTCCTAACCAAATCAAAACTGATGATTCTAGAAAGGTTTCTTTTGAAACCTCTCTTGCCTACTGTGTAGATGGAAATGATGCCAACTTGGGTGGATTGATCGTTCCATCATCATCAGAATTAGTAAACGAATACAATGATTACTGGTTCAATGTTATTCCACAATATATTCCAAAGCTCAAGCACTCTAACTTGAAGGTTTTGAAGTCTGGCTTGCAAACTGCCAACGAAGCTTTGGAGCTATTAAGGGAAGATAAGATCAATGGCCAAAAGGTTGTTTTTAGAGCAAATTAGTAACTATGTATATTTTTTAGACATATTCATAGAAAATGAGTTTGTATAATTATGTATTGTAGATGGTTTGGAGAAAAGGCTCAAAATTTCGTATCTCATCTCATCCTCATTTTCTGAAATAAAATACAAAATAAAATATACTTATTTTTCATTCTTATCCAATTGTATAACAAATTTATAGTTAATTAACATGTCTGCTACTGATAAAACCACATTACCGTTCACTGAACAACATTATTTCTCTTCTTATGATCATTTTGGGATCCATGAAGAAATGTTGAAGGATACTTCCAGAACATTGTCATATAGATCAGCTATGTACAAGAACAAGCACCTTTTTAAGGATAAGATCGTCCTTGATGTTGGTTGTGGTACCGGTATTCTTTCTATGTTTGCTGTTAAGGCTGGTGCTAAACATGTTTATTCGGTCGATATGTCAAACATTATTGGAAAAGCTAAGGAGATCGTAGCCTTGAATGGATTTGAAGACAAAATTACCTTATTACAAGGTAAATTAGAAGATATCGAATTGCCAGTTAAGGAAGTTGATATAATCGTCTCCGAATGGATGGGCTACTTTTTATTGTACGAATCAATGTTAGACACTGTTTTGTATGCCAGAGACAAGTACTTGGTCAAAGGTGGTTTAATTTTACCAGACAAATGTTCAATGTACATTGCTGGTATTGAAGATGCCCAATATAAGGAAGAAAAGATTCATTACTGGGAAGATGTTTATGGATTTGATTACTCTCCATTTATCGATGTTGCTATGGTTGAACCTTTGGTAGATACCGTTAACAATCAGTCCTTGATTACCACTCCATACAAATTCTTCGAGTTTGACATAAATACAGTCAAGAAGGAAGAATTAGCCTATCATAACAACTTTGACTTAAAAGCTATTGATACTGATTTATGTCATGCTTATATTGTTTGGTGGGATTGTGAATTCCCAGGTGACGAAACAGTTACTTTGTACACTGGTCCAATGCATCAATATACTCATTGGAAGCAAACTGTTTTCTACATGGATCAAGTCCTTAACTTAAAGAAAGGTGATCATATTAAAGGTTCCATTGCTTCCAGACCAAATTCTAAGAATCCAAGAGAATTAGACGTTGAAATCAGTTGGAATGTTAAGACTGACTCAAATGATAAGTCAAGAGAAAAGTCTGGTAAGTATAATTATTTCATGCGTTAATTCATCCTTCATTTCTAGATTATTTAGCATAATTACGGTACTTCATTTTTGATTTTGTATTAATAGTCAACTAGCATAGTTAACTAAAAGAGTTTATTTTCCGCATCCTTTATTTGTAAGCTTTTCATTTTTCAACTCTTATCGCTAGTCAATTAGGTAGCAATTGATCGAATATAAAAGCATTTTTTCTTTTAAATGTTTTGAATACATGTTTCGTAAAAACATCATACAGTTGAAGCCGTTATTAATTAGGAATAGTGTGAAACAACAAGTACCAAGATTTTTATCGCAAGCCAAAATGACAAAAAGTGAGGAAGAATGGAAAGCAATTCTTTCACCACAGCAATTCAGAGTTTTAAGACAACAAGGAACCGAAGCACCCTATTCGGGAGAATATAATTCTAAACCTGCAACAAATACAGGGGTATATGAATGTGTTGCATGTGGAAACCCGTTATATAAGTCACTGACGAAGTTTAAATCTAACTGTGGGTGGCCTGCGTTCTACGAAGCTATTCCAGGATCTCTTAGAATACTCAAGGATGAATCTCATGGAATGATAAGGGAAGAAATGCGTTGTAGTAATTGTGATGGTCACTTAGGTCATATATTCAGAGGCGAAGGATATAAAAACCCTACTGATGAAAGACACTGTGTTAATAGTGTTTGTTTGAAGTTTAAAGAATAAATAATCAAAGCAAAAGACTTTGATTATTGGTATATTTAATATAAGTTAAACAGATGGCATAAAATAATAAATATATAATTATGTAAGAAAACCCGGAGCATTAAGCTAAGAATGGAACATAGATCTTTCTCTTTAACTTTTTGTAGTCATCGCCAAATGTCTTCAAGTATCTCTTATGTTTCTTGA
Source organism: Debaryomyces subglobosus (assembly GCA_003708965.2). Taxonomy (NCBI): domain Eukaryota; kingdom Fungi; phylum Ascomycota; class Pichiomycetes; order Serinales; family Debaryomycetaceae; genus Debaryomyces; species Debaryomyces subglobosus. Next base: position 54,392 of record PPOW02000024.1, on the reverse strand, counting down.
TAGCCCAGACCCACATTTGACCGGTGGCAACAACTAAAAAGACCCAAGAAGACCAGTTACCAACTAATAAAGCGTAGAATAACCAACTTAATGATTCGAAGAAGTAATTTGGACACGAGACCCAGTCAAAACCATAGCCATATGGAATAACATAGTTCTTGGTGTTGGAGGAAGATCTCAAGCTGGCCAAGTTCAAATGTGTGGTCAAGTTTGACAATTCAGCGAACAACCATAAGCCTGCTAATGTGTAATTAATGTAGGCAGGGAAATCGTTAACGTAGAACAAAAATTTACTCGAGGACGAGGAGTTGACAGTAGGAGGACCATAAATAAAGAACGACAAATTGAATCCAGACAAGATCCAATAGTGGGATGAGTTCTTAAAGATATTGAACACTGGCATCGTAGCATTCGAGAACTTATGAACAAACAATGTTTCGAATTCCCTCTTCAAAAAGTGTAATAACACTAACACATAGGCCACAAACTGAGTGTGGGTGTGAGTAAACACACCTTGACCATAAATAGAGCTGAACAAATAGAAAAGCGGATGAATCAAAAGCGGACCAAAGTATTCAATAATGAAAACAGTTCTCCAGGCAATTTGCGGTCCCAAGTCCTTGGTATACAACGTAATTGACTTGGTTGTCTTGCTAATACCATTTCCAACAAATGTCTTGCTTGCATCCAAGGGAATTTGTTTCCCAGTTGAATCCTTCATTGTAAGTCTGATTCTATCCTTAGAGACATTTTGAGTCTTGCTAATCAAGTTAAGCAATTGCTCAACGGTAGAATCTATTTCTAATTCATCAGTACTCAATGTCTTTAAGCTTTTTGAACGAGGAACAATCTCAATTGATACCATATTTCAATGCTAACTTATTTCGATATGTGGACGTATAGCCTCTGTTTAATTTTGTCCTGGTTTATATTCTCATACGCGCAGCGATTTTTTTCACTCGTATCTTTCTTTATTTACCCAACGAATTTAGTACTATAGAAACTTTAATCGTATCAATCTAGGTTCAAACTACACATTAAGATGGACGTTGATTCTAAATTAGAAGTTTGTATGTATATGACCATGAGAGTCTCATTTATGGTTGAAATGCGACTAACATATTCTAGCTAACATACCTAAGGGAACTACCCAAGACTACATAGAATCGATATTTCTTCCATTTGGAAATATCATAAGCATTGATATGACTGGTAATAAGACAATTGTTCATTATGAGGAATCTGAAGATTGCTCTAGTGCTATTGCTAATATGAACGGGTTTGATTGTAATGGAACATACTTAAGTGTGAGAAGTGCTTCGCGCAGTTAGGCTTATATCCGAAATATTCTGGAAGCTTCTGCTGAAAATTGCCGTCGTGTGTCATTGCGAATTCATAATCATGATCAAATGTTGAATCAACCGGACATTCTGAAGTATTTTAGTTGTAGAATCTATTTAAAAGTTTTGTTTTAACAGATTTAAGTTTATTATTGAAAGTTTAAACGTATATTTAAAATGTCAGATTGGGATTCAGTTACTATTATTGGACAAAAAGCCAGAATTGGTGGCGGTGGACCAAGACAGAATGTTGCTAGAACACAAGGAGAATTGAACGCAGCTAGAAGAGCGGGAAATGTTGTTGGAACAGAAAAGAAGTACGGTAGTACCAACACCAAATCTAACCCTGAAGGACAAAGATTGACTAAATTGGATGCAGTTGATGACGTTGTGCCTACTAAGAAGTTGGACATGAATGTTGGTAAGGCTATTCAACAAGCCAGACAAGAAAAGAAATTGACACAAAAGGACTTGGCTACTAAGATCAACGAAAAACCTAATGTGATCAACGACTACGAAGCTGGTAGAGCCGTTCCAAACCAACAATTATTGGGTAAGTTGGAAAGGGCCTTAGGTGTCAAGTTGAGAGGTAAGAACATAGGGGAGCCATTATTTGCTAAGAAGAAATAGACGGTGTGTTGCAGATTAGGTTGTTAATGTCATATTACGGGTATATTACGATTCTTGACTGATGTCAAATAAATGAGTTCCTAAAATGATTTTGTGTAGTGCCTGTAGAGATGTGAGCATGTAGATGAATGACTAGAGGTTTGACAGACCTGAGAATAGTCACCGACCGCTAAGGGTATTTCGGGTGGCAATACGGGATGTATTGAGTATCGCATGGTGATACATGTCCTTGTATCTATCCAACCAACGAAAGGGGGACGATCATAATAGATGTAATCATTTATGTGTATACACATGGACATTCCCAATAATTGGTCCCTTGGCCCAGTTGGTTAAGGCGTGGTGCTAATAACGCCAAGATCAGCAGTTCGATCCTGCTAGGGACCATTTTTTTCTTTAATCATAATTCTTCCAGGAAAAGAAATTTCTTCTTTTGTTCCACTTTCTTCATTATTTCCCGCTTTCTTTTTCGTACCCCCCCCCTGTTTCCCCTTTTCATTCTATTCTACGTTCTAGTATCCCCTAGGTGCACGGGCTTTCCATTATTTTTTCAAAACCATATCTTTCTCCCCCCCTCTATTCATCATCAAAGGCACCGAATCCTATCTCTCGCTATTGACAATCTTATTTACGCATGAACAAGTGTGTAATGAATGGAAAATGGGCGAATACGAAGATACGGCAATGTCTATTTAACGCATAACCAATAACGCCAATGCAACAATTGACCATATCAGCACATTAATTGGCTAATTACGTAATCAAAAAAAGTCCGTGATAACAAATCGCCCTATATGTGATCGCTTGTCGCTTGTCATATCCTTTTCTTGAAAGTGTACGGTTTTTCCAAGCGATATTATGTCGTTATGAGATATTTTATAATCTCATATCAAGTGCCACCCCACAATTCGCTCGAACCTTATCTCAAATAGTTCCAACAATAGATTTTTCAAAGATTGTATATCAGTGCGTACCTGTTTGAGATATGTAGATAACTATATATATATATACGTGTTGTCTCTTAAATTCGAAAAGCTTCGGACGTTGAAAAACTCTATTAAGAAGTCAATTTATAAACTCGTATAGACTTTGACATATATTGGTTTTAATACTTGAGCCGCAGTCAAATAATTTCACTTGAACATAATGAAGGAAGTTAAAGATATGAAAAATATATTTACGGTGAAGTCACCTACAAAACCGGGGATCTACAGAAGTGACTCTTCCTATGTAAACTTGTCGATTTCCAACTCAAAAATTGTCAATATTGATGAAACTGGAAAGATATTGTCGGCAGAAAACTCGAACGAAACTTTTAATGAAAAAACTTTGGAAAGAGGATTAAAGCTGAGGCACGTTCAATTAATCGCTTTAGGGGGGTGTATAGGTATGTTTGAATTACAGATGGGGAATTTGGTGTCGAAAGTCAATTACTAACATTTACAGGTACTGGTTTATTCATTGGAACAGGTAGTGCCCTATCGCAATGCGGAGCTGCATCACTTTTTATTAGTTATATCATAATGTCAGTAGTGATATTCTTCGTCATGAATATGCTTGGGGAAATGACAACTTTCTTGCCCTTGCCCGGAAATGGAGCACAGGCATTTGTTAATGATTATTTCGACGACTCTTTGGGGTTTGCAATTGGATACAATTATTGGTATGCCTTCTCGATGTTGATTGCTTCCGAGGTCACGGCTGCTGCAATTGTCATACAATATTGGAACACCACCATTAACATTGCCGTCTGGATTACTATATTCTTGGCTGTTATTGTGATCCTCAATATGAGTTCGGTAAAATACTTTGGGGAAGCTGAATTTTATTTTGCTTCGTTAAAGTTAATTGCCATTACAGGGCTCATTATCTTGGGGGTAGTATTATTTTTCGGGGGTGGACCTAACCATGACAGATTGGGATTTAGATATTGGCAACATGGTGGTGCATTCAAACAACATTTAGTAAAAGGAGATACCGGGAGATTCTTGAGTGTATGGACAGCAATCATTAAATCCGGATTTGCATTTATCTGTTCTCCAGAATTGGTTTCTATTGCTGGTGGTGAATGCCAAAAACCCAGAAGAAATATTCCAAAAGCTTGTAACAGATTTATTTACAGATTGTGTTTCTTCTACATTTTCGGTACCTTGGTCATCGGTGTTATTGTCAATTCCAACAACACAAGGCTTTTGAGTGGTGGTAGTGATGCTTCGGCTTCTCCATTTGTTATTGGTATTCAAAATGCCGGAATACCAGTTTTAAACCATATTATAAATGCAGTGATTTTGACTTCTGCTGCTTCCGCCGGAAACTCTTTCTGTTATTCGGCCTCAAGATCCTTATATTCCATGGCCGTCAAAGGGTTAGCTCCAAGTTGTTTTGCAAAGGTCAATAAATTAGGTGTTCCTTATTATTGTGTTTTAATTTCCTCAGCAGTTGGTTGTCTTGCTTACCTCAATTGTTCTTCATCTTCTTCCAATGTTTTTACCTGGTTCTCAAATATAGCTACTATTTCTGGTTTTATCAGTTGGATCGCCGTTGGAATGGCTTATTTGAGATGGAGAAAAGCTATAGAATTCCACAATTTACAAGATAGAGTTACTTACAGAACAATTTTACAACCATATGGTGCCTACTTCGTAATTTTTTTCATCGGTCTCGTTACTTTAACTAATGGATATGCTGTATTCTTTGATTTCAACGGCGCAGATTTTGTTGCCGCATATATCACCTTCCCAATAGTGTTATTCTTATACTTTGGACACAAAATTTATAACATTACTGTGAACGGAGTCACAAGATGGATCAGGCCTTTGGAGGAAGTTGATTTGTTCACTGGTTTGGATTTGATCGAAGAAGAAGACAACAATACTCCTGACAGAGTACCAAAAAACGTTGCAGAGAAGATTTGGTACTGGGTCGCATAAATTTTCAAAGTACGTATTTGAGACATCTTACTCTAAAAACTCTTCCATTCTACATAATAATACTTTAGTATCTAGGTTTAGTATCTACATTAGATTACATAAATGATATTTTGCAACTTTTTAAAATCAGTCACGTGCCTCATCGCTTTTCTTTCAAGTGCACTGTAATTTTTTTTTCACTAGAAAGACACTAGTAACTATACTACCCATCTAATTATTACAAGAGACATGTCGAGTTTATCCCAACAGTTAAAGTCAATTAATGAGAAGACAGCCTCTGTGGCATTGGATAGAAAATCTCGTTCGAAGATACATTCAAGGTCACTTATATTTGACCCTAAAGTTGCATCTACTCAGGATTATGATTACATATATCAAATTGGGTTGGAGGGTTTAGAAGATCTTATTGAAATAGACTCTAGATTTAGTAAATTCAAGCAAACATTATTTTCTGAAACAACCATAAACTTGGACAGAAATGTTCAAAGTCAAGATACTTTAGATCAATTAAACAAGAACGTTGAAGTTTTCTTATCATTAGTTAGTCCTTATTATTTATTAACCCCTTCAATCAAAGCAGTTGAATGGTTAGTAAGAAGGTTCTATATTAATATTCATAACGGTGAAATGTTATTACTCACAAGTTTGCCATTTTACAATTCACCAGTTTTCGTCAAGATTTTGAATGTAATCCCAAAAAATCAATTCCCAAAGATTTTTGAGTGGCTTGTTGGGTATAAGGATTTATTGAAGCCGCCAACATCCAGTTCTATTTTGAAGTCGTTCCATAATGATGTAAAACTTTTCGAATTATATTCTAAGTATTTGATAGATCAGGTAAACAACCATGCTGTTTTTAAGGAACAATTAGTTTTCTATTTGGCAAACACGGTTCAACTCGTTGCATCTTTCACTCATAACTTGGACCAATTTGGTGAAACATACTTGCCAGTCATCTTGGAAGTTGTGGGAAAATTACTTCTAGTAGACACGAAGTTTTCATCTACTTTACGTAATGATATAAGATTGACTGCGTACTCAATAATTTCAGTCCTCAGCTCTCTTATTCCTTTGAGACCTGATTTAATCAAATCATTCACTGAATCAATATTGCAAGATCCTACTGCATTCGATTCTAATACTCGCAAACAAACTGTTATCGTATTAGGTCAATTATGGAATTTTTATAATGAAGATAATTTTGAAATTAATTGTTTTAAAAAATTACCAACATCAAAATTAGTTCAGGATGATTTAATCAAAAACTTAATAGAAGAGGGGTATAAAATCAATAAATTTTTAGTGGTTTATTTTGTATCCAGCTTACCACAAACTGATGCATTTAGAATTTTTGAATTTATTAAATTAAACAATTCTGAAACCTTTTTCAAGATTATAACTAAAAAACTATTGTATTATGCTTACAATAGCCAAAACGAAACCTTGAGAGCAAAATTGATTGATGCTTTTGAATCTTTGTTAAAGGAAAACAAAGATTTACTTGCTAATGTTTTACAAACATATAAAAATGGCTTAGATATACCTCAGTTAGAAATCCAGCTTATGACTACTTTAGGGGACTCTAATGCTGAAAACATTCATGATGCAGATGTCGAGTTAGAAGATGAAGAAGATAAAGAGCAAGTAGTCAATGAAATTGACTTATCAGATGTATATAATAGCTTAGAAAATTGCAAGACATCTACTACATCATTTTTAAACAAAGCATCAGATGAAGAATTTACCAAATTATTTCAAATATTTGCAGAAAAGTCTCGTTCGTTTAATATTAAATCACAAAGACTAATTCTTGCAAGATTTTCAAAGGTTGTCTTTACCTCTCCTGAGTCATCTATCTCATTTATGTTGAGAATTTCATTCACTCCATCAGTACCTTTATCAATAAGACTTCTAGCTTTACGATTCATTAAATTAAGATTGAAAGAATTGTCATCATCCGAAAACAAAGTCGATACATACTTACTTGCTCCAATTTTATTTTTGGGATTGTCTGATGCAAATAAGTCAATCAGAGCAGGTTTTGCAGAGTTGTTAAGAGCAATTAAAGATACAACAGAAAAATATCATAGCAGCAAGAGAAAGACCAAAACCTCCTTGTTTATGGAGGACCAAATCTATGGTAATACAGAACCTAGTAAGCGTGCTATTATTCCACCTCAGGATGGATTAGAAATGTTAAATATTTTATTTGAAGATTCTAAGTCTTTGCTAGATGATGCAGTGATTGATAAATCACGCTTGAATTACGTTCTTTTCCAAGTATTGTTTAAAAGCCAAAAATCAGGCCAAAAGAAATTTGGTCAATTACTTTTGAAAACTTTTATTTTGAATCAATGGGCTCTTCAATTTTTGCCTTTGGTTTTGAAATACAAAGTTTGGAATATAATGAACGTTGAAAACAATACTAAAGGAGGAAACGATGATAGATTCTTTTTCATTGATACAGATTTAGCCGAGTACTTTTCTAATAGAAATGACTTGATTGCACAAGCTAAAACTTCAAAGGTTGATTTTGAAAATGATGTTGAGAAAGCGATTGTTGGGTTAGTTGGTGGCGCATCTTCCAATGACAAGAATGTCAATAAGGAAACTGATTGGATTTTGAAAGCACTTGAAACATCGAATAATTTACAGGTTTTAGTAGGTAAGAGACTTAGCAGCGTATTTACTTGCTTTACTTCTATTGATATAAGGGCAAAAATAGTTAATAAATTGATTGACTTGTTAATTTATGATGAAGGTGGTGATTTGGAAGTTGATCCTGTGGAAGTATTACAATCGTTAGATATGGACCATGAAACAATTGTGTCTGTTTTGAGAAACGTTCAAATTGTTTCTCAAATTCCTGAACAGGGAATAGTTAAAAGAAGAAGAAGATCATCTAATTCGACCAAACAAGCTATGGCTCGAGATGATATAAGTAGCATTGCTTCTACTCACTTGAGAAAATTGACAATTGTTTTAGATCTTTTAGAATTCAATTTAAGAAAGAAGGCTTCAGGTATTGCACAACCTGATTTACTTCAAAACTTGTTCAGAATTTTAACTGATTTGGATTATTTGGGAAATGATGGTAATTTGCCAATTTTATATGCCCAAGAAACCTTGGCTTCGTGTATGCTTTTAAGTGTTGTACAGATAAAAGAAAATTCTAAGGCAAATAATTTCAAATTTGACTCTAATGTCGTAAGAGCTGATTTGATTGTTAACTCAATTAGATTATCTCAATCGCCTCAAGTGCAAAACAGGTTGTTGTTAGTTATAGCTGAATTAGCTGCCCTTGCACCTGAGATAATTTTACATTCTGTGATGCCAATTTTCACTTTCATGGGTGCTCATACTGTTAGACAAGATGATGAATTCTCTAGCTCCGCTCTTCAACAAACTATCGCTAAGGTTATCCCTGCATTAGCCGCTAATGGCTCATCCAGCTTGAGTTATGAAATTGAATTTTTATTGACTAGTTTTGTTGCTGCATTCCAACATATTCCAAGACATCGTCGTGTCAAACTCTTTACTTCGTTAACTAAAACTTTAAGTTACAAGCATTCTTTACATATTATCTTGTTTTTAATGGGCCAACAATATTCTAATAACCTAACAAGGAATAAGGCACATGAAAGTAATTCGATTTTGGAATTCACTTCTGCATTCTTGAAAAACTTTTCAGCTCAAGAACAATTAGAAGGAGTTGAGAAGTTCTACCAGTTATGGAATCAAGTTCCAAATACTCAATTGGAGCCAAATAGTGATGAATTTAATTCCTTGAGTTCGAGGTCCATTTTTGGAGTTTCAATTTTATCTTTATCGAAGAATGGTTTGTTGACTTTTAAAAGTCAATTATTAAATTTCATTGATAAGGTTTTGGACTCAGATATCCAAAATGATTTTAGCAACTTGCCATCTTTGAAATTAAAGATCGCCTTAATCTTATTGGACACTAAGAGGCCTTTAGAGGATAGGTCAGATCTCTTGAGTTTCTTCAGAAAGGTCACATCATCCATATTATCTAGTTTGGATACCTTCACAAACGTTTCTAAGAACGATATTATACTTGACAATTTGTACACATTGTTGGGTAATTTCTTAGATTTGTTACCGTTGAATTATTTCATTGATTCAATTATTGATTCATTGGATTGTGACCAGATCTCGAATACATTAGAAATTAAGATTGCTAAAAATTTTGCTGTTTTGACAAGTAGAAAGATTGAAAATGAGTTAAATGCTAATAATATTGATGATGTTATTGAAGAAAGTATCCTTCATAAATTGTTACCAGTATTGAATAAAGGTATCAGAAAGAATTTGGATATTGAGTTACAACAGTCTTATTTAAATACCTATTCTTGCATTGTTAACAAGTTTGGTGGTTCGACTAATATATTGTTATCTCAAGATAATACTGAAGCCTTATTAAATTCTTTGAAAATTATTACATCAAACAGCGGATTATTAAGTGAACAACCTGAAATTGTTATTTCATCTATCAACGCTATTACCAGTATTGTTAATGTTTTAGGCGTCAAAGCTATTGGTTTGTTTCCAAAGATTGTTCCACCATCGTTAAGTATTTGGGAAAAGACTACTGTTACTGAAAATGAAAGCTCGAAGCTTTTGCAAGCTTCTATTATATTATTACTTGCTTGCTTGATTAAAAAAATACCTGCTTTTATGACCACGAGCTTGGATTCTATTTTCATCACAATTTTAACTAGTAACATGGTGGATAATTCTGTTAGATCAAGTGTATTACTGTTGACTGTTGAGCATATGGACTTATCTCAAGTCTTGAAATCGTTGTGTAATATTTGGTATAACAAGAAGTTTTACCAAAATGATAATGCTGGTAATCTTGGTCTTTACTTGAATGTATTACAATCAACTATTGAAAGTATGGATAAGAAATCAGCTTCATCTCAATCAACGTTATTCATGAAATGGTTAATCCAAGCATTCGAATTTAGACATTATGCTTTCGATGAAAACAATAAGTTTGATAATAACACCATTCACAGATTAGAAAGCTCTTTCCATTCTTGTGGTGTCAGCTATGTCATGAAATTGAATGATAAGAGTTTCCGTCCATTGTTTGCTAACTTAGTTAGATGGGCTATTAGTGGCGAAGGTTCGAACGCAACGCGTAACACCGAGTTATCCAGGTTGTTAGCATTCTTTAGATTTTTCAATAAGTTGCAAGATAAATTGAAGAGCATCATTACTTCATATTTCTCTTACTTGATAGATCCAGTTTCATCGATCTTGGACAGATTTTCCAACGGCGATATTGTTGATATCAATTTGAGAAGAATCTTATTGAATTCATTGACCTCATCTTTCAAATATGACCAAGATGATTATTGGTCACAGCAACTGAGATTCGAAAGTATATGCACCCCATTATTGAACCAATTATCGAACATCGAGCCAAACATTGGTAAGTACCTCGTCAAGTGTGTGTCATCATTCATTTCCAACGTCTCATCCGAAGAGTACAACGAAAAATTGGTGCACGGTTTGATCGAGTTTATCTCTAACGAAAACGCATCTACCACCTCGAATACAAAGATTTGGACCATCAGAACTTTGAAGACAATCTTCCAAAAAATGGGCGAACAATGGTTGTCTTACTTACCTACATTAATCCCGTATATTGCCGAATTGTTGGAAGATGATGATGAAGAAGTCGAGTTAGAAGTGAGAAATGGCCTTGTACGTGTCATCGAAAATGTTTTAGGTGAGCCTTTAGATAGATACTTGAACTAGATTTAGTTTTTAATAAATATCATAATCTTAATAGCTGCAAAATGTAGACTGCTGCCCAGCCTGCCCGTATTTGATTCGTCTGGAGAACGAGACGTGCAAAACACAAAATGAAGAATATTCTTTTTCTTTCTACCAAAATCAAATTCCGAAGTATATATTCAAGTAGCATTAAGCAATTGAAATAATTGAAAAAAAAACACCAATCTACAGCAAAATGGTAAGTATCTACATGGGAGAAGTTTCCATTTATATCTAGTATTTTTTTCAGCAATAAATTACTAACTTCAGATCAGTCCTCCTCCTTATTGAAAAGCGCACAATCATTAAAGCCATTATTTGACAGAGTCTTGGTCCAAAGATTGAAGCCTGCCACCAAGACCGCTTCTGGTATCTACATTCCAGAAAAGAACCAAGAAAAATTGAACCAAGCTACCGTCATTGCTGCTGGTCCAGGTATCACTAACACTACTACTGGTTCTGTGATCCCAACTTCTGTTAAGGCTGGTGACAAGGTCTTATTGCCATCATTCGGTGGTAACCCAGTCAAGGTTGGTGACGAAGAATACTTATTGTACACCGATAAGGAAATCTTAGCCAAGATAGAAGAAAACTAAGTGTGCTGGTAAGAATTTGTGTCTTTTTGGCTTAAGTGGCCAAGGCAGTATACTCATTTTGTAATTTTTATCGATCCTTCAGTTGTCTCCGGCGTAGACAATACTACATATTCTATGGTCTACGATCTTGTAAATAATGTGAATATATACTGAACCATTTCTAATTAATGTAGCCAGTACGTAGAATGTGACGCAAAAGTGTCGTGTAATAATCCACTAGTACACAGCCAGCAGACTAATACTAATGGCAATTAGGGTTTTTACGACATCAACTTAAATATTCGTTAGATCGGGATAGAATACATATTCACTTGTCAGTTAGGATGTCTACTACTATTGGTCCGGCAAACAGCTCGAGCAATCGTTTTGCCCAATTTAAATTAGTTCTCCTTGGAGAGAGTGCAGTTGGTAAATCATCGATAGTCCATCGGTTCGTTAAGAACACATTCGATAATATGAGAGAGTCTACTATTGGAGCGGCTTTCTTGACTCAATCAATTACATTGCCAGAGAACAATACGACGGTCAAATTCGAGATATGGGATACTGCTGGCCAGGAACGTTACAAATCGCTTGCGCCAATGTATTATAGAAACGCCAATGCTGCGTTGTGTGTATATGACATTACCAGTCGTTCGTCCTTCACCAAGGCCCAAGAATGGATAAAAGAATTGAAGAAACAAGCGCCCGAGGGTATTGTGATCTGTTTGGTGGGGAACAAAGCAGATTTGGAAGAAAATAGAGAGGTCGACGAAAGAGAGGTAACACAGTATATCGACGAATTAAACCAAGAAGACAACAAAGTGGTGGCAGCTGAATGTTCTGCCAAATCAGGAGATGGAGTTGTTGACATATTTACGAAGGTTGCAAGGGCCTTACCTGTAGAAGAGGTCATTAGCGGGTCTGCTAATAGAAACAGACAGCCTGGCAATAGGAGATCAGGTGGTGTTGATTTGGGAAGGGCAGCGAGACAGCAACAGCAACAAAACTCTTGCTGTTAGATGGCTTTAATCACAAGGCATCTATTGTTACGTGCTAGATTATTGATTCAGCGATGACTAGACCGACTACAGAACGGCAAAATGTGCTTCAATTGTCTGAATAATCCACCTAGGGCCGAATTTCTATGATATAACCATTTGCATTCCTATTCTTACTCCTGACGTTACTTTTATTTCAAATACATTCCAAGTCACGGTTATATACTATTCTCCAGTTTTTTTTAACCATGCCTCAATACAATGGCTCCTATCGTAATATTGACTCGCATCTACTACTTTATAGCTAGTATATAGTCATAGTATATGGAATTTCAATAAATCTTACAGTTAAAATGCGACTCGTTCCGGTAATATAATGAATTCGGTTAGCATTAATGTTACTGCTTGTTTTGTCGGACAAGTGTTTAATCGTTCAATACTTGTAGGAGGTTTTCGGGGGTGATCCAAGCGGAGCCGCTCCAGATGCGTCTGCCGACAGTCCAACCGTTGAAGAAGTTAATTAATTTAATAATGCAAAAAGATAAGTATAAATATTTGCAAATATTTCAGGTTAATTTGGAAAGAATGGGTTCTTACACAAGTTACTGTACGTAGTTTTTATTTCAATCAATATCCAAGCTCACGATGGAATGAAGGAATATAACTAATGAATTACAGTCTCTAAACCTTACGAAGTTGTCTTCGCCGGTCACTGAGATAGAAAATCCTAGGTGCTTCCTGATCCTTCCATTTTTGGAATGGCTGCATCAACTTCTGCCAATTCACTCTGCCTTACAAATAGACAGTAGATTAGTCGTACATGGTTCCGTTTTTTTTCCTTTCTTTTAAGAAGAGGGCAATATAATTTCTATAATTCTGAAGAGCATTTACGCATATCACAAAAAATACAAACATTCGCTTGCGTAACACCCTCTTGATTAGACCACCTACAGAGCCAGTCATCAGAAAGAAGGTGTAGTTACATTCGCACTTTCAAGTATGGAGGGGTATATTTCATCTTTTGATTTCTTTTCATCTAAGGTCAATAAATCCGGAAGGAGCAACAGCACATACCTTCGTTTATGGAACTGTGCGCTCATCCCAACCCAAATAGGAAGCAGTTGTAGATAATCCAATAACTATGACTGTTTGCCACAATCTGGTGGTGCATATTATATGTAGCATAACATGTTTCAGATTCAACATAGAAGGAACATATAAGGAAGATAATATGGCAGTGTTTAATAATTCAAGCATCATGAAGTAGCTATGAATAGAGAACTAGTTTCACAGCATCCATTGTATCTTGCAATGTGCAAATGTGTTGAAGATGAATTAGAAATGTACGATTATCATGATTTCTTTCCAGGATGGGAGGAGACAACTGTGAATTATAGAATGCTAATTCAGGATTTATTTAAGGTAGAGAGGCTGGAAGTAGAGCATTTCATTCCAAGAGTTGGTGCTCGATATATTGAGTTTGTATTTACGTTAGGGCAAGGCTATCCAGAGCAAGTCAAGAGGCTATTTAGGTTCGTCATGTCGCTTCCAATGTGTGAATACGAAATAGAGGACATGGGCATTTCTTCGAGTAGTCACAATCAAGGAACCTCTAATAATTACGTGAAACAATTTCCTTCTTTCAAATGCAGTAATGATTACTTAACAGAGATGAACGATGACATAGTGATTAACACTATGAAGGAACTTTTCCGTCGAATAGAGGACACAGATTTATTAGACGCTGTTTTAAACTTTGCTTTTAATAGATACGAATTAATTTCTCCCAGTAGATCACTAGAGGATCCTTATAAGCTTGCATTTCTTAATTATTTGATAACTCCAATATGTTCGATGTTGAATATTTCATTAGATATTAAGACAAATGTCGAGACTGAAAGGCCAGCAACATGGCACCGTCCATCACCTTTCATAGTTGACTTTATGTGTCGAACGGACATAGTTATTAGTAAAGGGAGCCTAGTTTATTGTGTTACAGAGGTTAAAAAGTATCCCCTTTTGCCTAACTATAACGGCGTACCATTGGACGGGATAAGAAGCCTTTTTACTGACCAAAAGGAAATAATGAAACAGTTGATATGCGAGTTGCTTTACTTCAAGACTGATAAAGGCATTCTCACAGATTCGTATACCGTTGTGTTCGTGGAATTAGACCTTGATTCTTTCGAACAAAATGTCCACAATCTGAGACCAGTGAAGACGGACGGTGAGCGGAAAATAGTTCCAATCAAGTATCTAATTCGAGACTGCCATTCAGCGAAACCTACGTTGCGAGAATCATTATTGGCATATATCTATAATTCAATAGAGGAGGATTCCAAGATGGTAATCAAACAAAAAAGGGTTCGCAATTTGGAGGAACATCTAAAGCTATCTGGAGAAACATTGACAGATGCTATTTTGAGTGAGGATAGTCAGGGTCTGTCGGAAGGTTCTAGAAACCGGCCTAGCACCAGAAGTACGAACATGTCCGTGCTAGAAACTGTTGATGAAATAAGCGAACGCGAAGCAGAGGCTGGCGAAATATCTATAGATGTGCCTCGTAACAACAGCAACTACGTGTTAATGCAAAATTCAGATGTGTTTAATTCACAATTAGTTAAACTAGAAGCTACTCACTTCAAGGAATTTTTGTTAGAACAGATCGATGACAATCAGGCTTTAGTTGCTAAGGTGTATGACCCGCGCATGGCTAACCTATATGAATTTAAAGGCTACACTCTTGAAGAAAAGAAAGACATTTGCTACGAATGGTACCGCACCGAAAGGGTGTGTTATTCTATCTTGTCCAGAGATCCAGAATTCAATAGTTGCTATGTACGTCAGAAAATGGGGCAAATTATGGTTACCATGGACAAGCTGTATGTCGCAAAAGGGTACTTCAACGTACTTCGATACATGGAGAAAGTCCCGTTACCGAAGAACCAGGAAACATATGAGAAGGCCAAGAAGCAATTAGCGGTGATTCACCGGAACGGAATCATACACAGGGATATCAGAGAAGACAATATTCTCTACACAAAAGAAGGCCATGTATACATCATTGATTTCGCACTAGCTAAACCCAGTGTTAATATTTATGATAGTGGACTGGAGCAGCAAGACCTTCGTGGTTTAGATGATGTGTTTGCATGATTTTTTACATTAGTTAAAGTGGGAATTTAAGGTGTAGATATTGTAATGAGGGCCAAATAGGATTTGATATAGCTAAAGACTACAATTGATTCCGAAAATGTAATACGACTGACTAGACTACTTATTAGATTCGTATTTCATAAATTAAACAATAATATCAAATCATACCTTAGGGCTTATGCTACTAAATATCAATGTCTCTTATTCTTCACGTTGGCTGCAACATACAGTAGAGATGCTGCACAGCGATAAGTGCGGGTAACATTCAATGACATAATTTGAAATTTAGAAAATCACACGACTTCTTCTCGGACGAAAATTTTTTTTCATTACCATAGTCCTAATTTTTCAAGAGTGAAAAGTTTTAATATAGTTTATTTTAGTCTTTATTATCACATACATATTGTTAAAGATGTCTGCTCGTCCACAAGTTTCTGTTATTTCCGCTGAAGGTAAACAAACCTCCACCCAATTACCATTGCCAGCTGTCTTCTCTGCTCCAGTCAGACCAGACATTGTCCACTCTGTTTTTGTTAGAGTTAACAAGAACAAGAGACAAGCTTACGCTGTTTCTGACAAGGCCGGTCACCAAACCTCCGCTGAATCATGGGGTACCGGTAGAGCTGTTGCCAGAATTCCAAGAGTTGGTGGTGGTGGTACCCACCGTTCTGGTCAAGCTGCTTTCGGTAACATGTGTCGTGGTGGTCGTATGTTCGCTCCAACCAAGACCTGGAGAAAATGGCACGTCAAGGTTAACCATAACGAAAAACGTTATGCTACTGCCTCTGCCATCGCTGCTTCTGCCGTTACCTCTTTAGTTTTAGCTAGAGGTCACAGAGTCGAACAAGTTAAGGAATTACCATTAGTTGTTGCTAACGAATTTGAATCAGTCTCCAAGACCAAGGACGCTGTCGCTGTCTTAAAGGCTGTTGGTGCACACAAGGATGTCATCAAGGTCATCAAGTCCAAGAAATTGAGAGCCGGTAAGGGTAAATTGAGAGGTAGAAGATTCACTCAAAGAAGAGGTCCATTAGTCGTCTACGCCCAAGACAACGGTATCACCAAGGCTTTAAGAAACGTTCCAGGTGTTGAAACCTCTGACGTTAAGCACTTAGGTTTATTACAATTAGCCCCAGGTGCTCACTTAGGTAGATTCGTTATCTGGACTCAAGGTGCTTTCGAATCCTTAGACTCTGTCTACGGTTCTGACTCCACTAAGTCTATCAAGTCTGGTTACACTTTACCAGCTAACATCATCTCTAACACTGATGTCACCAGATTAATCAACTCTGCTGAAGTCCAAGCTGTTGTTAGACCAGCCGGTCAACCAACCCAAAAGAGAACTCACGTCTTAAAGAAGAACCCATTGAAGAACAAGCAAGTCTTATTAAGATTAAACCCTTACGCCAAGGCTTTCTCTGCTGAAAAGTTAGGTTCTGCTAAGGTTTCTCAATCCAAGGCTAAGCCATCTAAGGGTCAATTCTCTGATGTCTTAAAGAACTAAATGTACTGAATAATATTCATTATTCAATACATAGTTAATAAGATATAAGATGTGAAGAAAGAAAATTTATATTTATAGTATTGTATATTGAAGTTACCCTAATATAACAATTTTCTTAGTTAACTATTATTCAAAGAACTGGCCCATGTCTTTTTCTCTTTTGCCATCTATGTACTTGATGGGAATTAGAAACACTCCATTAAACTATGTTGTAAATTGGTCAAGGAGGACATTTATTAGCTTTCATAAGACTATTGCAATGGCTATGTCACTCCTAGCATTCATCCACTCGTGTGTGTGGACAGCATATACAATCAAGGAAGGAGACTATGCCATGTGGGCAGTGGATGCTTATTGGCAATGGGGCATAGTAGCTATGATATTGCTAAGTTTAATCTTGTTTACAAGTTTGAAGTGGTTCAGAATGGTAATGTATGATTTTTTTTTAATTCTTCACCATGTTTTTTCAATTGTATTTATAGTTGCTATTTATTACCACGTCAATACTTTAGGTTGGTTAGGTTGGTGTTACTCAATTATAGCGATTTATAGTTGGGACAAGCTCCTTAGGATATTAAAAATTGCAATATCAGGAACTATAATTAAGAAATCAAAAATTGAATATTTTGATGAAGCCATTATAAAACTTTCGATTCCGAAGGGAGGAATGAAGTTCAATTTTTTGCCTGGACAATATACTTTCTTATATTTTTTGAAGCCATATCCCTTACTCAATGCATGGCAATCACATCCTTTCTCACTTTATGTGGATCCATTCAAACCTAATTACTTGACTGCGATTATCAAAATTAAGAAGGGAATGACTAAAAAGCTTTATGAATATTCCTTGAGACAATCAATGACGGTATCAAATGATCAGTTAGAAATTCCTTTAATTATGGAGGGCGTGTATGGTAATTCAATTTCCTTATCTGCCAATTTAAATCCTACCCATGATTATGTTTTAGTTGCATCTGGTATTGGCATTACAAGCATTTATCCCTATGTATTGGCATTGTTAAATCAAAATCGTTCTAGCCAAACAAGCATTCGGTTATTTTGGGTAGTACGTGATCTGAATGAATTATTATGGTTCCACAATGAATTAAAATTTCTATACGAAACTTGCGATACAAAGCAGTCTAATCCAATTCTCAGAATAGAATTAATTGTAACACGGGATTTGAATTTAGAGAAACTCAGACTTTCGGGTAAAGAAAACAATTCCCCTGCCCCAAATTCGTCATCATTGACTAGTATTAGAAATTCTGTTCATGAAAGAGACCAAGAAGCAAGTAAAATGTTGGATGACCAAGAATTACCGTTAGAAGAGAAGGTTTTAGGCGATGAATCATCAAAATTTACTTCCTTTAATAATAACTCGTGCTTCAAGATATCAATGTTACCCATTGGAAGTAGACCATGTTTGAGTAAGTTAATTCGAATAAATAAAATCAAAAATACTACATATTTTATAGTTTGTGGTCCATGCAAATTTAGTGATAGTATTAGGGGCATGGTCAATTTATATAGGTTAGAAGTAGATTGCAACTATGACATAGAATACCACGAAGAAAGCTTCGAATGGTAAGCATATAATATAGAATTATTTTAATAAACTTTTAGATGTGATGAGGTGTTCTTCACTCTGAATAGAATTCGTCTTACCAAGAATTTTGAGTTTAGCGTGAACCCGATTTGGTTGATGTGAGCAAATTAATTCTATATATAAATACGCGAAAATCTTACCAACTATATTCATAAATGGATATGTTGAACATAAATTATTTTGATAATTCAAAACTTACCACTTAACTCAAAATGATGGGAGAGATACCGGGATCCATGTCGACGATGTCCAATACGTCTAGTGGAATGATGATGAAAATGACCTTCACCAATAATTTTCAAGATACTTCGGTTTTATTTGAAGGATTGAAAGCATCTACAAAACCGCAAGCTTTTGGTGTATTTTGTCTTTTCTTTTTTGTCGCTATCATACTAAGGGGCTTAATATTTGTGTATGTTTACATTGAGCAGGTGATTTGGCGAAAAGGGCTAGAAAATCCGTCATTATCATATAAAAGAACTGTTGATTTTGGATTTGACGATGAAATACAAGAATCATTTGAAAAGCAAGGATCGACATCGAATACATATGCCACCACTAATAGCGAAGAGTTGAATTTAACGCAATCGTTTTCATCCCTGAACAAGAAGCGTTCTATTTTTTTGCAAATGTTTTACACTAATTGGAAAGATTTTGAGAAGGACATAGTAAGGTTGGTTTTATCATTTCTAATAGCTATTTTGTCGTATGTACTAATGCTTGTTATTATGTCATATATAACATGCTACTTCTTTGCTGTTGTATTAGGTATCGCTGTTGGCGAAGTATGGTTTAAGAGATTAGAAAGAATTTTGATAAGCGACGGGCAAATAGTTAACAATGCTGAAGAAATACTTATCCCTACCCCACAAGCATTGTCATGCTCAAGAACAAGATGTTAGGGAATCTAATTATTACCATAATTTTGATATGTTAATTTTAATTCAGATGCAATTATATACTGACCGTCTGTGATGAAAAATAACTTCTGACAACGTGTTATTATCTTCAGATGTTTCATAGAGGATGAGTTCCTATTTTATTTGAATATTTGATGGTATTTCAGTTTATTATTTACCTGCAAGGTAAAGCTTTTATGAGTAAATAGCTCTATCCAATACTCTACATCTCATAAATATGGATTTATCAAATGGAAGCAGTCAATTCTTCCACGGAAATAACGTGGATATTATTCATCCAAGTTGTGGAGGCAAACAGATGAAGATTCAATAGACAGTGCTTGAATTCCGAAAGGATTGGGTTCTTAACTGATAGAATAAAGCAATTATTGGCTTATGTGAAATTGATTTAAAATCTATTATTAATCAAGAGGGCCTACGTTTCTATTAAATTTTTCAACTAGGTAATTCATATATTTCTGAACACAAGTAAATTACAGATATATAATTCAAACAAGCTGCTAAGAAAGCTGCCAATACCAGATCCAAGATTATTAATCAAGCAAGCTGCTAAGCAAGCTGTCAATACCAGATCCAAGATTATTAATCAATGGATCACTTAAGTTGTTAATGTCAGCGAGAGTCGAGTTGACCAAAGACAGATCCACAGTTCCTTGAACTGTTTCTTCAATATGGTTGAGAAGAGCCTCAACCTTGGCAAGAGTATCGGATAAAATGGAAACACCGAATACTGGCAAGGCCATTAAAAAAAATGCCATAAGGATGTTGAGTGCGTTGAACTGGAATTTCATATTTGCTTTGTTATTTATTGAAGTTGTTTGAATTTTAGATTCTAATGAACATAAAATAATTATTGAAAACCCATCATTTCAGCTCTATTTATACTTTTGGCGGCTTCAATCCAATTGAAAGTAATTTCATTATCTTATTGTTCTTATCATCTTAAAGGCTTTATCTTCTTAGCCTGGATATCGAAATGATTGTATAGAACTGTATTTGTAATTATCATATATCTGTTATCAAGTAAAACACGAAATATAATTGGAAATCGTGTTAAAATACAATAAGCATAAACATCTAAAGGTTTTGACGATACATTTTAGTCCAAATATTAATTTGCAACTAAGCCATATAGATAGTAACACAATAAGGACAATACTTATCAAATGCCTACGAAGTTCTATTATTCTCTTATCTATGCGAGTTAAGTAACAATTGTCAAAATATTGCATGTGATGGCAACCTATCGTGACAATTGATGGCATCGTCCTAGCCGAGTTTGTATTGTTACTAGCTCCTCGGATAAATAAAATTAATTGTTTTTTTTTGTTCTGATGCTCGGGATTATGAACGCTAATCTTTCTTATCTGAAACGCTCGATAAGCACAATAGATAAACGTAGCTCTTTATAAAAAAAAGGTCTGCATTGGCCAATGAAAAACCCAAGTAACTATTTGTTAGTTACAAAATCTATCTTAAACCCCATACCCGGTGAATCAATGAAGAGTTTTAGTAGTAGTATATTTAGGATAAAATTCAGAATGATAAGCACAATAGAATAAATTTCAATTTTGAATAAACAATTAATCTCAATCTTCAATAATAGCAAGAAAATTTTGTGTCTGCAAACTAATTGGCCAATCCACAGCTTGTCATTCAAAATCGTTTATTAAAATAACGTAATTCTGAGGTCTATTCGCATGTAAAAGTATTCCATATGATCCAAATACTTTGAAAAATTACTTTGCATAATTCACCTGAAGATTGCATTTTTGTAAAAGTTAAAAGAAATGGTTATTAATGTTGTTTTACTGGTCTTGAATTTTTATATTTTTAAACTGAAAGTAAATTTGAGATCTTAAGCTATTGAATAAAGATTCATGAAGAGATATACTAAAACTAAGACCTTTCATTGTAATATTGAACTATATCAAAGAAACTCTTCTTATAGTATCTTTCTTGTGTTGTTATATTTACTACTTGAAGCCCAAATTGCTGTTCGTAGTTGCCAAATTCTCAATTATCTGCAAATGACCAAGCTAATGCACCCATAACATGAACTTCGTCATGATGGATAGCGTGTAAAACTGGTTCCATAAAAGATCTGTAATATATTGACTGTTTATATCATATAATTGATCACCGTGCTCCTTTTCTCTTTCTCTCCATTCAGGGAATCCAAATTCACCTATTAGAATAGGTGAGTGGAATGTATTCCAAATATACTTGAGGAATTCTCCTAATTGAATTGGAGTGATGTAGACATAGGACTGTGATCTAGAGCCTATTTTCCAGCCATCTTCACGAATTTGGGACTCTTTCACACATGAAGGTCACAACTCATGTGAAGTATTAGTCTGGAAAGCATGAATGCCTCCTTCTGGTGAAGTAACAACTGTATATGTGTAAGGATCTATACCAAAAAAGTCTGAGCCGAAGGATACTTCTTGTAATTCTTCAGCAGTAAATAAGTATTCTGTGTCGTTAGTGAAGGTATTTTTCCATGAATCAGGATAATCTTTTCCTAAAAATAATGGATAAGCGAACGAAGACAATTGAAATTCTTGAAATCGTTTCGCAGCCACAGATTCATTATTTTCTGCATCCAAAGATATGCCAAAATTATCATTGAACTTTATACCGAACTTTCCAGTGGCATTTAATACATGGTGATAAAATTTATGGAGCTTAGCTGTTGCTTGGATTACATGTTTAGTACCGAGTGGGTAACCGGAATATAATTATGGCTCATTCATGCCAACCCACACTGGTACCCTATCTAAAAATGTGCTAATACAACCTTCCTCCTTCTATCTGAGAAGCTAAACCAGCAACCCCAAAAATAAAATCTGATGGATACAGTAAATTTGATTCAAACTTAAATACATCAGGTGGTGGAAGGATTAGGTCTTTAGTTGGTATGGCTGTTGGTTCAACAGTTGTGGTATATAAAGAAGTATTTGTGAAATTTTGAATATTAGCGTCTTTCCATAATTGCGTCAAGCCATATTGTCCATATGGATCATCATAATCAGTAGCTTCATGAGTAGCCGATGGTCCCCGCTACCCAGGTAGTGGTAGATAATTCACCTAATAGATGAGAAACATCTGAATATGCAGGCCCGTGATAAGTAGTAGGTATTGGCTGTGTATTTGATTGCACATAAGTTGGTTTTGTTTTATTGGTGAAAGCGAAAATTGAATAAGTGTAAACTAAGTCTCCATTGTTAGAACTCTGCAACTGAGAGGATTTTAAGGGACCTTTTGATATAGAATCAACTGGTTGTCCATAAATTACTTGAAAGAGAAAAAAGCTAGATATAAGAAATGCTAGCATATTGATTTTTTGAAGACGTTAGAACTATTATTGTATTTGATGTGAGTGATAATGGTTCACTTATATACTTTTTGATGCTATAATCATACTCCTCAAATTAACAATTATCGAACAATACCCACTGAAAAATTGCTTTCGACTGTAAAGTAAAGTTTTATCCGGTTCCGATGCAGAATCATATTCCAAACTAAAACCTTGTCCGCATTAATCAAGAAACTCTGTGAATCTATTATATTAAAATACAATATCAACCCCAAATCTCAAAAATTAGGTTAGGATGTTCTTGTGGAACACATTTCGGTTTTACTCCATTAGGCAAGTTCATCCGCATTGATTAGATAAATTATCAGTGCAAATATCTAACCTAAATAGTCATAAAAGTTAAAATATCAGAATAATTATACTTATAACAGAAATACTTAGAGTTCAAGACCAAGGAAAAATTTTAACTCTAAAGGATAATTATAGGCGATCACCGACTGCAAATAAATTAGAATAAATGTATAACATACTTTCAAAAATAAAAAAATCCTAGAAAATATTACAAAATTGAAGGCAGCGAAAATTTAGTCGAACCCATCATCTATTTCAAATTCCCCTACCCGAAATTTAACATTATTTTGTTTTAAATACTCTTTCTTGTGATGATAATCTTTGACTCTGCTACGAACATATTCCGTTCCTATAATTGGCTTTATTTTTTTGTATAAGCCTAACTTTTTCAAAACAGGAGAGTCAGCAATTTCAATTTTCACATTATCTCCAGGACGGACAAAATAGAATACTCCAATTCGTGGTGTGCCAACCTGATCAGGAGGTGGCCTTACCACTCTGTGAATGGTTGATTTAAAGTATCCCCCACTCCAAAAATTAAGGGTATCGCCTATATTGCATATTATTGCACCCGGAACTGAGGGAACATACTTCCACTCGCCACTTGAAATTCTTATCTGAAGACCCGAAACAACCTGATTGTAAAGTAAAGTCAAGCTACCAAAATCGGTGTGGCCCCGAGCCCATGTATTCTCTACTTTTTCATCATCTTCTTTCTTTCTAGGATGATACTTCATGAACCGAAGATGATCATCACTTGGTTCGTCGTATAGATGTCTGTTAACAAAATAATTTTCATCTAGTTCTAAAATCAAAGCGAATAAAATAAATAATTTTCTAGCAACTTCGAACGATTTCCTCGAAGTAGCTTCTAATTCTTCTCTGTAATCTTTTATAAAAACTTGTTTGAAAAACTCTTCAAAATACCCTTGCTTTGTAAATTTAGCTATATTAAATGTTTCAACATTGTCTGGAACATCTGTACCAAAGACCTTTTTATTGCCCTTCACTTTATAACCGAAATAATTACCTTTTTCAAAGTTAACTTCCTGTAACTTTTTTTCTTGTTCAGAGTAAGTATTGAAAAAGTATTCCCCTAAAGCAAACAGGCGATTTATTTCCTCTTCAGAGATTCCAGTGCCAGAAACATACCAGAATCCATCTTCATGAAGGGCCTTTTTTAGCTGGGATGCTAGCTTTTCTTTGCCACCTGGTTCTTCAAATATGCTTATATCAATGTTAGTTAAGTTTGCCCAATCTAAATTATACTTCGTTGGACTTTGGGGGATCCATTTCTTAGGCTGGCTCTTGTAACTTCTTGTAGACATTGCACTTTTAGTTAACTTTAAGCAATTAAAACAAAACAAATTGAGAAACCTCGATAATTATAGTATTATTAAGTAATGATAAAGTGTGAAGATTTACATAATCGAAACAACAATGATGTTATTTCATATGCACAAGATTTGAATATTTTCCGATCTGATGATTTGTTGATATATTGTGGTTGATATTAGCTGTAATCAAGTATGGCTGAGGTGTGGCTACAATCAACTAATATACAATTAATGTGGCTGCGAAGAAAGTCGAATTTAAACTAGTAACTGGATTTTAACATGAAAATAGTACTCTATGATCTGTCGACTGAATATATTTTTTCTTAGATGATTAAGAAACAAAGACTCACATAAATAATATGATGGCTGCAAAAAAGACTGCTGAAATTCACTCTATAGATATTAGTAATGCGAAAGAAGAAACTGAAGTAAGTATAGTACAATGTAATATTGAAGATGAAGATTTCGAATATAAAAAGATTCTTCATAAAATTGATTATCGGCTAATAATTGTATATTCAATTTCATATATTTTCACACAAATCAATAAGGGTAATGTATCGAATGTTGCCATTCTCAATATTGAAACAGGTCATAATATTAAGAAAGAATTAGGAAACCTTAGCTCTCAAGAGTGGGCATGGTGTCTTTCTGCATTTTACTACCCATACCTATTCTTTGAACCTATTTTTACCATGCTTGCAAAAAAATTCACCCCAAGAGTCTGGCAATCAAGAATAATGATTTCGTGGGGTATTGTTTCTATATTGCAAGCAACAGTATTTAATTTTTCTGGAATGATAGCATGCAGATTTTTCCTTGGGTTTTTCGAAGCATCTTGGTATACTACAGTGTTATACCACTTATCGTTTTTCTATAAGCCACGAGAGCTACCTAAAAGAATAGCACTATTCTATTCTTTTGGTATGCTAAGTGGGGCATTTAGTGGAATTTTAGCTTATGGTATATCATTCCTTGATCAAGTTCAAGGTTTGAGTGGTTGGAAATGGGTATTTATATTTGAGGGAATACCTACTGTTCTTATTGGAGTCTACACTTCTTTTCTTTTACCAAATTTCGTGGAGGATTCTAGATTTTTGAATACTAATGAGAAAAGAATAGTGTTATCTAAACTTCCTTCAACCTCTCCAAGGAAGCAAGACAGTGCTTTTAGTAGAGATCAGATAAAGCTGCTTCTTAAAGATCCAACTTTCTATACCTATTCTGGCATATGGCTTTTTCAGGGCTTAGGTGGATGGGGTATATCCTTTGTATTACCTACAATAATTTATGAACTTGGATTTACTGATACTTCCAAGACACAATTGATGCAATTACCCCCATCAATAGCCGGATTTATTTTACTTAATTTACTCGGTTACTTAATTCATGAAAGAAAATTAAAACCATTTCCTACATCATTTGTTTTATCATTTGTTCAAATTTTATGTTATATTGTTCTACTAACTATAGACAGTAGTGTAGGGAAATATGCAATGTTGATTATTGCGTAAGTATAAGATTTCAATGCTAACATTTAGACATTTACTAACTAGAGCCATTAGAACCCTGATATCAAACTCACTTTATCCCATTATGTGGCCCGATAGAATAAGAGTAATTAAAGGGACATCATCCGCTGGTCTTGCTATTGGCTTTACTAATGCATCAACTCAATTGATGGGATTAGTAGGTCCTGTAATTTACCAATCTAAGTTTGGCCCTTTATATCACGTTTCTTATGGGTGTTCTATTGCACTTTGCTCCGTTTCATTTATGTTCATCGGTATCACTTGGTATTTAGTATCAAAGTCTGGTATACTAGAAACAGAAGGTGCAACTGTCACAGATAATGAGATTTGCTAGAATGAAAATAGTTCTGAAAAATCATAAATAATGAGTCAGAAGTACGTTTTGGCAGCATTCGTATAATTAATGCCAACATAAAAAAAAAGTATTAGGATTTTTTTTCTTTAGTTATTTCCTAGCGAAGTCTCAAAATATATTATATTTTCATACATTCATTAGAGTATATACTTTCAAAGTATTGCTGCTTAAGATTATCACTTGCTGTATACTAAATTTCCTCGATATGAAGAACTTCATTATTTTTTTCAATAGCATTAACTTTCTCAAAAGCTTCTTTGTTTTCTCTGGAAGAAAAAGTTTCATAATTACCAAATTTCCTTAGGGGAACTTTGTTGAAATACATCTCATCTACTTCTTCAAGGGTTCTACTTGCAGTTTCAGGTACACAGAAATAAAAGTATACCCAAAAGAAGAGTGAAAACCCAGCAAAAATAAACATTGTACTGGCTCCTAAATTTCCTTCGTCTGGATTGAATATGTATGGTAGAACGAAAGACCATACCATACCAGCTATATTAGTTGAAGAAAGTGCAAGTCCAATTGTTTTGGTTCTTAATACACTAGTAGGGTTTTCAGATGCAATTGGGTAACATACAGAGCCTAAACCAAAGTTGTACCAGAAACCGTACATCATCATGAATCCAATTGTAGCTTGTAGCCCTTTGTCATTATCCTTCACCAAACCTGTCCCACCAATAATGAAATCAACAACTATAATGATGGCCACACCATAGAGAATATTAGTTCTTCTACCAAATCTATCAACAACAAATAATGTAGCAATACATCCAGCTATAGATAAAAGTTGAGCCCCAATAGTATATTTAAAAGATTCAGAGTCTGATAATCCTGCAAGCTGGAACCAATATGTTGTATAGTTACCAGTGAAGTACACACCAGAAAATGGGCAAAATATAAATGGAACTGAAGAAACCATTGTTCTTTTCAAATTGTTACCCTTAAAACAGTCCAAGAATGTAGAATTATCCGCTGCTGATTGCGATTCTTTTATCGTATTCATGGCAACTGCCATTTGTTGTTGGATTGACAAAGGATCTTTCAATAATTTTTTATAGCAAGCCTCTGCCTTTTCAGTCTTTCCTTTTAATATATAGTACGTAGGGGACTCTGGTACAAACAATAATGCAATTAAGGAAACAGCAGAAAATCCCCACTGAGCTGCAAATATAGACCTATATGCCCATGAATCTAGTCTGTTACTCTCTGAGTAGTTAATAATAAAACAAACTAAGGGACCAATAGAAAAGGAAACATTGCATAGTGCAGTTGATACTCCCCTTAAAGCGAAGGGTGTGATATCCGCCACGTAAGAGACAATAGATGCTTGAATAATACCTAAGCATAATCCATTCATTGTTTTTCCAGATAAAAAGGTTTGGATTGTAGTAGCAGCAAATTCAATTCCTATGAAGGCAGTTGATACTAGAATGGATATATAAATGACCCACTTCTTTCCAAACTTATCAGCCAACCAAGATCCCGTCCATTGCCCAATAATTTGAGCAGCCAAGGGAACACCAGATATAGCAGATTGCCATTGTGCTTCAAGGACATATGAGCCATCAGGTTGAATAACCCCAAAGTGTTTCCTAAACATAGAAATAGAAATGACAATCCCTCCTGCCTGTGATTCAAATGATGTTAAAATTAAGGTGAAAATCATTGCACCTATACAAAAGCAGGCAAAGGGGAACTTTTTAATTGAATCCAATTTCGATGTATGTGAATCAACATACTCCGTATAATGGGCCGTAGTCGTAACTTCTTCTTCCACATTAAGTGGACTCTCTAGCTTATCTTGTGTGGTTTTCGTTCTTACAATCGAATCTCCTTTCTCAGACATCGCAGTAGATCTTAAATTTGTATAATGATGATCAAAATTCAATACATTATGTTACGTAGTATAAGATCTTTTTATATCAAGTAGATTATTAGCGACTGCTAATTTGTTTGTAAAAGCTCTGGAGGCTATTTTGAATTAACCGTAAAAAATTTCTGGAGATAAAAAATAATCTTAACCGCATTCTACGGATAAATTCAAATGTGGGGCAGTTGATATAGGCGCTATCTTGGACGTGATTAGCGGCTAGAAGTGATTTAGCGCTTAAATCAACATTGTTTAAACTGCAGTAGTGTACTTGAATTTAAACTTCTTTCAGTAAATAGTTTTTCTATAAAGCTTCTGCTTCAAATCTAATAGATGATATTACTTTATTATAATCATTTGATACTATGAAGCTGTCGCTTGTGTTTTGTTTTTTACAACTATTATATTTTAATGTTGTTTCTTGCTTGTTATTAGAGAAAGACTATAAACCTAATGTGTTTATTCTCACAGATATTAGTAATGAACCAGATGATGCTCAGTCACTAGTTCGATTATTATTATATTCTAATGAATTGTCAATACAAGGAATTGTTGCTACTACATCTTATTGGTTAAACTATACGGTTCACGGTGAAGATATTTATCCAATATTAGACGCTTATGAGAAAATTTATCCAAATTTGTTGAAGCATTCTTTAGCATATCCGAGTGCTGATTATTTGAGAAGTATCGTGAGCGTCGGGCATCCAGTTTATGGATTAGATGCATTTAATTGCAAGGAACTCAGTGAAGGCGCGAAGAAATTAATCGTCGCGGTGGATAATACGAATCTTGATGAAAAATTGTTTGTCCTTGTTTGGGGTGGGGCAGGAGTTTTAGCAGAAGCTTTGAATCATATCTCTTCCAGATCTGAACAGGATATTGAGCAATTTATCCTGAAGTTAGGGATTTATTCCATTTCTGATCAAGATGATGCAGGTCCATGGATTAGGTCCCTGTTTCCCAGTATTTTGTACATTTCCTCAATCCATGGCTTTAATCAATATGGCCTTTCGACATGGGTAGGCATTTCAGGAGAAAAATATAACCCATTTGACTTTGGAGGTCCAGATACATCACTTGTAACAAAAGAATGGTTAAACGAAAACATTCGTTCTGTAGGGACACTTGGATCTGCATATCCAGAACCAATGTTCATAATGGAGGGTGATACGCCTGCTACATTATTTGTATTGCCAAATGGATTGGGGGTACCTGAAAACCCCAACTTTGGTAGTTGGGGAGGAAGATATACGTTATTTGATCAAAGCGGGAGATCCAATCATTATGCTGATACTACTGACCATGTTGTCGGTCAAGATAATCGTACACATGTCAGCAACAAGGCTACCATCTGGAGATGGAGAGAAGGCTATCAAAATGATTTTGCTGCTCGGATGCAATGGACCGTGAAGGATTTTAAAGACACGCTGCACCCTCCTATCATTGTCGTCAATAGAACGCAGAGTGTTAAACCATTCGACATGAAGGCTCTTATCGGTAGCAGAGTTGTTTTCGATGCATCAGAAAGTTATGACTTAAACAATCGTTCATTAACTTTTAGGTGGTTCCATTATAGAGATGTTACATTGACTCAAGGAAATATTGATGAAGTTCCTGAAATAGAAATTAACAGGCTAAATGATGAAGGTTCTATTGTATCGTTTACAACTCCATCTTTTAAAAATGCCTGTTTGAATATTTTTGGAAGACCAATACTATCAGGGTGCAAATCATACCATATTATTTTAGAAGTCGTTAATGATGGTAATCCTTCTACAAGGTCTTATAGAAGGTTTATTATTCAATCTGACAGAGGAGAGGAAGAACTCCAAGAAGTTGAATTTAAGCAATCATTCTTTAATTCTGAAGTCAAACACGACGAGCTTTAATTAAGTAGCTAATACAATAAGCGTAAATATACAAAGGATATACATTAAGACACACAAACAGGTCTTGTAATTTAAGTTTAGTGTGGGGAGATTTTTTCGGGTGAAACATTTATACTGTTATAATAGCGCGTAAAACCTGTTTAACGCAAGAAGAAAGTCGCAACAACAACAGGCGGCTAATATTACCGGATTTGGCATATTGATGAAGCCAACGGATAAAGATGCTTAATGAAAGTTAAGTTATTTAAACGAGGAATGCTACAATATATTGATCAAACTCTCTAATATTATTATAACTAACACAATTTTCAAAAATGCCAGGAGCCAAAACTCAAACTAAAACCCAGAATCAAACTTTTAAACTTGAATCTGGTTTTGAATTACCACAAGTGGGCTTTGGATTGTGGAAAGTTTCTAAAGAAAATACCGCAGCTGTTGTATACAATGCAATAAAGTGCGGATACAGAAATTTCGACGGTGCCTATGACTACCAAAATGAAAAAGAAGCTGGGAAAGGCATCAGGAAAGCTATTGTTGACGGTTTGGTGACTAGAGGTGAGATCTTTGTGACAACCAAATTATGGAATAATTACCATTCAAAAGAACATGTTTTGGAATTAGCTAAATGGCAAAACGAATCTTGGGGATTGGATTACATAGATTTATATTTAATGCACTTCCCAGTTGCCTTGGAATATGTGGATCCAAAGGAAAATCAATATCCAGCTTGGTGGGCAGATAAGGAAAGAACCATTGTAAAGCCTGCTAGAGTCCCAATTAGAGAAACATGGGAGGCAATGGAATCGTTGGTTGATTTAGGAGTTGTAAGGTCGATTGGTGTCAGTAATTTTCAGGCACAATCGATCTACGACATTTTAAGTTATAATCGAATCCCGATTTCTGCTTTACAGGTAGAGCATCATCCATATTTGGTCCAACCTGAATTATTTCAATTATGCAAAGAAAATAATATTGCTTTTATTGCCTACTCATCGTATGGTCCTCAATCGTTTCTTGAACTTCCTGGATCATTCTCTGAGTTGGCAAAGGATATTACTCCTTTATTTCAACATAAAACAGTTTTGTTAATTGCTTCAACCCATAATAAGTCCCCTGCTCAAGTTTTGTTAAGATGGGCTACTCAAAGAGGTGTTGCAGTTATTCCAAAGGCGTCATCGCAAGCACATTTAGTACAAAATTTACAATTAGATTTTGATTTATCCAAAGACGAGATAAACTCTATATCGATTTTAGACATTGGTTTGAGATTCAATGATCCAGGATACTACTTAAAGAATCATCCATTACATATATTTGCTTGAACTACTTTTTTATTAGGAATATTATCTAAATAAGTTGATTAAACATAGTTAAGAACCAGAGTAAATTACTAAAAATACACACTACAAACGAAATACAATAAACGTAATATTATGCATCTTCAATAATAACTTTAATGCTACCATTACAAGCATCAGAGGATAATTTAAGAGCCTCAATGGCTCTATCTAATGGGAAACAATGTGTAATTAATGGATCAGCATTAATAATACCGTTACTTATAAGTCGAATAACTGCAGGCCATGAGTTATGATATCTGTTAATGAATTTTACATCAATCTCAGCCAATGATAACCTCATAAAAGGAAAGTTATTGATAGTATCCTTCCCCACGCCAATGACCATCAAAGTACCGGATCTTCTTGTGACATAGGCACACGTAATAATGCTTGTCTCAACTCCTGTGCATTCTAATGTAACACGAGGAGCATTATATTCTTCACTACCAAATACACTTCTTATCTCGTTTGCGTTCTCTTGTGGAGACAATTTCGTGTTAACTTTATATGTCCTTACTTCCGGAACCAACCCTTTCGCGAAATCTAATCTCTGTTGACTTATATCCGTTATACATAGTGGTGTGGAACCTGACGCTTTTGCTAAAAGTAGAGCTAATAAACCAATGGGACCAGCTCCAGCAACTAAAACACCTTCACCTAATTTCAAATTGGCTCGCTCAATTCCATGGTATGCGACAGATATTGGTTCAACTAATGCACCTTGAGAATATGACATATTATCAGGTAAGCGGTAGACGTACCTTGAATCATGAGTAATATATCTTTGCATCGATCCATGACAAGGGAAAACTCCTATAAATTGAACATCTTCACAAAGATTATAATCTCCTTGACTGCACAAGAAGCAATTTCCACAAGGCACGCCTGGCTCAATGGCAACCCTGTCTCCTACAACGACATTCGTAACACCTTCTCCAATTTCCACAATTTCTCCTGCTGCTTCATGCCCTAATACGCAGTTATCTAAAACCTTCAAGTCACCGATAGCCCCTTCTTTCCAAAAATGTATATCTGACCCACATATTCCAGTGGCCTTAACATGAACTAGTACTTGACCCTGTAATGGAGGATTAACAGGAGAGTCGATGAGCTCTAATTCGTGGTCCTTAGTAACTTGGAGAGATGGGTTTTGATTCGTTAATGTCATTACTGATAACTTATTATCTCTCCTACATCTTATTATTCAAGAATTAGTGCCTTATATAATCAAAAAAATGATATTACATTTATCTGAATACAATATAATCTCATTTAATAATGATAGCCGCAAATTGTCGCTATTGATATCTAGCCGTTATTTCATGTACCTAGCCGCATATATATAATTCACTGCTATCGGCCCCGGATGAGCATAGTCGCAATCTACTGCGGTTAAAATTTTGTCGGCTAAAACCTGAGGTAGAGTGATTTATTTTCTTCGAGTAAGATAATGAATAAAGCTATAAATATTATAGAATATGTTGATTCGGTAGAATGATTTCAAGCCACGGGTTTCAACAATTTATAAATAGTTCCAATGAGAGTAAATTTTAGCAAGGATTTGGTTGATGAAGTACAAATTCATGATTATGTTTTGAAGGTATTTAGAGTACTTATTGCAGATTTAGTTCAAAATTTTAATGGTGGTCATCCGGGTGGTGCCATGGGTATGGCTGCAATTGGAGTTGCTTTGTGGAAATACGTTTTAAATTATTCACCTAATAATCCGACTTTTTTCAACCGAGATAGATTTGTATTATCAAATGGACATGCCTGCTTGTTCCAATATGTTTTTCACCACTTAGTCGGTTATAAACACATGACAATGGAACAACTCAAAACTTATCATTCATCTGATCTTCAATCGTACTGCCCAGGGCATCCAGAAAATGAACATCCTGGTATTGAAGTAACTACGGGGCCTTTGGGTCAAGGCATAACAAATGCAGTTGGATTAGCGATAGCCTCCAAAAATTTACAAGCCACTTATAATAAGCCAGAATTTCCAGTTATCTCCAACCATACGTTCTGTATGGTTGGAGATGCTTGCTTGCAAGAGGGTGTATCATTAGAGGCAATTTCACTTGCAGGTCATTTAGGTCTCAATAATCTTACTGTTATTTATGATAATAATCAAATTTCATGTGATGGTTCAGTGGATTTGACGAATACAGAGAATATTGAAGAGAAGTTCAAAGCATGCAATTGGAATGTGATTAGAGTTGAGGACGGGTGTTATGATGTTGTTACAATTGTAGATGCCCTAGAGTCTTCCAAAAAGTCAGAAAGCAAGCCAACTCTAATTAATGTTCACACGAGGATTGGGGTTGGTTCCAAAGCTGAAGGAAAAGCCTCAGCCCATGGTGCTGCTTTTGGCCAGGAAGAAGTTGACAGATTACATAAAGCTAATGGCTTTAGTCCTGAAGAAAAGTTCATTATTCCAGAAGCAGTGTATTCATTTTTTGAAGATGTTCCAGTTAAAGGCGACTATCTTGTATGTGAGTGGTTGAAATTAGTCAAGTCATATAAAGAATCTTTTCCAGAATTAGGAACTGACTTTGAAAGGAGAATTTCAGGGCAATTACCTTGTGATTGGGAGTGTCTGATTCCCTCCTCCTTTCCTCACCATCCGACCGCTTCGAGAAAATCTAGCGGGCTAGTTATAAATCCACTTGCAAAGGAAATTAATAACTTTATTGTCGGCTCAGCGGACCTTTCACCATCCGTAAATTTAGTTTGGGAAAATAAGAAGGATTTTCAAAATCCAAGAATAAGAACATCGTGCAATATTAATGGAGATTACTCTGGAAGGTATATTCATTATGGAATTCGTGAGCATGCGATGGCAGGAATTGCTAATGGGATTGCTGCTTTTAATGAAGGAACGTTTATACCTATCACATCATCATTTTTTATGTTTTATTTGTATGCTTCCCCAGCTGTTAGATATGGTGCACTATCAAAACTTCAGGTTATACATGTTGCCACACATGATTCAATCGGGACGGGAGAAGATGGCCCTACTCATCAACCTATTGCTTTGGCCGCATTGTATAGGGCCATGCCAAATATCAATTATATTCGACCATGCGATTCGGAAGAAACTGCAGGAGCTTGGGAAATTGCAATCAAGTCGAAGTGCAAACCAACAATTATTTCATTATCAAGGCAAAACCTACCTCAATATCCAGGGATGTCAAATCGTTCGTTAGTAGAAAAAGGGGCATATGTTTTTCAGGAAGTAGACGGTGCCATTTTAAATATTATAGGTGTAGGTGCTGAATTAAATTTTGCTCTAGAAGCTGCAAAAATATTGAATGAAAAGGGCATCAAAACCAGACTAATTTCATTTCCTTCACAGAATTTATTTGAAAGCCAATCTGATGAGTACAAACGTTCCATATTAAAAAGAGGTCAAATTCCAACAGTTGTAATAGAAGCTTATGCTCCTAATGGTTGGGAAAGGTATGCTACAGCTGGTATTAATATGAAGACATATGGTAAGTCATTACCTGGGGATACAGCGTATGAATATTTTGGTTTCAATTCGAAAGTTATTGCTACCAAGGTTGAAAATTACTTATCCAAATGGAACAACGAAAATATTATTAGATATGAATTTTGTGATTTAAATTAAATAACTGACACACTGTTTACAAGCCTAATAAAATATAAGAAGTCTATAATACTTCTATCTTTAAAATTTCATCGATATATAAGTTAAAAATTAATACTAAATTCAAAAGTGCATACTAGTACTCATATAGATTTAATAAGTTTTAGTTAAAGGCTAAATTTATTAAAATATAATATCATTCATATATAGTTCAATCTTTTTAACAATTCTCAAAACTAGTAATAAAGCCATCGATAAATGCTGCTAGACAATTAGCACATGGATCCGGCAAACCACATTCACTTTTAAGAATATAGGAAGCACTTCCTAACTTTGCTGCTAACTTTCTTGTACTCTCAGCCCCATCAACTGCAGCTTTTCTTGCCATTATAAGGTCATGAGTAATACCAAACTCCTTCACAAAAGGCTCCAAAGTATCTAGAGTTTTATCTCCTTTTCTTGCTTTGGTGTACTTGAATAAAGATGTTAAAGCATCCGTTAATGATACGGCAAGGTTTACCCCATTAACTTCGTAAGGTCCGACTTTTCGATTTGTTTTGAGGAAACTTTGTGCTAAGGCACTAACAAAAATTGAATAGATCCCACTGGAAGTCCCACCCATACTATCTTCTATAATTATCGCAATAATATTTAAAGCATTGAGAGATTTATATTTTTCTTGTTTAAGGTTTCTAATATCGCATTACAGCCGGCAGCTAGTGTATTACCACAATCACCATCACCCGCAATAGTATCATAACGGGTAATTTGCAGCGCTTCAGACAATAATTTTATTAACCCACCTCTTAAGCTTGATTCAAAAATACGTGGATCTAACGTTACTGTTGATTTGAGTTGCGTGATATTTTCAGTCGTACATTCCAAAGCTTTAAGTGGATAAGCTTTATTGAAATTAGTTTTCAGAAATAGACACGAGGTCCAACCGACAGCATCTGAAGGCATATCAAGTAAGTTAATAATTTCGGAACCACCTGATTTAGTTGCATTAAGTAGAGTAATATTAAATCCTTGACTATTTAGAGAAGTTGCAAACTCACCGATATATGTAGTACAGGACGTATTGAATAAGCTTCAACGAGCTTTTGGAGTACCATATCACCTCTTGCATATAATTCTAATACCGAGGTACCACCTAAATTATTAACCAGTAACACAGCGTCGTCACTATCATTGAAAGATACATAGCTCCTTTCCTTATCATCTTGAGATAATAGATATATAAGTTATTCCTCAATAAGACTTCCTATTTTAGGGATACTTGAACACTTTTTTACACCTGGCTCGTTGTGAATTCCTATGCCAATCTCAACTTCATTTGACTTAAGAAGTTCTAATTCCACTTCTTCCCTTCCTGGAACAGAGCAATGCTCCAAACTGGCAGCAATAGTAACCATATTATCGATAACTTTCAGGGAAACTTGGGCAATATCAGACAAAAAAGCACCAGTAATTGATGTAGCTCATGCAATTTTGTGGACAAATATCACCCCTGCAAGTCCTCTTCTTTCCACTAAGCCATTCTTGGTTCTTCCGACTGCAACATCATCGGCAACAATTACTAGTTCAACATTCATTCCAAGGGATTTAGCTCTTTCTGAAGCTAAACCAAAGTGTAATATATCTCCTGTATAATGTTTTGCAATTAAATAGTGACCTTTTTTGATTTAATCGCTGTAAGACCATTAAGTATTTGTTTGGCTGAAGGTGATGCAAAAATATTACCTGCAATTGCAACATCTAATAAACCTTTTCCTACAAATCCGGCATGGGTTGGTTTATGACCTGATCCTCCCCCGGATACAACAATAACTTTATCGGATGTACATTTTGAATTAAAAATCACTTTTGAATCTTCAATCAATGTTAAGGAAGGATTTATGGCGCAAAGGCCCTTCAAATACAGCAACACTAGATTTTCGCCCGAATAATCCCAATGTTTTGAATAGAACATACTATATTAGTTATTCATTTATAAATATTATTGAGGAAGGATTGAACTTCTATTATAAGTGTAAGGATATCTATGGTTAAATGTTGGATTTTTTTGCATCTACTTCAACATCGCCAATTCAAGTCGTGCTAGTAGAAAATGTTCGGGAGAACCACCTAAACCGGTATCGGACCCCGCAAAAAAATTAAAGACGCGGGTTGCGTCTAATATTCCCTAAAACATCTTGAAAAACTATATACGAAATTTATTTAGTTGTAAAAAAACAACTCAATGCAATAGCCTAGCAAGCCAACCTCTTCTGAATCGTCGTTATTTTATTTTGGTGTATTCGGAAAAGCTATTTCTTATATTTTTGGAAGCTTTCATGAGAAATATTTGTATCTTCATATCAAAGGACTAATCTTGAAGTAGCAGATAAAGAGGGGAAATATGTTATATGCAAACCCAGGGAGATCTGAGAGCACATTACGAGTCGTAGAGTTTTACAACAAATTTACAGTCAAATAATCTATTGGTCAACTCCTTTATTTTCAGACTGGTTGTTATATTTTGATGTTAGAGCCATCAATTCAAAAGCCTCGCAAAACAAGAGCCAGAACAGGCTGCTTGAATTGCCGTAAAAAACATAAAAAATGTGACGAAACTAAACCCAATTGCTCTTCATGTATGAAACGATCAGAAGTTTGCGAATGGCCTATAAATAATGGAAGATTTAATAGAAATTCTATAAGTGGCATATCGGGAATCATTGTACAAAATAATGAAACGGAAAACTTGGATAAATATGCTGATCGTTTACTAAAAAATTTTAATGAAAAAGCAGTCACTACTAATGATTCGGCGGCATCGCCTATTCGAAAATATTCGCTGTTTTCAAATCATAATTCCAATTCTTTGTCTATGTCTTCGAAGTCCTCAAAATCTGTGCTGCTTGTTTCACCGCCGAGTGATCATGACACATCCAATATCAATACTGGGAGTAATATTTTACCACCAATGTTAAATTCTACCGACTCACTTCAAAAAGTTCCATTAAATCAACTATTAAATTCAAACAGATTATCTCCTGGCAAAGGGATAAGTAAGAATGATAGTGGGTTTATTTCTCATGAAAGTTCGTTGAATAAAAGAGTGAATGGAAACATTGAGAACGAACATAAAATTGACTCACCTTTTGATACAGATAATCCAAATAGAGAGAGCAGGGCTGAAAATAAACCTGTTTATTTTAACTCCGATTCAATTCAAGGCAATGGTTTTAATAACTGTAATAATCCAACTGATGCCTCGCCTGAAGCAAGAGTTGATAGTAATACTACGTATTCTTTCTCCCCTCCGGACTCCTTAGCCCCATTTTTGCTCTATAATGATCTACATAATACATTGAGGGATTACATGTTTACAAATGCTGAACTCAATGATTTTACAACGACAGCAAATTTTAATAATATCTTATGTTCACCAGCCCCAAATTTTTTATCAAGAAATTCCAGTAAAAATTTACAAGATCTACTAGCTAATCCAATAGATAATTCTCCTAAAGAATTAGATGTCAGATCACCTGCTAATACCAGTAATAATAAAGTCAGTGACATTTTGAATAGTTTTCTGACGGAGCTATCATCCTCCGAGCAATTAGAACTATTTAAGAATTATCTATATGAAGTTGCACCTTGGTTGGATATGTTCGATAATTCTAATCAATTTGGTACTACAGTTGCTGATCTTGCGCAGGGTAGTAAAGCTTTACTTTATGCTATCTATGCTATATCCTCTAGGCAAAAAGAACAAACAGACCCAGAATATCCATCAGAAAAAACGATTAATTTATACCAAGAATCTTTAAAGCATTTAATTCCAACAGTTAACAGGATTATTGATAAATCAATAATATCAGCATGTGTTATATTGTGTGTTTTTGAAATGATGTCCTCGTCCCCTAGAGAATGGCGTCATCATTTGGAAGGGTGCCATGCACTATTTGAGGCCAATGATATTAATGGCTTTAGTGGTGATTTGGAAAGAAGATTGTTTTGGTGCTACGCAAGAATGGATGTCAATTCAGCAGTTATTGGAGAGCAATGTACTATAATTCCTTCAGAAAGTTGGCTTCCTAAGGGTTGTTCAATTTATGAGCTGAAGCGATTATTTAATGATGCTAAAGATGACGACATGTATGCAAACTATATCGTATTTTTATGTTCTAGGGTATTAAATTTGATAACCAAAGATTCTAAAAATTTTCACCAAGAATGGGAATTTTTGTGGAACGAAATCATAGATTGGAATCTTAATAGACCGTTTCATTTGAAGCCAATATTGGGCTATGATGACAAACCATTTCCGGGTGTGTTATTTTTGAATGGACCTGCAATTTCAGCTAACCAACTATTCCATATGGCCGTAATATTGTTAACCCAGAATAAGCCAAGACTATACAAAATAAAGCCATCGTCATGCATTGTATGTATCAATATTGTTTCTTATCTTATAGAATTACTAACCAAGTTCACAGAAATCTACTATTTGGCACGCAAAACAAATATGTGCAATCAGCATACATAATAACCACCAGTAAGTATTTTTTTTCGTTTTTTTAAGGTCGCTTTTACTAACCATTAATTTAGTGGGTGTTGGAATAATGCCTTACAGCCCTTATGGATTGCTGGTAAACTATTAAGTAGTGACTATGAACATGAAATTATATTGAATTTATTGGATAAAATTGAATCAACCACGGGATGGCAGATGAAATTTAGGAAGAAAGATTTAAAGAAGTATTGGAATGGATTAATGGTCGAATAATATTGCGACCATTCCATGTATTATTGAACTCTCTTTATTATTATAAATGCCTAGATTAGAGACACATTTCAAGGTCCTAATAGCATATTTGGATATTTGCGTACTCTCTTACATTTGGCAATGTTATAGAATAATAGATATCAGGGACATGCTAAATAGCAAAAACTTGATCAATAATTAGGTTTTATAATAGTCCGGCTATAGAACAGATAGTAGTTGCTAACAATTACCAAGCGATTTCGGTTCCGTCATAACTTAAAAACTTACCATTATCGTTAGTACTCAACTTATTGAGAATAGCCAGCAATGCCGCAGCACTCTTTTCGGGAGGTATCGAATACTTCTCAATCATTTCTTTTAAATATGGTTTTGCGGCAATAAGAGTTTCATTACCACGTTTTCCAGTATCAGTGGAAACTTGCCCTGGGTGGACTGCAACAACTGTAAATCCCTTTTCACCTATTTCAGCACTAATTTCCTTCACCGTATAATTCAATGCAGCTTTAGATTGCCCGTACGCAGACACACTGAGACCAATATATCCTCCAATTGATCCAAGAGCACTCGATATGAAGACAATTTGCTTTTTGTCTCCTCTTTCTACTAGTTCATAAAATGCTTGATACAAAAAGACAGACCCAAGAACATTTGTCTGCCAATGCTGCACCCATACTTCTTCCTTAGTCTCTAATACACTTCCAAATTCATCTGCAAACCCAGCATTCGCGATCAAAACATCGACCTTTCCAACAAGTTTAGAGACCTCTGTTGCGGCCTTAATAGTACTCTCCTTTGACGTAACATCCATTTTTACAATGTGAACATTTTGCTTCTTCTCTGCTAAATTCCTAAGTTCTTTAGCTTCGTCAGGGTTTCTTGCAGATGCAATAACAATGTTCGATTCATTGTCACAAAGGTTCTTGACAAGAGCAAATCCAATTCCCTTGTTTCCCCCAGAAATAAAAAACGTTTTTGATTCGCTCATAGTATAGTATCTTTTATATCTTTAATTCTTCTTTTAATTTCTTCAAATATTGTTGAAATGTGATAAACTCATCAGATTATATAGAATTTCGTAAATCAGACCGATATTCATCGGTAGGAAACAACTAAATTCCGAGCTTCAGTGTATCAAATACTCTATTTAAATTAGGAATCAATTACGAGCGAAAATTTCATCGCGGGTAACAAGACAATAACATTTGATTCTACGTGAACTTGCATTAGCAAAACAATTAAGTATCTTTAGTTAGACGATGCTAATAAAGTTCTGTTCATACGTCAGTGAGTCTATTATTGAGCTCGCAACAACCTAACTCTATATAAATTAAGTTCCATTTCTACTACTACTACTACTACTTCTATTACTTCTACTACTTCTCGATAGAGATTATTATAGTTTCACTACTAAATTCGTATAGAGACGATTGCTGTGGTAAGCTTTAAAACATATAATAGCAGAAGTAGGCTTTAACACCAATCAGCTGGTAGAGTCTAGCAAATCCTTGATATTATACGAGCATGGGGTGGCCAAAGGAACCGTTGATAGCGCGAACTTTTTGATTACGAGCTCAACGCCTTAGTTACTGCATTTAGTTGCATTCATAAGAATTCAGAAGGTACTCGGCCAGTTCAGTTTTACATGTAACTATCTGATAATATTTGATAACTATAAACTAGCCAAATCATGCATTGACACAAAGCAACATTTCTCATAACTTCAGTGACGGGAATTGTTCGTAATATTACCAAATACGCAAGGGGTATTTTGATTTCTATCTGCTCGTACTAGAAGAATGTTACATATAGAAATCACGTTCTTAGATATATATGTATAATAATTCTACGAAGGCAATGAAACAAGAAGTTCATTTTCATCGGTATCATTAGAAAACTGTACCCGAGGCTTAATTATTTGGTGATCAGTCTTCTGTATTTCTTGAATGTCTAAGTCGTTATCCGAAGGTACGTAAAGTGGTTTTTCCCATCTATTACTATATTTATTATAATCCCAAATGTTTTTGGAAGATGCGTTTTCATTTTCACTTTTACTTTCCTTGACCTTATTTTCTAAACCTATAATTTCTTCATCCTCGCTTTCATCGTCATCCTTTAGGGAGCCTCCTGAATGCTTCTCAACCATGGTGACTTTTCCATCCTTTATAACCATTTCAACAGTTTTATTACCTCTACCTGATCTGGCTTTCTTAATACCATCATTCTTTCGGAGTTGCTTTTGTTGTTTCTTTAAATGTAATGCTCTTTCCATCGGCGACAACCACATGTTTCCACTATTTGAATTTGGCATTTCGAAGTCTGAAGCGTTATCAATGATCTTAGTCCTTTCTGCTCCTGTGGCTTGGAATGCAAGTAATGTTTCTAGCCTTTCCTGCGCTTTCACTAAGTCGGGATTTATTTTGCTCGTTTCTTCATAATGTTGTAATTCCTTCGCCTGCTGTGCAATCTCCTCTCTTTCTTTTTTTATCTTATCTAATAATTCCTGATCCCTTTTCTTATCGGCCTCCATTCTTTTCAATGCTGTATCTTGGGCCCTCCAAAGATTTTCTCCAGCGTTTAAAGTGACAACAATTTTTTTGTTCTTATTTTTGGAATGTGAACTTGGGGTATGATCTTGTGGGCACTTGCTTCTTGAAGAGTCTTGTTTATTTTCAATATTAGTCTTCTCTTCCCTTAACAAATTTATTATTTCCAATTTGTCTTTGAACGATAACAACTCCTTTCCACAGTATGAGCAAGGCTGTAGACCTTCTTTGACGCAAATAATCTTACCACAATTTAAACAATTAGGTGCCACCTCGAATAATGGGTGTCTTCTTCCCATACAATTACATTTCTTTTTAATCACCCTTGTAGATTCCATGTCAATATCATCTCTAGATGATAGTTCTAAATCATTCAACACTGCTTCAATATCTTGCAAGTTGTCAATTCTCTTTTTCTTGGAGCTTTTGCTAGGTTTTACCAGGGGTGACGATGATCTCAATTCTAATAATTCAGACGTAGTCTTTGAAGTTCTATTATTTTGCAATCGTCCTTTTTGTTGATTTTCTATATATTCAGACGGTGAACTCCATGCTTTATGATTTTTCGTGGTAGTGCTCATGTTTGCCGGTGGTATTTCTACTGGTTCTTTTTTAGCCTTATCACTTTTATTTTTCATTTGATTTATCTTATTAGACGAATCATCAGCTTCTTTCTTTAAAGCCATAAACTTAGTTAAGAATGCTAAAGTTTCATCACTTTCACCTAACAAGTTTAAGAAGTGAGATTGTATTTC
Organism: Debaryomyces subglobosus; assembly: GCA_003708965.2. NCBI lineage: Eukaryota > Fungi > Ascomycota > Pichiomycetes > Serinales > Debaryomycetaceae > Debaryomyces > Debaryomyces subglobosus. Next base: position 11,235 of record PPOW02000024.1, on the reverse strand, counting down.
ATGATCTGTCTGCAATGTCAAAGCATAATCAACCAATTCGCCACATGTTTCATGATCAACGGGTAAGATGTTAGATATTGCATTTGCAGAATAACTTTTTAGTTTAGTGTAATTCATAGTATTGCTAAAAGAAGAGAGCTTTTCATTAATCTTGTTCTATTTAATTGGATTTCGTTTGTCGCTCTGATGAAAAATCTCATCTTTTTAATATTTTTTATTATTGATCTGAGGTATTATTCTACATTTTATTGTTATACAATGTCATCAGTACCAGACTCGGATGAACTAAAAGCCAAATATGCAGAAATAGCTGCATTAAAGAAAGCTATAAATGAGAAGAAGCAAGAAAAAAGTATGCCCGGTCTGCTGGCAATAGATTATGATGGGCATTATTATGGCAATGTAAATGTCAATAGAGGAAGGTTCAGAAGTGGATATAGAGGTGGATTCAAAGGCAGATATAACAATTATCCATATGCGGGCAATAGCCATAGGGGAAACATGCATCGTAATATGAGTGTTGTATTCAACAGCAACAATACTAACGATAAAAATATAGAAAATTCGAAAAATGATGAATCCAATGCACCTGAGCCAAAATACGTTTCATCTATATCGAAAAGTGGAATGACATTAGTTAATTCAGAGGTTTACGAGAAAGATAAAATCAAAATAATACAGCGCAGTGAGGATGCTAAACAAATGCAAGACCAGATTAAGCAAAAGAAGAAGGCTAATGCGATCAGAACTAGGGTATTGAAAAACCAAAGTAAAACAGACAGTTACGATCGAATAAAAGTTGACGGCGATACTTTTGCAGTAACCAATAATGGTGATGACTTGATTCTTTTAACAATACCTACTGGTGAAAAACCAAAAACTGTTGTTTGGAATAATAAAAACTATACTAGGAAGATAAACGGCGATTTAAAAAGTCAGACTCCTCGCCGTGGCAGGTATGTTATTAACAATTATTTTTTTTATGACTCTAACTAACTCTTATTAGAATACCCAGTGATCAATGCCGTTATTTTACCAGAACAGGTGAGTATTTTTTTTTGTACTTAATTTTCAAGTATTATTCACAGCTTTTGGATACTAATTAATCACTACGTTCTTTCAAACCTTTCAACTTTTAACAGGCATATGTCAGAAAGGTTCAAGCTGCAAATACAAACATGATCAAAGCTTCATCAAGTTATGCCGTCAATATTTATCGAATAATTGCCATAATAAAATTTGCCTATTATCCCACTCTCCATCCCAGTATAATACACCTCTTTGCCGTTATTTCTTGGAGAATAAGTGTGTCAATCCACAATGCACGTATGAACATGTCTTGCCGAAGAACTACAATAAAGCTAACTATGAAATTTGGGTTTGTCGACCTTTTGCGATTGGTGGATCCTGTTCCCGTGGAAGAAAATGTCCATTCATGCATTTGTTTGTTTGTCCTGATTTTCAAGAAAATGGCACTTGCCCTAGAGGAAAGTCTTGCACTTTGGCTCATTCTGCAACTTTGAGTACCCAAAGGCTGATGCTATCGAAAGATAAACTGCAGCCTGATGCAGAGGTTCTTGTTGAGAGTGATGCCGAAGAAAACTCCCAAACAACCCAAATCATCAATAGTTACACTATAGACCCTTCCTTGTTATTTGAGACTAGCAGAGATGGCAAATACGATATATATATTGACAATGATGGATCTGAATCAAACAACAACGTGAAAAACGAAGCAAATAAATATACATTTAAAGAAAACTCAGAATTCATGATCCATTTGGATTCAGACAGTGAACAAGAAAGAGAAAATAATTCTGGTTCTGACTCCTATGAAAGTGAACCCGATGACTTACAGGAAAATAATGATTTTATAGAATTCTGATGGTTAATTTTAACCCATCCAAAAATATATTTATGAAGAAAGCACTTATAAAAAATGAAAGAAGAATTAAAAATAAACACCAAATAATTATATTCAGAGACCAAGATTAATAAATATATTATCTCCCTTAATGATTTGTAGTACTCCGACAACTTTTCTGATTTTTTTTCTTATGTTTGTAACTTTTGTTATATATCATGTAAAATATGTTTAAAAATGGGGACAGTTAATGCTCGGTCAGAAAAGTGTTGCAAAAATTCATTTGTGGATATCAAACTTATAAAAAAGTATAAATTGTTCTAACAATAATTGTTTTCTTATGTTTTACTTGATTGTCAATTAACCAACCTCAAATAGTTTCATACATTCATATATTAAAGAAAATTATATTCTAATTATATTTAGGACAACCTTCTACTCTTATTTTTGAAATATAATTGTGATAAACCAAATTAAAATAATTAGCCGCCTTTTGAAAATTATGATGGAGAAAGTGTCCTCCAATATCGCAGTTGTTGAAAAACCTATAATTCCTCCAGATATCAATAACCCCCCCAGTGCTATTCCTTTGAAATCGTACGGGGAAAATTATCAAGACATAAGTAATCTTGGTAACGGCAGTTTTGGGTCGGTCGTTTTGGCAAAGTACAAGCAAGATAAAGCTAATCTTTTGAAGGTAGATATAAAGAAAAAGGGTACTCTCATTGATCCTTTGACAGATTCAGATGCTCATCTCAGTTGCTTGGTTGCAATTAAAACTATGAAGACCCCACTTTGTACTTTAGATGAAGCAACAAGTGTTAAAGAAGTCAAGTTTATTCTATGCATGCCCTCTCATCCAAGCTTGGTACAGATATATGATATGTTCATTGATAACAAACAATTCTATCTCCATATTGTTATGGAATCAATGAACCAGAATTTGTACCAGTTAATGAGAGCTAGAAAGAGGATTAAGTTTTCACCTGCCACTTTGAAAAGTGTTTTAACGCAGCTTTTGGAAGCAATTCGTCATATTCATAAGTATGATTATTTCCACCGGGATGTAAAACCAGAAAATATTCTAATTATGCCTACACTGCAATATTATGGATCAAGAGAGAACATTCCACCAAATCGGAGAGGGGATAATTATGTGTTAAAGCTCGCTGACTATGGTCTAGCACGTCATATAGGCAATCTTTGCAAGTATACTACTTACGTTGCTACAAGATGGTATCGTTCACCCGAGATTTTATTAAGAAGAATGTGGTATTCCAAGCCGGTTGATATGTGGGCTTTTGGTACAATTGCAGTTGAGGTAGCTAACTTCGTACCTTTGTTTCCTGGAGCTAGTGAAGTTGATCAAATCTGGAGAATCCTAGAAGTACTCGGGAGTCCCACGCTTCCTAGCTTTAATACGCATCTGTACAAAAGACATTATTATGCACCGTTAGGTGGTTATTGGAAAGAGGCTCAATTATTATCGTCCAGATTAGGGTTCAGTTTACCCTACACTGATGGCGTACAAATTTGTAACCTTATACCCGATTCAGTTTCAGATTTAGGTGAAGTCATCAAAGCATGCCTCACTTGGAATCCCGACATAAGGGCTGATGTTGAAACTATTTGTGCTATGTCATATTTTAAAAATACTTCCGTTTCAAAAGCATATAAAGATCCCGAAAGACCAAGTAACAAGCTTCTTAAAAAAACCCCTTTAAAAGAAGTAAACAGCTCATTTCAACAGTATTCAGGAATACAGCCATATAAGATGTCGTTAAATGATTTCAATGGCAAAAAGCGTATAAAGAACAGCTCAAGATTTGAATCACACCCTTTAAATATTTCGCAATACAATAATGAGAATTATTGCAATCATTCCTTTAAGCAAACGAATAATAATGTGATGCTGAAGAATGAATTCCAAATACATGATGATTTTGACGATGGATATGAGAAGGAATTTATGAAGGAATATATAGGCAAGCAAACGGATAATTGTGATACACAAGGTGGAGACCAGTTCGATTTTGAAAATAGATTCGTCAAGTGCTCCGAGGATAATACCAATATAACACCTCGAGGTATAAATAATACTCCCCCTGAACTTGCAGAAGAGTATTGCAATGAGAGTTTTAATTTCTATGATTTAAATTACTCAAATAATGAAGGCGATGCAATAATTACCGAATATGATAGTGAAAACACCTACTCAAAAAACGACCATGATTACTCCTGGGAAGGGTTCAATAATCTCGATATTACCAATAATAATAATACTGAGCAGTATTTTTCAAATAATTTAGCAGTTTTAAAGGAGCCACTCGAAGATGAGTATGGTATAATAGCAGATATATCATTCGGAAGCAGTCATGGGATTAAATGTTGAAAGCATCAGAATAGGTGATAATCTCTTGACGTTCGTATTATACGTTTACAAAATTGAAATTATTATTATTTTTATTAAAAGTTTCTATCCATTCCATATCTTACAAAAATTCTACATAGTATAACCAATAATTTAATATGCAAACAATCTAGATTGTATAAAATTGTAAATAAATGATGCTAAAGAATTTAAATTTTGTCGTGTGTATTAGTACCCCACGCAAAGTCGGATTAGGTATAAAGAAACCCATTTCCTAAAAACATGTCTTAAACTTATCGCCTCTTTATATTATCCGTCTAGCTAAAGAATAGAAATGTGTATCTTGATATCAAGTATCGAACATCCTGATTATCCTTTTATTTTGTTGTCTAATCGAGATGAATATTTTAAAAGGCCAACTGAAAGGGCACATTTTAAAGATTATGATGGGGTGAGAGTCTTGTCACCCTTAGACTTAGGTAGAAAAGAACATGGAACTTGGATTGCAGTAAATACAGATGGAAAGATTGCAGTATTAGTTAATTACCGTGAAAATAACAATAGAGGTAAGTAATTTTTCATCGTTGTAAACAGAACCTGTTATTAACCTGCGTTTTAGATCAGATAAGTGAAATATCCCGAGGAATACTCCCAATACAATATTTGATATCTGATGAATTGAATGAAGAATGGTATGCGAAATTGAACAAATCAATATGTCAAAATCTTCCTTTAGAAATTCTTGATACGGTGAATGATAATGTATTAAGTAGAATTGGTGGATTTTCAATATTATACGGTCAACTTAAGATAAACAACTATACCGGAAACATAGAACCTTTAAACATTTTGAGTAATAGGGGTGATGTGGGGAAGGTTTTTGAGACTAATGGTGAAACATTAATTAGTGATGATATAGAAACTCAAAAAACATTTGGATTATCAAATTCTTTGTACAACGATCCTTGGAGAAAAGTGAAATTGGGACAAAAAATGTTGAAAGAAGCTATCGAAAAATCCGTAAATTCTAACTATACACATGATCAACTAATTGAAAGTTTCTTCGAAATCTTGAGCTACGACACTTATGACAAAAATATTGCAAATAATGGTACTCCACAAGAGGCAATTCGAGAATTAAGGAATTCTATATATATTCCACCTATAGAATTAAAAACTGTTAATCAGTTTCCTGACAGCTCTACTGTAGGAAAATTTTATGGTACAAGAACTCAAACAGTTATTGTCTTAGATAGAAAAGGCAATATGCACTATTACGAAAGGGATATCCATAATTCTGATTCCATAGACAAAGATGTAAAAGCAAAAACTAATCATTTTCAATTCAACATTTCGAAGAAATAGCAATTAGCATACAAATTGTGATGTTCCATATTCCAAAGGACATTGTGGTTTGTAGCTATTACATATATATCTTGTTTATAAAATTTATTATAATTAGAATCTTTCTAAGCAATATATGCCGCGTTAATCGAGTTGCTTTTTTTTTCTTCGAGAATCCCTGGCATAATCAAGGCTTCTAAGAATACTTCCCGAATTGATGACTTTGAAGGCATTTCCTCACAAGAAGTATACCTCCGTATATCACAAGAAGCCACTTAAATCCTTGGTCTCTGCTCGGCCATTATTGGTTTTAATTCCAGGGAACCCAGGGTTGGTTGATTTTTATTTCACCTATTTGAAACTAATTCAAAAAAGACATCCAAGTCTTGAATTATTGTGTATTTCTCATGCAGGGTTTAAATCCGATGATAATTCTACGAGTGATGAATCAGCTTTTAACTTCTATAATTTAGATTTCCAAATAGAACATAAAATTGATATTCTTAAACATTTTATTTTGAATGACAACAGGCCTACGGAATTGTATTTCCTATCTCATTCAGTAGGATCTTATGTTACCCAAAGAGTTGTTCATGGTTTGATTAATGATTATGAACTAAAGAACAAAATACGTATAAAATTTCTTGGGTTAATTTGTCCAACAATTATAGATATAAGTAGATCTAATTCAGGCCAAATCATCTCGAAAATGTTTGCTTATCTACCAGTAATCCATATTGCGGTATACTTTTCTTCTCTTATGAACTTTATTTTTCCTGAATCATTGATCAAATACTTAGTGAAAACTATAGTCATTGAAAAAGGCACATCTACAAATAAAGAAACACAAGAATCCATAGAGAATTCAACTATAGGAGCATTGAAAATTTTTAAATCTACGCATATTATCAAACAGGCTCTAAATTTGGCAAAAGATGAAATGAAGACAATTCTCAAAGATGATGAGTTTAATGACTGGTTCTTCGAAAGTTTATCTTCAAAGCATGATATTCGAATTTGGACTTATTTTGCCCATAATGATCACTGGGTGCATGATAATACAAAAGACTACATTTTAGCTAGATACCATAACAATAAGAATAAAAACTTATCATTTCAAATTGGAGATCTTGAAGATTCTATAACACATAGTTTTTGCGTCAATGAAAGTATAGAATTTTCAGAGATAACAAGCGAAAAACTAAGTGAATTTTTCCCATAATTCAGTATATAGGAGTATATTCTAATACTATTACCTCTTATCTTCATTTATATGACTATTGTTTAGTGCATGTATACGCAATAAGCAATAGGTGATAAGAAATGTAATGACTCGTAGTCATCGAGAGCGCACACAAAAAAATTTTGGCAGACGATGATTCATGAATCATGAAAAATATTGAATCACAACGAGTATAGATTAAATTTGGGAGACCAACAAATTATAATTATATTATTCTTAAAATATATAAAGAGCTAAAACTCCCACAAGTACATTTCGAATTAATAAATAATTAATAACAAATTACTGCTAATGGTATCAAGCGTAGAATCAGTTCATAGAGAACAGGATACATTTGCAAATAACCAAAAATCAAATAAAGATAGTTTTCAAAATATTGACAATGAAGAATATTCATTAAGTACTGATCAAACTGATGATGCAAAATATAAGAAGCAATTAGATAAGATATACAGGAAGCTAGATTTTAGAATTATTCCAGCATTATGGTGTTTATACTTCTTGACTTCATTCGGCTCAAATTCATATGGATTGACGTTGACAATGAATTCTGAACAGGGTCATTCTTTAGCCCAAGAGTTAGGGTTAAGCTCTAAAGACACTTCTACTGCATCTGCATTATACTACGTTGGCTATATAATATTCGATGTTCCAATGAATTTGATTATGACAAGGGTAAGCCCTCAGTCATGGCTAGCACGTATAGTTATTACTGTGGGATTGGTTTATACCTGCTACCATGTTTTAAGTAACAACAAGGGTGTTATAGCTATTCGATTTATTTCTGGTATGGTTGGTGCTGGTACATGGCCTGGTCTATCTTACTATGTTTCATTATGGTACCCGAATGAAAGACTGACCAGAAGAATTGGGTATTATTTCACTGCCGCTCAAATATCTGCTGCAGTAGCTGGTCTTGTTAGTGCCGGATTTCAGAAAATGGATGGTGTTCGTGGCTACACTGGATGGCAATGGATGTATTTAGTTTATGGTGTTATTACTATCGCTGCAGGTATTCTGTTACTCTGGTGGCTTCCTGACAGACCATTCAAAACAACAAAAGATTACTCAAAGTCTAGCAACTTCATAATTAAATGTTATAATAAGATTTTTACACCTACTCATCCACTATCCGCAGAAGAGCGTGAAATTCACAGAAGAGATATTGAATCTCGTTATGTTTTGTTGAAATGGACATGGAAAGATGTTGTCCAGATTATCACGGATATAAGAATTTGGCCGTTGATTATAATGTACTTTGGCGTTGTTGGGACCGGTTTCGGATTAGCTGTTTTTGGTTCCACGATCATTGCGGTAAACAACCCAAATTTAACCTCCATCCAAGTATCCTTGCTCTATGCACCTATATGGCTTTTTGATCTCGGTGGTATTTTATTGATTACTCCATTTGCCGATAGATTTAAAAACTTAAGGGCATTAATGTTTTCATTAGCAACCTTGATTATTATTATTGGTATGTTTGTTACTACTTTTGCTCATGGATCGTGGAATAAATATGCTGGCTTACTTATCGCTGGATTTGGCTTAGGACCAACGGTACCAATTTGTATGTCGTGGGCTTCAGAAATCTTTCTGCCTGTTTACGGGGACGTAGGAACCGCTGTGAGTGCAGCATTAGTTAGTGGTCTAGGAAATTTGGGTTCTGTTACTGCAACCTATGCTTTATATTCTGGTTGGCCAGAAGATAAAGCAAGGCTATACAGGGATTCTAATATGATGTTGGTGGTAATGCTAGGGGCTAGTATAATCGCAGCCGCTGTTTGCCACGTTCTTAAAGATAGGATTCGTCAAAATAAATAAGATCAAAGTTTTTAATAAACTGAAAATCTCCATTCCCTTCTACACTAAATCTTCACTGTTGATATTTAATAGAATTTCAGGCTTCAAACAGCGTCCAAAAAAAATAATTTTAATATTTAAGTAATCACTACGTAGCAAGTATAAGTTAATTTTTAGTATAATAAGAATAGGTACATATTAATTGAGTATAATTTTTAGATATATCTGAGAAATTAAAAGAATTTCGCAACCAGAAGCATTTTTTGATTCAACAAGTAACATAATTATATTGCAATGCAAGGAAGGTTTTTATAACATCAAAACACAAAATTATTTAAATCGAAGCAAAGAACATCATCTCAGAGATTACATATATAAAGGATTAATTGAAAAAAACCAGAATAGTTGATTCTCTTTCAATAAACTTCATAAATCCAGTCCGGGAATTGCCAAAATTAAAGCTCCATATACCTTTGACTCGAGGATTTCACCCATATATTTCAGAGACTACAAGAAAACTTCTCATCCGATAGTTCTAAGAGAAGGTTTATATTTATGTTCAGAATTAGACAATTTGCAACAAAATAAAAATAATGGCCACAAGATAGTCTTACAATTTCAAGAGAAATCGAGTAGATCCTTATTCGTTTACAAATTGTTTGAACTATATATAATTCCGTAATATATATATATTTTAATGATTGAGTATAGGATGTCAACTGGCATCATGTTGAAAACTGCGTATTACTTCTGTTGCTAACGATTATAAAAACCACGCGATAATCTGATAAATAATACCGCAATATACAAGTTTTCCTTCTTAAGGGATTTGCACAGAATCAATTCGATGCTATTAAATAATGCCAGAGACTAATAATGCTTGCATACATACAGGGACTCTTAAACGTGGCAAAAGCACTGTTGTTACTTCAATCCCTTATCCAAAGATAAATGATAATCAAATTTTAATTAAAGCGGTTGCATATGCAGCTAATCCTACTGATTGGAAGCACATTGCTGTTAATTGGGGAAGTGAAGGAGCAATTGCAGGTTCAGATGTTAGTGGATTTGTTTCAGAAGTTGGATCTAGAGTAGTGGGATTTGAAGTTGGTGATATAGTTTCATCCTTTATGCACGGCAATTTCACCAGCACCAGAGGGGCGTTTAGCGATTATGTTGTTGCTGATGTAAATACTACGATCAAATATGATAAATCAAACTTCTATCCACAGGCTCTTGAAGAGGGAGATCATGCATCGGACTTTATAAATACATTCGAGGGGGCTGCTTCAGTTACATTGGGGCTTTGTACAATTGGTGTTTCATTTCATTATCATCTTGGAATTAAAACCGATAAAAAAACCAATTCTTCTAAATACATTTTAATTTGGGGTGGAGCTACAGCTACGGGAATTTTAGCCATTCAAGTAGCGAAACTTGTATATGGCTTGAAGGTTATCACCACTGCGGCCTCCACTCATCATAATTTCTTAAGATCATTGGGTGCCGATGAAGTATTTGATTACCATAATTCTAATGTTGTTAATCAAATAAAGAAGGTTGGAGGTTCTAGTATTCACTATGCTTTGGATACAGTTTCAGACATGCAGACCTTCCAATCTGTTTATGATGCAACAACCGATACCAATGAAGTCGCAATTGACAACTTATTATTTTTGAAGTTGGATGAAGATAATATGGACCCATCCAGAAAGATCACCTCATGCTCTACTTTAGTTTTTCTTGTGGATGGCACAGAAATGAATTTGGATGGTTTAATTATTCCTCCAGATATGAAATTAGTAGACTCTTACAATGAATTCTGGTACAATATTCTTCCCCCATATATCTCAAAGATAAAACATGCAAATTTGAAAGTTTTGAAGCCTGGATTAGATTCCGCTAATGAAGCTTTGGACTTATTAAGAGAAAATAAAATTAAGGGCCAAAAAATTGTCTTTAGGTCAACTGTCTAGCTTTTTATTTGATCACAATTAAAAGCTTTGACTTTACCTTTATCATATACAATAATTGATTAATATGCATTTCTATTTTATTTAATAGCTAGAATAATTTATATGATAGCTTCTAACAAGGATTTTATATATATATTCTATCAATGGTGGGCCTGGTGCTCTTTCATTCAAGAACTTAATATCTAAAATCACTACCTATAAAATTTCACGATAATTCATTAAACGTTTCTAAAAACAACCTTTTGCCCATTAATCTTATCTTCTCTTAATAACTCTAAAGCTTCGTTGGCAGTTTCCAAACCAGACTCCAAAACCTTCAAGTTGGAGTTCTTGAGGCTTGGGATATATTGGGGTATAATGTTGAACCAGAAATCATTGTAGTCTTTAACCAATTCTGGCGAAGAATGAATGCTTGCACTCCCCATCTTGGCATTATTTCCATCTACACAATATACAACGGTCGCGTGGAAAGAAACGTGTCTAGAATCATCCGTTTTGATTTTTTTAGGAGATAAACTGAGCAAGTTATCAATGGAAACATCTCTAGTACCAGCTGTAGCATCATATACAGATTGGAAAGTTTGTTCGTTCGAAACAGTATCTAAAGCATAGTTGATGTTAGAACCACCAGCTTTCT
>PPOW02000023.1:0-67132 GCA_003708965.2 Debaryomyces subglobosus | reverse complement strand
TGGTACAGTGTGGGTTAAGGTAGTGACATCTGTTCCTGTCCATGTTCTCGTTGTGGTAACCGTTGGAATTGGAACATCAACCTCAACAGTAGCAGTTTCTCCAGGCGGTGCCGTTTGAGTTAGAGTTGTCAAGTCAGATCCTGTCCATGTTCTAGTTGTAGTTACGGTTGGAACTGGAACGTCAATTTCGACAGTGGCATTTCCCCCTATCGATGCTGTGTGAGTAGTGGTTGAAATTTCAGATCCTGTCCATGTTCTAGTTGTAGTGAAAGTTGGGATTGGAACATCAACTTCGATTGTAGCCGTTTTACCTGGCGATGCTGTGTGAGTAATTGTTGTAATATCAGATCCTGTCCAAGTTTTGATCACTATAGTAGTTGGAATTGGAACATCAATCTCAACTGTAGCTGTTTCGCCTGGTGGTGCAGTGTGTGTTAAAGTTGTGACATCTGTTCCTGTCCATGTTCTGGTTGTAGTCACTGTAGGAATTGGAACATCAACCTCAACTGTAACAGTTCCGCCAACAGATGCTGTTTTAGTAGTGGTTGTAGTAGCAGTACCAGTATAAGTTTTAGTTGTAGTCACTGTTGGAATTGGAACATCAATCTCAACTGTAGCTGTTCCGCCAACAGATGCTGTTTTAGTAGTGGTTGTAGTACCAGTACCAGTATAAGTCTTAGTTGTGGTTACTGTAGGAATTGGAACATCAATCTCAACTGTAGCTGTTTCGCCTGGTGGTGCAGTGTGGGTTAAAGTTGTGACATCTGTTCCTGTCCATGTTCTGGTTGTAGTCACTGTAGGAATTGGAACATCAATCTCAACTGTAGCTGTTCCGCCAACAGATGCTGTTTTAGTAGTGGTTGTAGTAGCAGTACCAGTATAAGTTTTAGTTGTAGTCACTGTTGGAATTGGAACATCAATCTCAACTGTAGCTGTTCCGCCAACAGATGCTGTTTTAGTAGTGGTTGTAGTACCAGTACCAGTATAAGTCTTAGTTGTGGTTACTGTAGGAATTGGAACATCAATCTCAACTGTAGCTGTTCCGCCAACAGATGCTGTTTTAGTAGTGGTTGTAGTAGCAGTGCCAGTATAAGTTTTAGTTGTAGTCACTGTTGGAATTGGAACATCAACCTCAACTGTGTCAGTACCAAATGCAGTAGCAGTATTAGTGGTGGTTTGTGTATTGGTACCCGACCAGGTCTTCGTGACAGTAGTTGTTGGTCTTACAGCTGGACAAGAAGTATCTGTATTTGTAAAGCTGTAGACGTTTTTAAAATTAGTGAGAACAGTACCACTTGGTGTAGTGACTTTAAATGTCAAACTCATCGGATTTTGCATATTCACATAAAATATCTTAATAGGATAGTAATATCCAGCAGTAAGATGTTGCGTAGAAAGTGTTACTCCTGGAAGACTAGAAGAAGATTCCCAATGGGCGAATAAAGCATAGTTTCCGTCATTGGATGTCGAAACTGTATTACAGCATCCAAATGCTTGCCCAGCCCCGAATGTTACTAAAGCTCCATCATCCACCGACAACTGAAGCTGGTAATCACCAGTTTCCGGTGCGAGAAAGTAACCAGTAAGTTCGACACTAAAATTCGAAACCGTCACCGCTTTTCCATAAATGCTTCCTTTGACTATCCCGTTATTGCCTTGGGCGATAGCAAAATTTATGTCTGTGACTCCGGATGCCAGCGCAATTGGTTTAGAAGCCTTATACCCACCGTTCATATATGCTAAGTTCCTCAGGGATGTATCATCCCTAAATGCATAGGGATAGAATACAGCATTAAACCCTAATGATGGAGCAGTAAGAGGCTGACAAGGTGAAGGTGTTATTGCCGCAAAACAAAATTGAACTAACGATAACGCTAGTAAGAGCCCTTTAAATCCTCGCATACTTTCTTAGGTCTATTTATTCTGTTACCTTTAAGAAAAAAATTTCGAAACAACAGGACTTTTGGTATCATTTATGTAGGTGAAGAATATAATTCGAAAAATAGTAAATAGATAACTTTCTGGAGTTGAATACGAACAATTTTTCATTATTTTTCAGCAAAAGTCCTTCGATACGCCTTGCCTTGCATGCGCTAAACGCATTAGATCATCGTCTAATTTTATCGTATCCTGATTTCTGCAGCATTTTCAATTATTGTCCGTCTAAAGGACTTTGCTTCTGCCAGGTTGTGGCTGAAGTTGGTCGTCCTGGAATTTACCGTATGTAGTTGCAGCAATTCCACTTACAAATGTTCGTCGCATATAGAAAAAAAAAAATTATGCACCTGAAATTGTAAATAATTTTTTGTGCTCATTAATTGTTTACTCAACCGTACTTGCCTCCATAATGTCTATGGCACTAGTCACGGCTTGGAAATAAGTTAATTTCATCAAATTGATCTACACATTACCCCAATATCTTTGCGTTGTGACCAATTTCACCTATTAATAATTACCGAGGTTTCTAAAAATTTTCGAGGCTTCGAAACATTTGTGATTATACAGCTGGTAGTAATAGTTTTAGATCTGATGTCCACATTATTCCTGCAAGTGTTCTTGGCTCTTCATATAAGGTGGGAAAATGGATCTTAACAGCAGCCACTACTAAGTACTGCAATCCATTGAAATTAAAAGTTGTCGTAATCTTCGGTCAGTCCCATAATGTGCAGACCACCATAAGTTATTCAAAAAGGGCGGAAGGTGAAATTTATATGTAGGTTTTATGTGGAATTGCACCTTGATTAATGCTCTATTGATGGATGACATAGAGATAAAGTCCAGACAACCAAATTCAAGTTATCTGGTTTTCAGCTAGGAGCAGAAATGCCACAAGACATTTGATGCTTATTTCATATATGTAAATATTAGTTAACTTATTTTTGCAACGAGCTACAGGTATGTATGCAAAAGTTAGACTATGTCTGAATACATATTTCCGATGCGCGAGCTAAAGTGTGTGTAATAAAAGTTGAAGCTGCTACACGGTCCTGTATAATTCGTGCATTGTGAGAACACTGCAACAAAATTACGAAACGTACCGAAAAAACTATAGTCCTTGCGCCGGAACGGGTGTTGGTCTTGTAGGCTGTAATTCCGATTAATAAAAACAGAAGGGAGATCATTCTGATCCAAGGAAATTAGCAATACTGAAGATCGAGAAAATATGTGTAAACGAGCAATCATGTATATATAACAATTTGATCTATGTGACATGTCTTTGTCTGACTGACAGCCGTTTGATTTAACCAAAACATTTGCTTACTAACTATGAATGACTTAGTAATGTAGATTCAATCCACATGACAAATGAACGTGCAACAGCCCTGGATACATAATATTATTAATTATGAATTATATTAATATAAGTCAATTGAAACACGATAGCCAATAATACTTCCTCAATTCGGAGGCTTCCGATATAGAACAAAAAATACTCGACGTATAAATTTCGGCTAAGTATGGGCAATGCAGTACATATTTTCTTTGCGGATAGATCTAGATTATTACAATTCACGGATATTTATACGTCTAATTCCGATTGGTGAAAATTATATGAAATCATAAACCCGATGCTCTGTGGCATAATTACCCAGTAGCTAGTTACTATTCTCCGATTGTTTTAAGATAGTGTATTTGTAAATTGTCGCAATTTCTTGTTTTTCCGATCATTTTAGTTGCAAATAACAAATGTAATTTTCAAAATGATAAAATAAATTGTAGGTGTAAAATTAAGGGATGAAGTATGTCAGAAGAAATCGTTTCAGGAATCATTAAAGATATGAATTATTAACTGAGAGAAGAGATTGCATTAAAAATTTTTATATTAGATGACAATCGCTAAAGAAATCAAAATTATGAAAGGGTGTCATGAGAAATATTAGTATCAGTACATATTAGCATCCGATCAACAATATCTAGGAAAGAGGTAGAACAAGATGAGTCTTATGGATTTTATAGTCAAATCTAGTTACCGTACACAATAATTGATGTTTGTACTTTAGGGAATTCAAATTCAAATAGTAAATTCATCAGTTGCATATTTGAAGTAATGAGTTGCCTCAGAAGAATATTCTAATTTAAGCAGTACCAAAATCTCTTAGGTCATATACCCAATGTATATTCTAGATGCAATAGGAATGAAGAATCTTTTATTTTAGTTCGACGTCTACTAAAAATGGGATTTCTGATTATGACCGAGGATGTGAAACATATTTTGTATCTACCTGAAACATGCATAATTTCACTGCGTAAATGATTTACAATAGTTAAAAAGCTAATTTTAGATTGACATAACCTCGCAAGCTTATATTTGAGGATGACCGTCACTATCGCAAAGCAGGGCAACATTGTGCATTTCATAGGGTATAATATGATAGCTATACGAAAGTGATTTGACTTGAGGTGGTCTAGTTCAAAAACTTTTGAGGCAGTAATTTGCATCCACTTGGAAAGTAGTAACTCGCATTTTTAAGTATGGATTTATTATAGTTATTTCATTATTTGTATGGTTCATATATTCGAAACGGCAAATAGTGATATACAGCCAAATTTAGCTTAGCTGTTTAAAAGTAATATATAGAAACGTTTAGACAAAGCTCAATATTATTGAATTTTAATTTCTGGCTTGTTCTTCAAAACCCCAAGAAAGAAATCTAGACTTTTGTTTATTTAAAACCATTGAAGACACTTCTAGTATGCTTTCGAAATTTTATTGAAAAATTCTTGTATTCATAATTTCGTCTCTATCAATACAAACTATTTTATATTCAAGATCATAGTTTGGGATCTTTTAAAAACAGTTTGAGATTCCATACAGTTGTTAAATTAAAGAAGAAATTTTATCCGCACTGTAATATAATAATAATTTTGAATAGATAGCTCTATTTAAAGCAAAAGAAGAGACTTATAATATGAAATCATGATATCCCTAATCGAATGAAAATACAACAGCCTTTAGATGGATTCTGAAGAAAGCACGAGTCAACCGTTTGATGGATTCTGGGACAATGTTTATTATCCTTAATGGAACAAAACATCCAAGACTAATTGGTATGTATTCTAACTTAAAACTTCATAGTTTAAAGCTGTTAGTAGATTTTTTTCAAAATGACATGGATTCGACTAGATATTTTTGAAATTGAGATGACGACGTTGGGATTCTCTACGTTCACCTACATCTTGGATTATTATTTCAATAGGTAATATTATAATATATTCTAAACCTATAAACCAAGTCGATGGACTACGAAACTATACATGTAATACTGGCCAGTCTTTAATGCATAAACAATTGATGTCAAATTGATTAATTACCATTTTATAAGATATAAGCAAGAACAAGTAAGGCAGACCACAATAGGGAGTTACTTTTACTAGAGGAAGAAGCTTCGCCGCTGTAAAGACTAACAGAGGAAAAAGCAATCAGCTGCGAAGTAGTAGAAAATGTAGGTGAACTGACATTGGGAACGGGTTCAGATGGTATAGGATTGAAACTATGAGAACCCTGCTTGGAAATTGCAGCAACAGTAGGTCTGTTATTTAGTAAAGAAGTAGAACCAACCGTGGTATGTTCAACCTCACTGACCCAGGGTGTTTGGATAGCTGCATTTTCGTTTGATAAAGTGTTCGCCAGTTCGCTAGGTAAATATTCATTAGGTGAAACTAATGTGGCTTGTGAACTAACAATCTCAGAAACTTCTGATTCATTGGGAGACGAATAAGAACTGCCGGTAGCAGTTGAAGTGGATGTAATGTACTCACCATTTGAATTCTTTGTAAGAACAATGTCACAGGTTTTGATAACTACACTTTGACCGGAGTTGATAGTCTCAAGAATAGTCGTATAGACAGTGAAAAATTTACCACTGGTTGAAGGAGCAGAAACCGAATTAGATTTTGTGGCTATAGTAGATTCAACTGTTGAGTGCAACAAAGTTAGAAGTGTAGTTATTGGTACTACTGATGAAGCTGCCGAGCTTGATGGAGATACTTTGCTAGGTGAAAGTACTGTTATAGGTGACACGATAACTGTACTTGATGAAGCGCCTTGTGAAGTGTCTGGACTAGATAAACCAAAAGTACCCGAAGGGGTAGGGCTAGACAATCCGGTCGTACATGATGTTGATAAGCCCGACGTGCCAGAAGAACCTGAATGGGTAGTACTGGACGGCCCTGTCGTACAAGATGTTGACGTACCAGAGGTACCTGAAGGAGTCGAACTAGATGATCCCGTCGTACAGGATGTTGACGTGCCAGAAGTGTCTGAAGGAGTCAAACTAGATGATCCTGTCGTGCAAGATGTTGATGAACCTGAAGTGTCTGAAGGAGTCGAACTAGATGACCCAGTCGTGCAAGATGTTGACGTGCCAGAAGTGTCTGAAGGAGTTGAACTAGATGATCCAGTCGTACAGGATGTTGACGTGCCAGAAGTGTCTGAAGGAGTCGAACTAGATGATCCAGTCGTACAGGATGTTGACGTGCCAGAAGTACCTGAAGGGGTAGAGTCTGACGTTTCTGAAGTGTCTGAAGGAGTCGAACTAGATGATCCTGTCGTGCAAGATGTTGATGAACCTGAAGTGTCTGAAGGAGTTGAACTAGATGATCCAGTCGTACAGGATGTTGACGTGCCAGAAGTACCTGAAGGGGTAGAGTCTGACGTTTCTGAAGTGTCTGAAGGAGTCGAACTAGATGATCCTGTCGTGCAAGATGTTGATGAACCTGAAGTGTCTGAAGGAGTTGAACTAGATGATCCAGTCGTACAGGATGTTGACGTGCCAGAAGTACCTGAAGGGGTAGAGTCTGACGTTTCTGAAGTACCTGGAGGGGTAGAGTTAGATGACCCTGTCGTACAAGATGTTGATGAACCTGAAGTGTCTGAAGGAGTCGAACTAGATGATCCTGTCGTGCAAGATGTTGATGAACCTGAAGTGTCTGAAGGAGTCGAACTAGATGATCCAGTCGTACAGGATGTTGACGTGCCAGAAGTGTCTGAAGGAGTTGAACTAGATGATCCAGTCGTACAAGATGTTGACGTACCAGAAGTACCTGAAGGAGTCGAACTAGATGACCCTGTCGTACAAGATGTTGATGAACCTGAAGTGTCTGAAGGAGTCGAACTAGATGACCCTGTCGTGCAAGATGTTGATGAACCTGAAGTGTCTGAAGGAGTCGAACTAGATGACCCAGTCGTGCAAGATGTTGACGTGCCAGAAGTGTCTGAAGGAGTTGAACTAGATGATCCAGTCGTACAGGATGTTGACGTGCCAGAAGTGTCTGAAGGAGTCGAACTAGATGATCCAGTCGTGCAAGATGTTGATGAACCTGAAGTGTCTGAAGGAGTCGAACTAGATGACCCAGTCGTACACGTTGAAGTAGTGGATGAGCCGGAGGAACTGCAGTCTTTCTTTTTGAAGCAATACAAAGAATCGCTCTTGTGAGCTGGATCCTGACACCCAGTGTAGATATCATACGAAAAATCGTACTTCCATGTATTACATTCAGTCTGGTCATCGATTTGTGTCAGACACCAATCAAATTGAAATGAAACAGCAGAGACGCATAATTCACCATCGGTTACATCTGTCAGAGCGATTGCATTGGTATTAAATGTGTATGTGAAGTCATTTGGATTTGTAATTAAGTTTGCACCTGTATTTCTTGAAAATATGATTGAATTAACTGGTGCCATAATCTTTAGCTCACTTAAAGAGCTTAATGACATACCGTGGTCACTTGTAAAATGTACAGTTACTTTGTACTGATTACCACTGATTAATTCCACTTTAGTTATACTTATATGTGTCTCAGGTAAATTAGAATATTGCCATTGTGCAAAAACATCATTGGGACATTTCGGATATGGTTCATAAGTATCAGCACAACGAGAGGTATCCACTTTATTATCATTTATTTCTTGTGAGATAACACTAGCACCAAAACTTAAACATGCCAACACATGTTTGGAATTAAAGAGCATCGAGATTAAGTTTTATTCCTTCGTATCAAGAATTTAGATAGTTGGTAAACCTGAAATTTGACAGCCTTTAAATAGTTGAAAAGTCGGGTTTAGTAGAGAGGCCTGCTTTGGTTCGTTCTAGATTATCTAATTTAGACCCATAAAATATAGTCACTGGCGAATAGTATGTGAATATGGTATTTACTACTGGTGATATTTTTTGCATCAAAAATATTAGTTGGTTTTCATACCAGCTGGTTTGCTTTCTACTATTCTGGTAAAGCGTTGGTCCTTTTAGTCCATAAGGTTTATCAGCTCGTCTGTAAAGTTCGTTATTTTATTCTGCATTGAAAAATACCCGTACTGATGCTAAAAGAATTTCATCGCATTCTTTTAAGATTGTGTGTGGCTTATTGGTATCCGTTTTCAGGTCATATAACACTTACTCGAGATCAATTATTAATAAGTCAGTCATAAATATTATTTAACCTCATCGGGCTTAACCCTGCAAGTTTCATGAACTGTGTTTAAATCAAAAGCCTACCTCTTTCACTTGCCTCATAAGCCGATTTTATTTTACACTGTTGAACAGACCAAATCTTAGATTATTTGCTATATGCTGAATGTTTGATATACTCGGTTTGTTACATAGGTGTCTGTTAGAATCGACCTAATCTTGGACTACGATGTAAAGCCTCAATATAATTAAATCATATGCCAGTATTGGAATATGAAATTTGAAATTTGAAATTCGTTCCTAGCTTGAACGCGTTAAAGGATATTTTTTTGCACCGTAAACAACTCATGAAGGAGGGAATCCAGATAAAAGGGATGAGACAATTGAATGACGTGCATAATCTTGGGTACCTGCAACATCCTGTATATATTTATACATATATAATATCCATTTCTACGGAATTAAATACATTTAGTTCAGATGAGTTATATCCGAAATCTTTGAGAGTGAAAACAAATCGATAAGCGTCGTACTTTGTCTTCGCACAGAAGACTAAATTCTTCGCTAGCATGTAATTGAAATTAGTTCACACTACGATAATATTTTCCCCTCTAATTTTTACTACGAGGTTCAAGAGATGAAATGGTAATTTATAATGCCGTAATCATTGATATAGATTAGAGGTTAGGGCCTAAGGCCAAATGAGACATATTTTATATTCAGGTTATGATACTGCTGCAGATCAAGCTGCTCAGCAGTCGTTCGATACGAATAATTACCGCAAAAAAATATTCGTCGTCGCTTAAGCACAATTCTGTAACACATCGTACCTCACCCACAACATCTGGGCTGAGACACGAGAGGGTAATTTCATCGAAAAGCTCTATAGTTTAAAAGATGCGGCGAATATATTGTAGTCATGGACGTTAGATTCTTACTCAGCCTTTATCGCATGATTATAAATAGCTAGTCACCTTTTTATTTAGCCTATCGACGAAGAATAAAATCATTTCCGCCTCTGAAACTTTAAACTAGTAGAGAAGAATACGGAGTTTTGTAATTAATTAGTGAAATCTTACTTACGACACTTTATATGAGATAGCGAAACTTTGATCTTCCGTCGTGCTTTCCTTATTAAAGTTACGCAATCTGTAAGTTGAAAGGTGTAGAGATTTCTATTGGCTTATTACCTCAATTATTATCTAATTAGTAGATTAATGATGCGGAAACTTATGGAAGTTCTTTGGAAGTACGTGAATTCTGTTGACTTTTGTTATCTTTATTGAACAAAGTGGATGAGAATGAGTTATTAGATTTAATTATTTAAATCAGTGGTTTAATGCGAATAGGGTCTACACCTCTCTTTAAAAACCTTATTCTGTAAAAACGTACCGGTCTAAAACAGAAACACCCTCAGAAATACACACTTGATTAGAATATTTTTCAAGCCAAAGGTGTACACACCTGAAAATCTACTAGGCGAGCATAAATAAGACTGAATTGCAAAATGACTTTTTATAATTTTGCAATTTTGAAATTAAAATGTTTATGAAATGTGTTGTGTAATATAAATTGAACTTAGTTTCTCTTGTTTAGTTCTTTATTTATGGATCAAAGGTCCCTTTTAGGGGTCTCAATTCCATATATCTCAATAGAATTATCGCTAACAGTACCCTCAGCCCATTATAAATTGAAACAAAGCTATTGAAAGTAATATAATTTTATTAGTTTTGATTAACTCTATCTTTTCATTTAACCTTCCATACATGTCTCTTAGAACTTAATTGAGTGCCCCCTATTCTTAAAATATGATTCCAAAAGCTATTCGGTATTAAGAATCAACTTTTTATTTCCGCACTACCATAATTTAATTATATCTTTACTATGAAGACGACCTAGTACTGACTTGAATCGATAATATAAGGTAAATTATACGCCAATCATGGTACCCACCAATAAGAATATGCATAATAGACAGGGTCCATTACGTGATATCCATGAGATTCATTCTGAAACTCAGCTAGACCTTTTACCCATGATACAGAATAATGATTTATCCGCAAGCACACCAACGAATGAAGAAGGCAATGATAATACTGTTGAATCTGGAGTAGATTATTCTAATTTGGTAATGAAAACAATTGACCCTAAACCTCTGTATGTGCCACCTTTAAATTTTTCACTCGTGGAGGATGGTATTTATAGATCTGGATTTCCGATGCCCATAAATTATCCTTTTTTAGAGCAATTAGGTTTAAAAACTATCATATATTTAGGCGATTTGGGAGAAAAGAAGAAAGATGAGAAAGTGAAGAATAGAGATATAGAAAAAAGCGAAACTGCACCAAAGGAAAAAGATAAGAAAGATAAGGAGAAAAAAGATAAGCATGGAACAGCAGAAATTATGGATAATTATAAAAAATGGATAGAAACCACAGATATTAAGTTCCATCATCTCTTCATGAAATCAGCTCTGGAGCCATTTACTCTTGAAGAAGATCGCACACAAGCATTGGAGACGATAACCACGGCCTTGCAATTGATAGTAAATAAGCAGAATTTCCCAATATTAATTCATTCAAATAAAGGAAAGCATAGAATCGGAGTACTTGTGGGTTTAATGAGAAAGTTATTACAAGGATGGTGCTTGAGTGGTATTTTTGAGGAATACGAAAAGTTTGCAATGGGTAAATCAGAATTTGATTTGGAATGCATTGAGCTTTGGCAACCAGAACTCTACGTGGAGAACGAATGGAAACCAGATTTTGTGAGAACTTAACATTGACAAGTTATTAACTTCGGCAATTCCCTTCAAAGATATACATTCTATATATACATTCGATACAAAGCAGTGTTTCATGGAATTTTCTGTATGAAACTACTTATAAATTGCATAATACTCCATCCAACATAATTTTTAGTATATATTCAATTATTTCGGTTTACATATTATTCTTCATTTCTCTTAATTTACTGATAACATCGACACTATTTGAGGCACCAGTGATCTTTTGTACGTGTGGATCATTCAATCTCATAAATGGATTGAACTCCAATTCATCACCGATCGTGAATTCACCTGTCGTGAATTCATTTTCATTTACGAATTTGTCTAACTTCTTGATAGCATCATTATTTAAAACAGTCTTAGAAAACTTGACATTCGACTTGGTATACTCGTGTCCTGGATAAACCTTTGTTTCCTTTGGAAGTTTTCCCAAGATCGAATTTAATGCTTTATCCATCTCTTCTCCAGAACCTTCGAAAAACCTGCCGCATCCGCTGATAAATAACGTATCTCCCGTGAAAACAGCCTTTTCTTTGGTGGAAGAATCCTTTACGAAATAACAAATCGAATCTTGTGTATGGCATGGGGTATGTAAGGCAGTAATTGATAAATTGTCTCCCAAGTCAATGACCTCCTGGTGAGACGGCGTATATGTTACCTGTGGAGAGTCCTTTCCAGCAATTATTGGTAAATCTGGATACTTCAAATGGAAATCACTGTTTCCCCCAGCATGATCATAATGATGATGAGTATTGACTATGGCTTTCAATTCAAAACTAGGATTGTTTTTCTTAAGATATGCCATTACATCTTCGGGTTCTGCCGGATCTATTAACCAAGCATGTTTAGTAGGCGTATCTATTAGCAAGTACGAGTAATTATCACCAGTACCCCATCTCATAGGAATTGACTCGATATGCATTTTTCTTATTGAATTACGAACTAAAGTTTGACTCACTCTTCTTAATAAGCTCATATATAAGTGTAAAAAGAATAAATTTCTCTGTTGGTAATCCTCCTACTATGGTAGGTTAATCTATTCTATATAGCAAACATTGTTAGTTATATGCAGTATGGTATATAGCTCACTATCAAGAGTATAAACTTGGAATAATGGGTGAAAGAGTGTTAATATTAGGCAAAGTAGGATCAGAATAATTAGAAAATGGTCACCAGATTCAACCTTTGTCATTCCATTTCTTTTCAACCATACCTTCAGGTGGACTGGTTTCATATTTTTTATTTTGCGCTTCTTCCCAATTAGTGGTCAAAACTGTTCCATTCGACTCAATGTAGGACTTCATCATTGCTCTTCTCGTATCATCATCGGTATCTTTGTATAATTGAGCGAAGAATTCATTTTCTGATTTTTCGTTGTCGTCGTCGTCGTTAATTTTGAATGCGGACCAGTTGATGGATTTTTTTGAAGAGGTTGGATATGCTAACCCTGAACGCTTAGTAGTGCTTTCTTCAATAGAATTTGAAGCAATTATGTCTCCGATATTCTCGGATGCTTCCAAATTGGGCCACTTGCGAGGTTCTTTCTTCTTCAAGGTGATTTCTAGTTTAGTAGAATAGATTCGAAATGTCGATTTTTCAGAGTCAATTTCGGCAAAAAGTGGCTCAAGATTATAGCTATATTCGGACGTAGCGGAGCTTGGAAACGAAACGTTTACCAGGCTTGCCTTAAAGTTAACTTGTAGCTTTTGCTCTTTGATATTTTTGGCGTATATGGTTATGATAACCGAATCGCTTGTTTGGTACCAATCGTCCCTAATTCTGACTTTTAACGGAGCCTGACTATTTATCACATCAATATTGGTCGAAGGCTTGTCTTGGATATCTTTAGCGTGGTCCTTAACCGACTCAGCATTGAATATACCTTCGTCTTCTTCGCTCTCCAAATCTTCAGCTGGAGGGTTCTTCTTTAAGTCGTATTCACACTTGTTTCTCCATGACTCAACCGTTGCTTCAGGACAATCAAATTCCACTGATTTCTCGAAATTCTTCAATGCTACTTTGTAATTCTTCTCCGCATAATAAATTAGACCCAATCTAAAATAACAAGCTCCAATGTCTGCCCGTTTGCCTTTCTGTTCTGCAATAGCAAATGCATCAGATACATCCCTCTTTGCGTTCTCGTAATTATTCAATTTCTGGTATGCAGTTGACCGTTTCAAAAATGCTTGGATCGATTTTGGGTGTTCCTTCAAAGCAGCCGTATAAGTTGCAATTGCACTTAAATAATCTTTTTCTTTCAACTCTGCCTCTCCTTTTGTGAAAAGCTGTTCTATTGCCATTATAACCAAAACAAAATTAAATACTTTATGCGTTATCTTATGTTTTTGTTTAGCCGATCTATGGTCTTTGTTCGATACTCTTCATTAAAATTCTACGTTCGCATTCAGTTCTTTAATATTATGTAAAGTACATACTAAATCAAATACTACCAAATTCTTCTCCAAATTTGTGTCCATTTGCTGGAATTACTTGTAGATTCTATCGGTCTTTCAATATTGGGTAAGGCTAACCAAAGACCTAGCATAGCGCAATATAATGCAATAAAAATGGGCATAACTACGTACGTGCCTGCAGTTTGGGAAATTAAACCAACTAGGAATGGGAAAATAGCACCCCCGGAAGAACCAAACGCAGTGATAATTGTTAATGAAATTACCTGGATTTTTCTTGGAATAAGCTGAGCAGTGAGACCAATCTGCAATGGATAGTTTGGTCCTATAGTAACACCGGCAATTGAAATGAACACACCTTCTGCTATAGCATTTGGAACTAGCCAACCAAGAAGTACAAGGCAAATAGATGTTAGAGATAAAATTATAACGGCACGTCTGGCACCTAGTAATTTATTTAATGGTTTAGTTAATAGAAGACGTCCTAATGTCAAACCACCCCAAAACCCAGATGCAACGTAACCCACCGAAGTACTGCTTTGCCTGTAATCTAATAAGTAGGTGACGACCCAGCCTGCTAATGAGACTTCTGCACCTTGGTAAAATAAGACGAACAAAGCGAGAAGCCAGGTTCTGGAATTTTTTAAAGCTAGCAACATATTAGAAGAGTGTGATGATTGGTTATTCTTATTAGCGATATTTTGTTTGTTCCGACCTTCTCTCGTCAATACCTGTAGTCCTATTGCTTCTTCTTGTTGCTGCGAGCTATCTAATTCATGATTCAGAGATTCGTTTGGCTCATCATCATCCCATGGTTTAAGATCCTCATCTGCACCTTTAAAAGAGACAAAGAAGTTGATACCATTAAATAACATAAAGCCTAGAGTAATGAGATAAAAGTAATGCCATTTAACACCCGTATTCACCATTGCAGTAGAAATCAATGGTGCAAGAGTTGCACCCAACCCATAGGACCCATGTAAAAAAGATAAGTATTTAGACAGATCGTACAATCTTGTAATGAAAACATTAGATTGAGATAAACAGATTGCAAGCCCCAGACCACCAAAGAAAAACCCAATGACAATTAGTGGGAAATGTGTTCCACTGGAAACCAATGCATACATTATACACGATAGTATACATCCCACTACTAAGGAATATCTTTTGCCCAACCATGGCTGGATCTTGTGTGAAAGCATGGCTATTAAAATGAACCCTGCAGCATTAGCCATCCAAATTAATGACACCACTGCATATGTAATTCCATAGTACTCTTCGATAAATGGCAAAATAGCACCAGGAGTAGCATCTGACCATCCTCCTGCTGCTGACCAACAACATGTAATGATAATCCTGTACAAATTTCCAGGTGGATTTCTGGATGTCATTATTTGCTTACTTGCATTAACTTGTTGAGGTAATGGATCTAGGGAAGGATCCTTGTTATTGCTCAATTGGGTTAGCATATTACCGGTAGATACTCTGGAAATTGTTCTTGGAAGGGAAGCATTTGAATCACCGTTCCCAATTTCAATGAAATTCATGGACATATTTACATCTCGAATCTGGGGTACAGTAAAACCTGAATCGTTTCTGTTAAGCACTTCAACTCGGGCATCTTCCAAATGTTTTACCTCTGACATCTTGAATATATAGTTTTTAACATATTCTTTTAATCAGAGCAAAGAAGTAAAATAAATAGGTATTACAAATCAATAAATACCCTCCTCATAAGTACTAAGTTACTGAGTAATACTCGGAAGTATTTCCAAATTAGAATAAATTAGATTGCAAATATTTTTCTCAAATGTGGCATGCTACTGTTCTTGAATAGTTGTTAGAATGTGACTACTATTGTAATGAGTGGATCCAGTCTAATTTTTTGTCTAAATCCAATAAATTTAAGAATGTTAGTTGATGTAATACAGTGAATGCAGTGATTATACCACATAATAAAATTTTCATATTTAATGTTATAGTATATAGGATAACACATAAAAAGATTACCAAATTCTTCTCCAAATTTGTGTCCATTTGCTGGAATTACTTGTAGATTCTATCCGTCTTTCAATATTAGGCAAAGCTAACCAAAGACCAAGCATAACGCAATATAATGCAATAAAAATGGGCATAACTACGTACGTGCCTGCAGTTTGGGAAATTAAACCAACTAGGAATGGGAAAATAGCACCCCCGGAAGAACCAAACGCAGTGATAATTGTTAATGAAATTACCTGGATTTTTCTTGGAATAAGCTGAGCAGTGAGACCAATCTGCAATGGATAGTTTGGTCCTATAGTAACACCGGCAATTGAAATGAACACACCTTCTGCTATAGCATTTGGAACTAGCCAACCAAGAAGTACAAGGCAAATAGATGTTAGAGATAAAATTATAACGGCACGTCTGGCACCTAGTAATTTATTTAATGGTTTAGTTAATAGAAGACGTCCTAATGTCAAACCACCCCAAAACCCGGATGCAACGTAACCAACTGAGCTATTACCTTTTCTATAATCTAATAAGAAAGTGACAACCCAGCCTGCTAATGAGACTTCGGCGCCTTGGTAAAATAAGACGAACAAAGCGAGAAGCCAGGTTCTGGAATTTTTTAAAGCTAACAACATATCTGCGGTATGTGCTGAATTGTTATTTTTATTCGAAGCATTTTGTTTGTTTCGCCCTTCTCTTGTTAATTCTTGTAAGCCAATAACTTCTTCTTGTTCTTGTGAATCGTCAGATTCATACTGACTAGTATCACTATCCACTGATTCAATCAGTTCATCATGATCCCATGGTTTAAGATCTTCATCTGCACCTCTAAAAGAGAAAAAGAAGTTGATGCCATTAAATAACATAAAACCTAAAGTAATGAGATAAAAGTAATGCCATTTAACACCCGTATTCACCATTGCAGTAGCTACCAAAGGAGAAAGTGTTGCACCCAATCCATATGACCCATGGAAAAGGGATAGATACTTGGACAGGTCATTCAAACGTGTAAAGAATACATTGGACTGGGATAAACATATTGCAAGCCCCATACCACCAAAAAAAAACCCAACCACAATTACTGGGAAATGTGTTCCACTGGAAACCAATGCATACATTATACAAGAGCTGATACATCCAGTCACTAAAGAGAATCGTTTACCCAACCATGGCTGGATCTTGTGTGAAAGCATTGCTATTAAAATGAACCCTGCAGCATTAGCCATCCAAATTAATGACACCACTGCATATGTAATTCCATAGTACTCTTCGATAAATGGCAAAATAGCACCAGGAGTAGCATCTGACCATCCTCCTGCTGCTGACCAACAACATGTAATGATAATCCTGTACAAATTTCCAGGTGGATTTCTGGATGTCATTATTTGCTTAGCTGTATTGATCTGATGTGGCAAAGGTTCAAGGGAAGGATTTCTGTTATGACTCAATTGCGTTAAAACGTTATTAGTTGATCCTATAGGGGTAATTATTGGGCGAAAGGGGTTGGATTGAACATTTACATCCTCGATGGGGTTCCCAGACGTATTCTCATTACGAATCTGGGGTATAGTTAAGTCGGAGTCATTCCTGTTAAGTACCGCAACTCTTGCTTCATCCAAATGTTTGATTTTTGTCATCTTGAATGATTCACTTCGTTTCTTTAAAGTATATCAAAAATATTAATAAAGTATCAAAATCATTATAAGGATCTCATCGTGAATACTGAAGAATGCTCGGAAGAATTTCCATAACGAGAATAAAATAAATTCTTGAATAGATTTTTCGCAATTATATATTTATGTACGCATACTAGTGTATTTGTTGGTAAGACAGAATACACACACACTATGTATATTTTTAGTCTATTAAAAGATAAACCTCTATTCAAAAAGCCTTAGTATCATATGACGAACTAAATCTATCCATTGATCACCATATTCTTCTCCAAATATTGGTCAATTTATTATTATTATTATTTGTTGGTTCCAATGGCCTTTCAATATTAGGCAAGGTTAACCAAAGACCAAGCATAGCACAAAATAATGCAATAAAAATAGGCATAACTACGTATGTACCGGCAGTTTGCGAAATTAAACCTACTAGGAACGGGAAAATAGCACCCCCGGAAGAACCAAACGCAGTGATTATTGTTAATGAAATCACTTGAATTTTTCTTGGAATAAGCTTAGCAGAGAGACCAATCTGTAGTGGACAACATGGACCAATTGTTAAACCTGCCAAAGATATGAAGATACTATTGGCTATAGCATTTGGGATTAACCAGCCAAGGATCACGAAGAGAATGGACGCTAACGCCAAAAGTATAACGGCACGCCTGGCACCTAATAATTTGTGTAATGGTTTAGTTAATAGAAGACGTCCTAATGTCAAACCACCCCAAAACCCAGATGCAACGTAACCCACTGAACTATTACCTTGTCTGTAGTTTAATAAGAAAGTGACAACCCATCCTCCCAAAGAAACTTCTGCTCCCTGATAGAATAATACTAGTAATGCAAGAACCCATGTTTGGTAGTTTCTTAGAGCTAGAAACATGTCTGCACTGTGCGATGATTGACTTTTATTATTATGTATAGTTCGATTATTCTGTCCTTCCCTTGTTAATTCTTGTAAGCCAATAACTTCTTCTTGTTCTTGTGAATCGTCAGATGCATACTGACTAGTATCACTATCCACTGATTCAATCAGTTCATCATGATCCCATGGTTTAAGATCTTCATCTGCTCCTTTAAAAGAAATATAGAAGTTTATTCCATTACAAAGCATGAATCCTAGTGTAATGAGGTAGAAGTAATGCCATTTAACACCAGAATTGACCATTGCAGTAGAAACCAAAGGGGAAAGAGTAGCACCAAATCCACAGGACCCATGGAAGAGAGATAAGTATTTTGACAGATCATACATCCGAGTAAAAAATATATTCGATTGGGATAAGCAAATTGCAATTCCCATGCCACCGAAAAAAAACCCAACCACAACTAATGGAAAATGTGATCCACTGGAGACCATCGCATACATTACACATGATAATATTGAGCCAGCTACCAATGAATATCTCTTACCCAACAATGGTTGGATTTTATGAGAGAGCATAGCAATTAAAATGAATCCAGCAGCATTAGCCATCCATATCAACGACACAACAGAGTACGTAATCCCGTAGTACTCTTCAATAAAGGGCAAAATAGCACCAGGCGTAGCATCTGACCATCCTGAAATTCCAGCCCAACAACATGTTATAATAGCTCTATACAAGTTTCCTGGCGGATTACTTGATGTCATAAATTGCTTATCTACGTTGACTTGTTTAGGTAACGGTTCTAGAGGAGGATCTCTGTTATGAGTCAACTGAGTCAACACATTATTGGTCGATCCCATGGGGGTAACTACTGGACGGAAGGGACCTGAGTCATCGTTCACTATTTCGATAGAATTTCTGATCGAATAATCATTACGACTCTGAGGTATAGTTTGATCAGAATCATTTCTGCGAAGTACCGAAACCCTAGCTTCATCTAAGTGTTTGATCTTTGTCATCTAATTTACTGAATCCATTTCTCAGAAATAGAGCAAAAATAGTTTCAAGAAAGGCGGGCCATTATATAGTAATATCCCATTGAACAATACTCGGAAAGATCACCGAAACGAGATAGATTAGATTTCAAGAATTTCGCATCCATCACTCCTTAATATTTTATAAGAATTGAAATGTTTAATCTCCGATAATTGAACCTTGCCTATTTGAATAAATAATAACGTATGATGATCATGAATTATTACTACATTGGCCTACATCTTTTGGAAGGCTTTCGAGCTATCGAAAACACTTCCAATCCGGATAAAAAAAAGTATTAATATTTATCTCATATATTACTAATATACAGCTTCCCTAAAAAGGCAAGATAGTCAAGAATGTGGGGCCATACGCCTGATCTTACTCATAGAGCTCAGCTTCATGCTTGAGAATGCACTGACATAACAGATTTACGACTTACCTGCTGCTTGAACAAGATCTAAAAATTTCTCCTTTGATATTTCATTCATTAATTCCTCTTTCTTTGTTTGACCAACTTGCTCTTTTCCAATTTCTTGGTTAGTCTTGATTTGAGAAGATAAAACTGCGTTAAATAACCTCACCACCCCTTTTTGAGCAACTTTCTTTAATTGTCTTTCGTTTTGGATAATAGTTCTCACTTTTTCAGGCTCATTAGCCGATGGTAACAAGTTTTTGATACGATGCTTGTCATGCAATTGTTTTTTCTCCGATAAAATCAATCTTTTAGCCTTAGCTTCTAATTTGTCCGACTCTAACTTCTTCAATGTGGTCTTGTTCTTGGCTAATATAGGATCCTTTCTATTATACGCCTTCAAACGAGATCCTACAATAGCATTGAATGCATTAGCGAACGATTCTGATCCATCATCTAAGTTCTTCTTCTTCTTCATTTTAGGAATCTCATCGTCGTCATAATCCGACGAGTCTGCATCTTCTTCTGCATCTTCTTCTGAATCTTCAGCTTCCTCATCTGAAGAAACTCCATCTATATCAACCTCGTCGTCCACTTCAATATCCACTTCGTCATCTCCTTCAATATCTTCTAAATTTTCATTTTCTTCATCAGATGATTCGATACTTTCATCTTCTTCATCTGACGATCTTACAGTATCTTTTTTTTCCAATTTCTTGGTTACTTTAGCATCTCCTTTTATTCCGGTTCTCTGTTTCTTAGCCGCTGCTCCCATTATGTTAATATGCTATCTATTTAGTTATCTTGTATTCCTAATAAACCTCATCTCATAGATAAAAAAATCTATCTACAATATTGTTACACAAAATCATCAAATTATTTCAGATTGTATGCAGGATAGAATCTGGTTCATTTGTTTACAATTCAATACTAGTTTTAGATAAGTTTCGATAGTGTTTGATTTCGTGGGAGTATTCAATAAGATTCATATAATATATATAAAATGGGGAGTCATGAGACAATAGAAAGTAGCACCCTTACCGAAACACTGCCTCTGGTCCTAAATTCCAAAAGCGTTAAACACCATAAGTCTAATCAACACATCGAAACGCCAGGGCGGAAACGACAACGAGTTGATCCAGGAAAAGAGAGCCATAAAAGTAATAATTTAGGTAGTTTGCTGTATTCTTACCATAGTAATAATATGTTGGGACGTTTATCACAAGTTGAGGGTAACCAACTGCTCCGATTACTCAAATTGAGCAAATCTATCGAGCAGAAGAACGATGAAATAGCACAACTTAATACCAAGATAATGACGTTGAAGACGCAGAAAGCTAATCAGGAGTTTGAGAATTTTAAGTTGGACGATGAGTATATGAAATGGAAGGAGCAGGCGTCGAGTGTTAGTGAAGATATCGATGAATTGAAGCACCACGAACAGGAATCGTTAAAAGCGTTGCAAGATAAGTACGAATTGATGTCCAAACAACTCAGCATTGCACACGAGGAAAAGCTTCAGGTATTGAAGGAACAAATAAGTCTCCTGATAGAGAAGGTTATTAATGAGAACGTGTATAAATATCAATCAGAAAAACAGCAGTTATCAGAAAGATGTGAAGATCTTTCCAAAGGGATAAAACTGCAGGAGCAAGATTTGAATAGGAAACTTATTAAACTTAAAGAAGAGCATAATAAAAAGT
This sequence comes from Debaryomyces subglobosus, assembly GCA_003708965.2. Lineage (NCBI taxonomy): Eukaryota > Fungi > Ascomycota > Pichiomycetes > Serinales > Debaryomycetaceae > Debaryomyces > Debaryomyces subglobosus. The sequence goes on along the minus strand of PPOW02000023.1, from coordinate 45,835 downwards.
TAATTCAATTGAGCTCCAATATGGACGAAACAATCGCGGGTCTTCAACGGGATATTGACAGCTTAGATCATGAAACTGCTTCTAAGACAGAAGAGTATGAAAAACTTGCCAACAACGTGTCATCGAGTTTGCATGAAGCTAATGCTGAGTTAAGTTTTCAGTTACATGAATTGAAATCAAAATATCATGATAAAGAAATGGAAATATCCAATTTAAGGAATAAAATATCCAGTATGAAGACCACTTGCCAATATATTGAAAAGTCATTTGGTGATAAATCCATTCGTATTAATGACTTTAATAGAAAATCGGAAACAATGAATGCCCAATTAGCTAGTCAAGAAAATGTAAGGCGTAAGTTACATGATAAACTTCAACAACTTAAAGGAAATATTCGTGTTTTTTGTCGTATAAGACCTCCACAAGTCGCCGATAGTCAACGACTAGAAGATGAAGGTCTTATTTCAATGGATTTTAACGATGATGACTTCAATGATGATGCAAGTCAGGACTTGATAATTTCAAAGGATCCAGTTGATGAAAACACTGGGAATGGACAATCGTCATATTCTTTACACCAAAATAAAAAGAATAATATGTCATACAAATTTCATTTCGATAAGATATTTCTGCCAAATCTGCTAAACGAAGACATTTTTGGAGAACTTTCCCAACTAATTCAATCGTCTTTGGATGGCCAAAACGTGTGTGTTTTTGCCTATGGTCAAACTGGTTCTGGAAAGACATGGACAATGTCCCATCCGGATACTGGTATGATACCACTTTCAATCCAAATGATATTTGACAATATTGAGGAACTATCATTGAAGGGTTGGTCGTATTCTGTTGAAGGACAATTTCTTGAAATTTACAACGAAACGATAGTCGATTTATTATCCCCTGTTGGAAATTCAAAGAAACATGAGATCAAGCATGATGATGTAAATGACAAAACTTCTGTAACAAACATAGCTACTGTTAACGTAGTATCAAAAAACCAAGCGAAATCAATTTTAGAAAGGGCTACAAAGAATAGATCAACAGCGTCTACCAGATCAAATGAAAGATCATCTCGGTCTCATTCAATATTTATTTTGAAATTACTTGGTAAAAATAATAAAACTGGTGAAATTAGTGAAGGAACGTTAAATCTTATTGATTTGGCTGGTTCTGAAAGATTGAATAGCTCACAAGCAAAAGGGGAGAGGTTGAAAGAGACTCAGTCCATTAATAAATCATTATCTTGCTTAGGAGACGTAATATATTCGTTGGGTCAACAACAACAAAGTGGTCAAAATCAACAGCATATACCGTACAGAAATTCGAAGCTCACCTATCTCTTAAAGCATAGTCTTGGAGGAAACTCGAAGACATTGATGTTCGTCAACATTTCACCATTATCTAAAAATTTTAATGAAACCGTTAATTCCCTCAGGTTTGCTACTAAGGTCAATTGTACAAAGATTGGTTCTAGTAAGGCTAATTCGAGATAGTTATATTCTACATTATTGATTATAAACTTATATATTACATATGTACAGATTTTAATTGGTAGCATTACTGCCAACAATTAAATTTTTTTCGGGCATATATTGTTCAGCACCTTTCAAATAGCCTGAATTGATTACTTCATTCCATTTTTCCTCGTAGTTCTCGCTGGCCCATTTAGCAATCTGCTTTTGATCCGAAGCCTCCAAACAATAATTGTGCATCGAAAGCAAAGTGTCTTCCGTCACTTCCAAATCGTAGTCTTTCATATCTTCAGTAAGCTGAATTGCATCTTCAACAAGGCCATGATATACATGGGCAATTAAATATTGCCTGTAAATAGAATAGTTGGGGATTATACCATATTGCGATAAATTATTCCAAAATTTCTGTACGTATATCATATCACTATAAGTATACGTTTTGATCATTATCTGGATTGTTTCTTCGTTAATTCCACCGATCAATTTTGGTACAGTTGACATTGATATAAATAAATCCTTAGCTTTACCCACTTCCTGCAAATTAGAATATGCGTTCAAAATGGCGTTTTGTAAAGCAATGTCTTGTTTAGGGATACTAATATCCATCTTTAAATATTCATGTACTTCCTCGACCCCTTCCTCATACAATTTATCACCAAATGATTGGAATAAATACATATACATATCTCTCAGTGGTGGTAAATGGTTATGATTTCCATGCAATTCACTCAACTTTTTAATTTGTCTAAATATGATTAGCGCAGCGTTTAGTCTATCTTTCTCACAAAAAAATTTCATAGCTGGGAGATAAGTATCATAAGGAACGTGGAAATATTTATGCAATTCTCCATATAATACCCAGTTTGTCTCATGTGTATCTTCATTATTGTATGTTATAACAAAGTCATGCAAAAGTTTGAAAAGTTCTCTATATTTTATGTCATATTCACCTTCGATTGGTAGTTTTATCGTATCATCTTTATCAATTTTTGGTAATTCACGCTTGAGCATTTCGATTAAGTCCCCAACATATTCAGCTTGTAACATTTTTACTGCCATTGATTTAATTGCACCGGCATTACACTGAGTATTGACCATTTGTTGCTTGATCTTCGTGAAAATTGGAAATATCACCTGAATATCTTCCATCTTACGACATACAAGAATAATCAAATCATTCAAGGAACGATGGATCGTTGGATCATTATGACATGGCCATTGTGTGAAACTTTCCAAGCTATCTTCAAAAATGTTTACTGCTTGAATATGTTCTGATAAATCGATTGCTTTATCGAGGCGATACTTGTAAGAATAGACAGAAATCTCAACGTTTTTTGATTTTTGGAAATATCTCATTATACTATCAGTAAAATCTCCCCTAGGCGAAATATTTCCTATTGTGAGCAGAGATTGAATAATTCTATTACAGAGCTCAGACAAATCAATTTCCTTTTCATTCTCAATCTCACTAGCCTCTATTTCTTTAAGTAGCTTATCTACCCTTTGAACGACTGTGTTTGCCAACTCACCCTCAGGTATATCTTTCGGTATATTTCCTAAAAAATTCTGAACATTCGCTTGAAATCTCAAAATTTGGGAAAACTTTATATCATCTGCTAAAATAAAATCAGTAAGGGATTGAGCAATAACTCTATATTTAGTATTAGACCATGTAATTAATAGGAGAGTCTCAGCTAGAGCTTCATCTCCATAATCCTGCTTAAATACTTCTTCTTGAATCAATTTTAATGTTGCAGCTAGTTGCTCCCTAGGCTTGCTAACAAAGAAATCTAATATCTTTGTAATGGATTGTTGTGTTTCCTCTCTTCTATTTACTGTTTCTAGCTCCATAGTTAGTTTTAATAAGTTAAGTAATACCCCCACGGAGAGTTTATCGAGTATTGCACCTTCTATAACTTTCTTATTGGTAATAATTTGGACTCTATCAATATCTTTCTCCAAGATTTTGTATTCGTGAACTCTCGGCGGTACATGAGCATATAGCAGCTCAACGTACTCTACGTATTTATTATAGAAGTAGTCATCAATTATATTTGCATTTGGATGCTTTTTGCTCACAAATAAAATATCATCAAAAACACTCAATGTTAGCATACCTCTTGTATCATAATATTTCAATAAATGCATTGTAAATTCAGGGTTTAAACTCGATTTTCGGCTCTTCACGAGTAGCTCTAATGTATTTCGTAAGTTACTGTGTCTTACTGATGACCCTAAGTCAACAACATGGACTAATAACTTCACTGGAACCAAATTTGCTTCCTGTCTCAAAAAGTATTGAGCCAATATAGCCATGAACTCTGGTAGAAGCAAATTTCGTTCCTTTTCATTTGATACTGCTATAGATGATTTTTCAAATAAGGTAATCAAATCCTCGAGATTTAAAACTCCCTTTATCATTCCTGTTTTCGGGTCTTCGAATTGTCTTCCGTTTAGATTATATAAATTTAAAAAAACACTGTTCAAAATGGGGAGTGACATTGGGTTCTCGTCAAATCTAGGTACCTGTTTTACAAACTCTGATAGCTTTTCACTTAATATACGCCTTCTTAAATTCACTGGTATTTCGGTAGTTTTCAAATAATGCTTGAACGTTCGAAAATAATTTCCTTCTATCGTACCTTCAATATTTTCATTCGGTTCCTCTATAATTATATCCAACTTTTCTTTATCTAAACTCTTCGTACTATTAAACTTACTCAATGGATTAAACCATGATACTTTTGAATATGCTCTGTAATGAATAACAGGCTTCGTAGCGCTGGGGCATTCCTCTATGGCAGATAAAACCGTCGGTATGCAAGCATATCCCGAAAATCTCGAAACTTGTATTATGTTTCTAAGATGGTATGGCAATGCTTGTACCCTTTTATGCATATCTTAAGCGTTTCAGGACTTAGGGTATAGTGTTGTGGTGATCTACTTGCATCTAAAAAATTTAATATCCATAAGAAGCATCTTGGATTCACGTGCGAGAATACTATATAATCATATTTACAAGAAACTATTTATCTTACTATAGCTGGGGTTCATCTTCACTATATTCTGGTAGATGCTTCTGTAACCTCTTGATAGCCCAGTTCTTACCTATAAACCGAACATCCGGATCACTTTTACCTTCAGTCCTCGTGTATTCCTCCCAAAACTCTGGATTCTTGAAGCGAGGGTCTTCAGGCTTAAATACACCCAATGAATCTCTGATAGCTAAAACTGCTTGCCTTAACTCAGCAGCAAGATCAGATCTCAAACGCTTCGCCATTTTGCCGGATTTAAGTTCTTCCGATAAGTCTGTAGGATTTTTTGGGTCAATATACTTGTTGCATAAATCTCTCCATTTTTTTCTATACGATTCTATCTTTTCATCTGGTATGGGGTCACCTATGTTAATGTGTATCTCTGCGCCTATATTTGATGGTAACCATCTATTAATTCCCTTATCAGCAGAGTCTTCGGGAGCCACCTTCTCAAAGCCGTATGTAAATATTGGTACTACAACAGGAGCACGAGTACTCTCAAGGATTAACCGGGAGATACCCCATTTGAAATAACGCATAGAATTTTGATGAGGTTCTTGTAGTTGCAATACAAAACCTTCAGGAAATACATGGAACCACGAAGTTTTCGTACGAATAAAAGGAGATTTGGACATAAGAACATTTGTAGACTCGGGGGTAGGTCTTATTTTTTGAGCCAACAGCGAAGTTTTACCCCCCAAGGAGCTAACATTGTTGATTTCTTGTAATAACGTTGGCTTCGATTCTTCCTTCACTCCCGGAGAAAATTCCAAATCTAAGGTATCGTCAGGACTCAAGATCCTGATAGCTGCGTCCAATGATCCTTGGAATGGACCATCCCCAAATCTTTTGGTGCCCAATATCTTACCCAAGTTGAAAAACCATGATAAAGCCTTGTTCGAAAAACAAACATTGTGTGCACCAAATCCCCATCTTATGGTATCAATATCAGTGTGAAACCTGAATGGTAATGCAGCATAGAATGTTGGATCATCAACAACAGACATATGGTTCATCATTGTCACTAATGATCTATTTTCTGATCTCGCCTTGGCTAGAGCCCCATCTAGCTTTTCTATATTGTGCAAATGTGGATTGTATAGCACATTCAAAAAAAATTTTGACTGTAAAATCATAAATAAGCAAGTAGCATGAGAGGCATAATTCCATAATGTTGAGGTTCTGGGATATTCATTAAGAAAATCATCTCCTCTCTTCAATACATCCTGGAAAGACATACTATGTGTAAAATGTAAGCTTCAAGTACTATGTATAATGTTAAAGATTTAATATTCAACCCCAAAGCTTTTTGTACCAAAATTTTTTTTTCGAGTTTTGATGGTAAAAGAAGCCGTTAATCCTATGATTGGGACACGTTTTCAGGACTATCCTAAGTAACTATACACAAGGTAGGGCATAATAAGATGTGTGTGTATTCTGTTTATTTAATATATATGGGACAATTTCGGTGTATTTATAATTTTACTTAATAATCAAACACTTGATCATAGGATAATCTGGCATCGAAGCGTTTAGTACGTAAATTAGAAGCAATACACCGATTATTTAAGTCAACCAAGAAGTACTCTGTCATATATGTTGTGAATGCTTCTATTTCATTAACAGAACAGTTGTAATATTTGGGACAATATGATTTGTAATTGTCGGGGTCGTATCTGTAGCTAGAATAATCTTCTAAGGATTTCAGACGAAAGTCATGGAAATCGGATTCATGGATATTGATCCTACTATTTATGCTAATATCAATACATTTCTTTATCTCGGGGGTATTTAGAGTCCCAAGTTCACCTGCCCTATAAGAATCAAAGTCAATTCTTTCACTTTTTAATTGTTCCTTCAATTGCACTTTAAAGAGCACGGGTTTAAGATTCTGTTCAAAGAAAGAAAGACTTGGTTCTTTGCTAAGACTTTCGACAGTTTCTTCGTATAGAAAACTGTTTTCTTGTATGCATCTTTTAAAGGAGGTTCCCGCTAAAGCAGAACTAACCTCATGCGCAGATGCTAGTGGATAATACCTGTATTGATTTTGGAGTCCTTGTATGGAGAAGAAGCTGGGAGCTTCACATCTATATTGGTCTTTATATAAGATCATGAATGCTAGTCTTTTTACACTGAATATTTTTTTAACGATTTTTTAATAATTTTGCAATCATTTAAGAAAAACCACAAATGGTTTTCCAAAATTTAAATTGATTTTTTAGAAAGTCCTAAAAAATAGAATCATACCAAATAAAGAACAACTTAAAGTCACTATGACAAATTCAGAAATACAATCGTATGATCCGTTCATGGATAAAGCTGCAAAGTCACAAGCAAGGCTAACTAAGATCATGGAAAAGTTCCAGAATTTTACAGCCAACAGTGACATATTTAGTTCCGATACGACAATTATATACTTAGTGTTGAAAGCAAACATTATCTTGAACGATAACCAGATTCGGGTGCTTCTAGGTTTAGGCGAAGAAAATAAAGTCCAGGACGTTATCTATTTTGGTATTCTACGAGATGCTAAATACGCCGCTAGCAGACTTTTCACGGTGTTCAATTTCTCCAGTTTACTTGAAATGCCCTTGACAGACCTAAAGCAGCTCTGCTACGAAATAGCACTAAAATACAAGGCAATATTCTTCGTTCCAGTGGAATCAAAAATTAGGATCCGTCCTACTCCGAGGGAGGTCCCATCTTTTCAAGGTACAACTCAAACAAGTCTGCTACGAAATACTTCCAGTTTTATTCCAAGTAGCTATCTAGCATCCAATTTCAGGAATCTGTACAACAGGGCAACTGATTCAATATCTGCGACAACATATTCTTCTGAATTTATGTCTACGTCCTACAATTCTACTCGATCATATCCACAGGGATATTCCGAAATGGAAGATGCCGAATATGTAGAGATAATCAAGTTTATAAGCAAATTCAATCAAATGTGGATTATTGCAGCACTTTTGCATAGAGAATACCAAGAGCTTAAGGTCAATTAAAAAGTGGCAGAAGCAGAAAAAAACCACACTAAAGTAAGATTCAAATATGACCCATTCCGATATTGGCAAACGGCAGACTTATTCTAGCATCTATTCTATTCTCTAATATATTTTGGCCTATTCTGATTTATTTCTTTGTGAGCGTGCACATAAAAATCATAAAAAAAATTTCCAGTTAATGCTCATCTCATCATAAGAAATAATCTTTATCAACAGATTTTAGTTTGATTTAATAGTATACACTATAACTATGAGAATTAAGAAGAAGGGTACATCTGGTAACGCTAAGAACTTCATCACAAGAACACAAGCTGTCAAGAAGTTGCAAGTTTCTTTAGCCGATTTCCGTCGTCTTTGTATTTTCAAAGGTATTTATCCAAGAGAACCAAGAAATAAGAAGAAGGCCAATAAAGGATCTACTGCACCAGCTACGTTCTACTATACCAAAGATATCCAATACTTGTTACATGAGCCAGTTTTAGGAAAATTCAGAGAGCACAAAACTTTTGCTAAAAAGTTGCAGAGGGCTTTAGGTAGAGGTGAAGTGAGCGATGCTCAAAAGTTAGAAAGTAATCGTCCAAAGTATACTTTAGAACATATTATTAAGGAAAGATATCCAACATTCTTAGATGCTTTAAGAGATATTGATGATCCATTAAACATGTTGTTTTTGTTTGCCAATATGCCTGCTACTGATAAGGTAAGCCATAGAATTACTAAAGAAGCAGAGAAATTAACCAACCAATGGTTAGCATACGTAGCTAAAGAGAGATTGATCAAGAAGGTATTTGTTTCGATCAAGGGTGTTTATTATCAAGCCAATGTCAAGGGGCAAGAAGTTAGATGGTTAGTTCCATTCAAATTCCCAACCAACATTCCAACAGATGTTGATTTCAGAATCATGTTGACATTCTTAGAATTTTATTCCACCTTATTACATTTTGTCTTATTCAGATTATATAATGAAGCCAATTTGATTTATCCACCTACAATTGACACCGAGAAATTGAAGGGTATTGGTGGATTGTCATCATACGTGTTACAATCTAAGGACCAAGGTGTTAAAGCATTATTGCCAAATGCTAAGAAAGCAACTGACTCTAACGATGAAACCAAAAATGTGAAAGAAACCACCTTATCTAAAGAAGAAATTTCTAAGGCAGTTGCTGCTGATAAGTCGTTGAATGAGAATGTTGAAGATAATGTGAACGAAAATGTCGAAGATGTTGAATTGGATGTATTTTCCTCTACTAATAAGACAGCCGGCGATTTATTATCTCAGCCATCTAAATTTGCATCACCTACCTCCATTTTGTTATCTAAGTTTATTTTCTATGTTGGTCGTGAAGTTCCATTAGATATTTTGGAATTCTGTATTTTATCATGCGGTGGGTCTATTATTTCTGAAATTGCATTAGATGAATTACAACTTAACCAACCTGAAGAATTTAAGAAATTAGATTTATCTAATATTACGCATCAAATTGTTGATAGGCCTAAGGTTGCATCAAAAGTTGCAGGTAGAACCTATGTTCAACCTCAATGGGTTTTCGACTGTATTAATAAGAGTGAGTTATTGCCAGTGAGTCAATATGCTCCTGGCGAAACCTTACCTCCTCATTTATCACCATGGGGAGATGCTGGTGGTTACAACCCAGATGCAGAAATCAAGCCTGCTGAAGAAGGTGAAGAAGAAGAAGAAGAAGAAGAAGTTGAAGGAGATGAAGTCGAAGAAGATGATGAAGATGAAGAAGAGGATGAAGACCTCCAAGCCCAAAAAGAATTGGAATTAGAAGCAGCTGGTGTGAAATCGGCAGATGCGCAAAAGGACAAGAAAGATAAGAAATCGTCTAAGGGTAAGAAGAGATCAGCTGAAGAAGAAGAAAAAGAATTAAAGAAAATTATGATGTCTAACAAACAACGTAAATTGTACAAGAAGATGCAATACGGTATTGATAAGAAGGAAGCTAGACAAGATGATTTAACTAAGAAGAGAAGAAAGCTTGAGAAGACAAAAGCTGAATTAGGTAAGTTAAATAAGAAAAACTAATTATCTTTATTTCATGTTTATATACTATTTAATAAAATTTTGTAAATTGTATGGCAATACTGTAGCTTTGATTTTAGTGTTAATCTATGGAGCGCTTGAAAAAAAATATATGGATAAATCACTGTACGAATCTATTCTAGTGCTTTCTAATACACATAAATGGAATTAATATAATGCTGAATATACTCATTCAAATACCTCGAGTACTAAAGAGGTCATTCAGAACGTCATCTGTTGGTTATAAGGCAACACTAGGTCCAATACTTGAAAGCAAATTGCAAATTAAAGAATTGGTTAATCGATCAGAATGGAATATTTTAGATATTATAAAATTTTCGGAAGCCGAAGTACGGAAGATAAAGATAGATTCAAGAGTTATAACCAAAGTATTGAAAGCTTCAGGCTTGAAGGATAACTTAACTGATGATGAAAAAGCAAGTCTTATCAGAGGTTTAAAATTGCAAATGATATTCATCAAATACTTGTACGAGGGCGATGAGGAAGAATTCAGTAAGACAGAAGAAAGTAACGATGACGTATTTAGGCTAATATTGTCGGATCATAAGGCACCTAATCCTATAACATTAAAGAGCTTGTTGTCTAGTATAGAGAATTTAGAAAACGAAGTTGATGCGGAGAAGGGTGAGATTGAATCCAGTTTAGACATAAGCAAATTGAATGGAGATAACCCTACATATTTCACAGTTAAATCTAATAAAGAATAATGTACAATTTTAATATATAACTATTTATAAGTAACTCTAGAATCCATAAACATTCTATCAGGAATTTCGAGTTTGATTAAGTTTTTCAAAAAATCCTGTAGCTTTAATAAATCTTTTGTTCCTTGATTAATTAGTTCTACATCTGTCGATTTTGGAACATTTATGTAGGTTCTTATTTGAAAAGTATTGGAGGGATCTAAAAGCTTGAGCCTAATTTTATCCTCTGCTGCATCTTTCTCGTCATCTCTAATAAATATCTTGAAAATTTCAATGACTATATCACCGTGGAAAAAACGTACACCTTTCATCCAAAATTGATTTATAACATCGTAGCCCAAATCTTCCAAGAATTGTAAAAACGAGTCTCTTCTGTTTAGCACCTCCAATTCTTTTAAGATTGGAGCATCATTTTTTTTAGTTTCACCATCTTCCTTAAGTTTCTCATCACTTTCTTTAACTTCCTCGCTATATTTTCCGATCTCAGTATCGTTCTTTTCCTGTTTGATATTGTCTTTATCCTCATATTTAGCATCAATTTCCATATTCGATTCATTAGATACATCTAACTGAATCTTTTCCTTATCCATTACTTTTGTATGATGGTGCACCAAGGTACTTTCGTATATGGTTTGTGCAGAACATGCTTGATTCTTACCAGCAATAGGAATATCGGATATCTGCATGGTCCAATTCCTACGGTCATCAACCCCCAAAAATAATCTATCCACCAAAATTTCAGCTTCACTTTCAATGACGGGCGAAGAAAGATCTAATTCATTTCCAGTCTTATCGTTCCATGTAGTTATACATCTCATGTAGAATTGCTCAATCTGATTCACTTTTCCTGGTTCAAATTTTGGTTTAAAAACATCATGAGGTTTAGTGACGAGGGTATATGTTGAAATCAGCTGTGGAGTCAATAATCCAGTCAATGCCTGCAATGTCGAGATTGTTTGAATATAATTACTATGTGAAACTGTAGACACAAGTGATAGCTGATGTACCATGTCAAAAGTTGCTAGAGCAGGCTATTGAAATCGTCTATATATTTCCATGCCTGTTAATGAAATCCATATCAGACCTACGCTTGTTACACAAAATCACACTAATATGTATCTATTACTAAATTACCCTATTAATTATACATTGAAGAAGTTAGGTCCGTGAAAATTCACTTACCTTGACTTCTTTGTCTCTTCTGGTTCTTGTGCTGTGGTGTCTTCCATAAATGCGGCCACAACATATCCAATTAGCACAATATTAGCCACTAGTGCAGAGACTCCTCCACTAATTATGGCATTATTGCTGAACAAGTATTGACATACGAAGAATGTCACGACAGGAAATATTATCATAGCTGCGGTGAAAAACACCAATTTTTGGATAACAGACCTATTAATATGTTAGTAGCTTTCTCGAAATCAAAATCGGCCAAAGAAGGAATAAGCATTACGCAATTTTCAATTTTATCAGAACAATTCCATAATCCTAAACACATCTACTTGATTAACATACTTTGGAATATCAGCTGGCATCTTGATCAATAATATAAAGTCTAAAAACAATAATTAAAGTAGACAGAAGTACTTAATTTTCACTATATAAATATATTACACAAAAACGAAAATTAGTATCAACCTATCTCAACATCGTTGGCGCCTGTTAAGGAGTCTTACTATTCCTATCTTTAGTAACACCATTTGAGACATATATTACGAGATGAAAGTGGCCAATTTGTGTTTGATTGCATCGCATGTATTGTTGACTCCAGTGTTGGGATTTACTGATACTTCGCCATTTTACTCATCGAAACAATTGGAAGGGAAATTTCCATATATAACGGAATCTGGACAATTATTGGAATCAATAGGATCATTGACCGATGATGTATGCAAAAACGATAATAGATTAGTTATTTACAGAGTTAGTAATTTAGTTCATGGTACTAAGGAATCCGAAGGTACTTATATCAAGCATGTTCATTACGGTTCGGCTGAAGAGCTTGACTTTCAACAGGGGTCGTCTTGTGATGGAGACAGAGTTCAATATTTGATCAACAAACAGCCCAATGTTACAGAAAATATTGCAATTGCGGTTGTGGATATTGAAGATGATAAAGAGCATACTATTGATGAGTTTTTAACTCCAGCAGGAGGAATGGTTATCGTTCAGGGTAAGCCATCATTTCATAAGCCAGAATCCAAGATAGAAGGCATGAAACATTACATCGAAGACAAAGTGTACGATAACTTAAAAATGGAGCTTGATTTGGACAATGTCTTACGTAAGAGGTCTAAAGCCTCTGATGAAGCCAATGATGAAGATGAAGATAAATTCGATCAAATAATGGCAGAAGTGGAAGAAGACTTCAAAGCAGCCGAGTCTTTCATTTCTAAAGAAGGGGGAGAAATGATGATGACTATTATGGACTCATCCAAGACTGATTCGGCACAGTCTGACGCTAAACCTTCAAAGGTGAGAAACCCAAATCTTTTTACAAACTACACTTTTTTCTCTCCAGGAATTTGGATGTGTTTGCTTATTTCGGGATTCCTTGTATCAGTATTATATATCACAATGTCATGGATGACCTCTCTAGAAATCTCCTACAAGGCCTTTGATAAACAAGTGGACTTTGAGAAGAAAACCGAATGAATATATTTATTGTCATCCACTACTGTTTTCAATTCCTGCTTATCCTTCTGTAAGATGTTTGTATATTTCTAATAAATAAAGGAACAATTTTTGCAATGATATAAATTCGTTACTCTATATTTTTAAACTTGATCGCTTATATATATATCCAATTACGTGATAAATCAAAAAAATCAAAAAATATTTGTGGGAAGAAGAAACTTAGGTACTTGACAGCCGCGTTTGTAAATAATGCTACGGCGGATAGGAGGACCTTTTAGAATTCAAGACAATACCTATTTGGATCCGAGAGATAAGATACAAAATGTCCAAACTGTTAAGGCAATGTTCCGAACTTTCCCCTCATAGGTTAATGAGTCTATGTCGTTAAGAAGTGTAATGCAATCATGCTGATACGTCTTCCTGCAATTATCTTAAGTTGTACGCTAAAGCGGTACGGCGAGCAATCCTTAAAAATCTGCCTTCCCCTTCGCTATTTTCTTTATTGTTTCGGTCTTTGTAGTGTACATAATTAGAGAACTAGAATCTTTCATAGTAGTTTCGCCACATATTTAACGCACCACAACCTGTCCTTCAGTACATAGAAATACTACTCAGGATATTCCTTAACTACTATTTGCATTAAATAGGAGTTTATGCTAAGTTTATGCTAATATGAGAATGGAATTTCGCAGCTAGGTGATCGCATTCAGGCTACACTAGACTAGGGCGTTAGTAATATGCCTCTAGGCACCTTTAAGCTGTATCCAATATATGTCTTAAACTATAACTCTTATCATATGCTAAGAAGAACATCTGTACATTGGCAGCAATTGAACTTTAATCATAATGGGGAACGTTGCAGCCATTTCTAAGCATCGGCTTTTATGTCAACGAATCAAGGCATGCCATTCATCGTGCAAAGGTTAATCATTACGAAACCTTAATATATATGTAGTCGTGCTTTCAGAGAATGTTCATTGGATTATAACCAATGATTGATAACATAGGCATCAGTAGGAATTTATCCGCATTCGGAAAACTTATTACACGCGTTTTGGCTCATGCTGGTTTTCGTGACGTTTATCTCCTGCCTTCCGCCAAAAGAGGTGCTTCTATAACCTAACCATAATCTTCTCTCTATTGTATGCATACATACAGCCATATGTGCATCCGTGGGGAGTGTTAGTCTGTAGTTTCAAGTTAATCGACAACTTTGCCTAGACTAGGAATTGTGCACCCTGAAAAATTTTCAAACCGCGATTACGTCCTTACTTTTTTTGTATGAAATATAGATACAAAGAGGTAAAATTTACTTCATACGTAAGTATATAGCAAATCATTTTCCTCGCATATTGTACATCAGTACCCTTAGTATCAAATATTAGTTGTAAAGAGAATCATTAGAGACAGTAGGAAGACTACAGTTGGGTGATTTTTGACAGCATAAGATATAGTACATTACTCAGATTAAGGGAGCAATTTTAGGAAATTTTGATATATGGCCAACCTATCAGCTATCGATCCCCTATTTGATAATAGTAATAACTTGGTGTCTTCACTGGCGTTACCCATGTCGTTTCCATTTCCATCTTCTTCGTCGCCGACATCGTCGATTAATGCCACACCGTCAGCAAAGAAGAAAAGAGGGAGACCACCGAAAGCAGATTCCTTAAGTAACAAGATTACAACAACCCTCAATATCAATGTGAACACGTCTCCAATGTGCAATAGTCCTACGGCAGAGAACAATTCGAATATGATCGTTAAAAGAGGTGCGCCAGATGTGTTCACCCCCTTGATGAGGGTTTCTCCTAATTCAAAGAGAAAGAGAAGCAAAAGCTCTATGAGTGTGGAATCTTCTGCAGGGCAGAAGAAACTAAAGCATGAATTGATGGTAACTCCTTTATCAGGAGCTATCGATGGGACGTTTACGCCTTACCATCTGATCAATTCTCAAACCTTAGATAACATTTCGATGATTACCCAGTCTAATCCTCGTGATAATGTTCAATCGAATGGGTATGGCTCTCTACCACTTAAATCTCTGAATACGCTGTATCATCAGACAGATATTTTGTCCACTCCTAGTATTCATAACCAAAAAAATATTTTTCCTACTCCGACTAGTAGTAGTGCTAAATCGATAGTCAATCAGTCATATATGTTTTTTGGAAACGAAAATTACATACCAGAAACAACTGAAAAGACAAATAATGAAACTAAAAACTTGTTGCCTCCTGTTGCTATTACTAAAGAAATCGTGCCTTTAAGCAAGCCATTAGAAAATAAAAAAGACTTTCAACTCAAGCTTACTATTGACGATCTGGGTAAGGCAGTGTTATTAAACGATTTCTCTCAGTCAAATGATAAAAAGAAGAACGAGAGCAAACAAAGCAAGCCATCAAATGAAGAATTATTCGAACAGAAGTTTGCCGAAAGCCCTATTAAAGAGATGGATTTGGCAAGAATAGACTCAACCATTGGTCTTGAAACTAACCAGGTTTCTCAAAACTACAAGAGATTTGCCACTAGTGCTAAGAAAGAAGATAGTGACAAGCTGGTGTCACATCCAGGGACTTTGAGAAGGCATCATTCTGACATTACCGGGGTTTCTTCCAATACATTAAACACTGCATCTAATTTAACGTCTATTAATGAGTACACAAATGACTCCTTACCAGAAAAGACGCATTCACAATTACCGCAAACTCCTAAACAGAAGGACAACTATTTCCTCTCTACAGGATTGACTCCGTCCAATCTCAATTTTAATTTGACTCCAAATTTCAATTCAATGATGTATTCCATAATGAGTATCAACTCACCACAGCAAAAAAAGAACATCAACAATTCGCAGTTCTTATCAAACCAAGAGTTCTTCATGAATGGTATTTCTGGAGGCCATCAAGTACAATCTCCCCAACAGCCCCAGATTCAAAACACGGTGTGTATGACCAGTCTCATGACCAATGGTTCCAAGCCAAAGAAGTCTCTTGACAGTGCCCTACCTCCATCATCGCTGATTCCATCGACTGCATCGTCTGCGTCTGACGATTCTGGCGATGCCAGGCTAGCGTTGAAGAAAATAATTCAAATCAAGAAAAAATGAACCTTGGCCCCTTAGCGCATTGCATAATCAATTTTATATCAACAGCTTAGATATCCTAACTACGATATATGCTTATTGCCTCTATTTTTTAAACTCTGCTACTGTCTGGAACCTTTACTTCTTTTTCACAGCCATTTTTAATTGTGCTCGATATACATTTTTTCTTCTTCAATATTTCCAGTGCTCTTATTCATTTCTTAACGTTACTTTTCCTGAATATTCATAACTCCCAGCAGTTTGTTTATATATTTTTCTATGTATATTACACCATTTTGCTTAGAATACATTACATTACTATAATCTCCCAGCGTAATTATCAGTCTCTACCGCAGTAATTTTAAGTCCTTCCAGAAGCGCCCGGTTTTTGAAAATTTGAGGTTGACACGACTGGAAAATTTTCCAAAAAATTTTTCACTTCTCCCTCGTACATAAACCTTCTAACTAAAAATTTTCATTAGAAGTCTTTCTTTCTTCAGTTGTTAATAACACAAGAGTATAATATAATATGTCTCACAGAAAGTACGAAGCCCCACGTCACGGTTCTTTAGGATTCTTACCAAGAAAGAGATCTGCCAACATCAGAGGTAGAGTTAAGTCTTTCCCAAAGGATGTCAAGTCTAAGCCAGTTGCTTTAACTGCTTTCTTAGGTTACAAGGCCGGTATGACCACCGTTGTCAGAGACTTAGACCGTCCAGGTTCTAAGATGCACAAGCGTGAAATCGTCGAAGCTGCTACCGTTGTTGACACTCCACCATTAGTTGTTGTTGGTGTTGTTGGTTACGTTGAAACCCCAAGAGGTTTAAGATCCTTGACCACTGTCTGGGCTGAACACTTGTCCGAAGAAGTTAGAAGAAGATTCTACAAGAACTGGTACAAGTCCAAGAAGAAGGCTTTCACCAAGTACTCTGCTAAGTACGCTCAAGATGGTGCTCAAGTTGAAAGAGAATTAGCTAGAATCAAGAAGTACGCTTCTGTTGTCAGAGTCTTAGCTCATACTCAAATCAAGAAGACCCCATTAGCTCAAAAGAAGGCTCACTTAGCTGAAATCCAAGTTAACGGTGGTTCTATCTCCGACAAGGTCGACTGGGCCAAGGAACACTTCGAAAAGACCGTTTCCGTTGACTCCGTTTTCGAAAAGGACGAAATGGTTGATGTTGTTGCCGTCACCAAGGGTCACGGTTTCGAAGGTGTTACCCACAGATGGGGTACCAAGAAGTTACCAAGAAAAACCCACAGAGGTTTAAGAAAGGTTGCTTGTATTGGTGCTTGGCATCCAGCTAACGTCCAATGGACTGTTGCCAGAGCCGGTCAAAACGGTTTCCACCACAGAACCTCTATTAACCACAAGGTTTACAGAGTTGGTTCCGCTGGTGACGAATCCAGTGGTGCCACTGAATTCGACAGAACCAAGAAGACCATTAACCCAATGGGTGGTTTCGTTAGATACGGTAACGTTAAGAACGATTTCGTCTTATTGAAGGGTTCTATCCCAGGTATCAAGAAGAGAGTTGTCACCTTAAGAAAGTCCTTATACGTTGACACCTCCAGAAGAGCCACTGAAAACGTTAACTTGAAGTGGATCGATACCGCTTCTAAGTTCGGTAAGGGTAGATTCCAAACCCCAGCTGAAAAGCACGCTTTCTTAGGTACCTTGAAGAAGGACTTAGAAAAATAAGCAATTTAGTCTAATATCTTATACTACATTACTAATTTTCTAATATCTTTATCAAGCTGTGTCGTAGCTTACCATTATTATATACTCTGTGTTTAATTTTATAGTAATCTATGAACATCCTTTTTTAGTTTAGTATTGTTCTGTAGATTGATCCGTAGCTTTTTTTTATATCGCAGTGATATAAATTTGTAAATACAAAAGAAGCTCTAATTAGAAATAAACACGGTGACTAAATGGAGGAACAAATTATAACATCGGTAATACAGCATTCATCTTCGATAAACAATGCATTCATATCAACGGTAGATCATTTACCTTGTGACGTGATACGATCTCTATGGCTTGTTCAAGCGTGTAATATATCTTTGGATCACCAAAAAGCTAAACTCAACTCTTTATTATTAAAATTACAGGAACCAAATCAAGAAGGGTTAGAGAAGAAAGAGATAATATCAGAAATACTATTGATAAAGAAGAAGCTACGTGTACTTAATGATGAATCCATAGAGGAATCGAAAGCATTATACAATCAGTTGATTACACATAAATTATCCTTGAAAGATGAATTACAACAATTACACACCATAGCCAATTCTTCTAGGGAATCAGGGCTGGAAATAGAGCACAATTCTGCTAATAATCAATTAAGAGCGCAATTAAAGGAACATTATAAGGCACATCCGTTAGTGTCACAACGAGAAGCATTAAAGGAACAATCTATGAAAACGAAAACGAATTCTATTCGTGCACCATCGGGAATAAAATTAGTGCTTAAGATACCCAATAAGAAGGGTTCTCTCAGTGCTAGTAGAGTTAAAAAACCTGCTCAAAAGAAGGATAAGAGTAAGAAATCACGTCAACGGGTTATATTGCCTCAACCAGAACCTTTATTTGAACCTGCTCCTGCGGCGGAAGAAGATAGCAATGTCTATTGCTTTTGTAAGCAGCCGTCGTTCGGGGATATGATTGGTTGTGATAACGAAGAATCTTGTCCTAACGGGGATTGGTTTCATTATAAATGTGTTGGATTATTGAATAGAGTAGATGCTTTAAAATATACTACTGGTAAACAAAAATGGTTCTGCTCAGATCATTGTAGATCTGTGGTGATGGGAAATAAGAAGGTATCAGATAGCAAGAAAAAAAAGAAAAGAAGGAGAAGAATGGGTTATTAGATAAAAAATTAAATTTCTATGTTACACGTATGAATATATACATATATATATGCATGTCTATAATTATGCAAAGAATTTAAACTGTTAATAGTTCAAGCATACCGCCTATTTCATTAGCTTCTTTACACTTTTTAATCTCAATGTTGATTCTTTTCAACAAAGTTGCAAAACTTTCTTCCAACACAGCACTCTTATCGATCAACGTTCCGTACATTTCTAACATTACACCAATAAAATCACAAATTAAATTAATGGATCTAAGGTCTTCTAAATTTTTAGTAAACCATTGCAAAATTGGCAATAATGATATTTCATCTCTACCATACAATGAAATTCTGATTTTACCTCTCTTTTTCAACTCATTTAAAACAGTAACAGTTTGCTCTTTAGGTAATCCAGTTGCGAAAGCACTGTCCAATGCTTCTGACCATCTGAATGCATTTAAATGCTTCTCAAATTGCTTTAATTTCTTACTTTGGGTAGTAGACGAACTGATGATACGATGTTCTTCTTCACCTAAGTAATCGGAACCTCTCATCATTCTGTTGTACGCATTAGATTTGAACTCTTTGACACCTTGTTGCACTTTAGGCTCAGTCTTTCTAGTACGTATAGATATTAAACCTGATGTCAAACCAGTAACGAAATGCTTATGATTAGGCGAAGGTGAAACGCCACAACTTAAAACACCACCACTTCCAAATTTCCATCCAAACTTAACATCCCAATTGGATGAGCTCGAGTCAAATATCTTAACGTGACCATCCAATGACCCAACAAGTAATCCTCTGTCACCGGTATTATGTAATGTAGTAGCTGTCTTAGTAAAATTGTTCAATTCATTGATCTGGGAACCTCTAGTCAAGTCCCATATTTTAACTTGTGGACCACCAGCACTTACTAATGTAGTTGGTGACAATGCCAAAATATCTTCAACTGGATTTCCCTGACTAAACTTAGCCACAAGTTGCTGTTGTCTAGTATCAAAAATTCTCACTATGCCATCGTAACATCCAGTGGTGATTAAATTTGGATTTCCTGGAATAAAATTGGCACTCCTTATATAATCACCATGGTAGGAATCATTAAATTCAGTTATCGGGCCTTTGGTGGTTTGCGAAATATCATACAATCTGACTATTCTGTCGTCTGATCCAGTAATTAATTGGTTTCCAATTGTTGGGTGAAATTTAGCGACATGCGTAGGATGACTCGATGGATTTAAACTAACCAATAATGAACGTGGTTGATAACTATCAAAAATCGTTACTAAACCACTGGCATCAGCTGCAACAAGCAATTTTCCATCATACCGATATTCACCGGAATAAACTGTATCCTTAAATCTGGAAAATGTTTTTATAACCTGTCTTGTTTTTGAAGAAAAAACTTGAATCCTAGTGGAAGAAGTAACAGCAAAATCATTTGGAGAAACAGGATTGAAATGAATACTGGTGATCGGATAATTCTCTTTAACTAATTGCGGACTTGAGAATCCCCTCCAATACCTCTGTTCTGGAGTAGTTTGAGAAGGTAAAGTTGGGTTCCTTACTTGTGGTACTCTTTCTTTACTTGATGACATGAAATACTATATAGCTATGCAAATAATTCAATAAGACAATAAGTTATAGCAGTTGCAAAGGTACTATTTCTATCTTATATTGAGATGAGTTTAAATTTTTTCAGCTGGGTCACCTGACTTGTTATAGATTTTATACATCTATGTCTACAATGCTTTTGCAATCATAGAATATATATAGTAAAGGCTATATTGTCCCATATCTTAGTTTGGATCAGTACTTACAAGATGCAATGAAATGTTGAATTTTCAAATAGGAAATTTAAAATTAATTTGGTGTGTTACTACTGATGCTCAAATCGACGGTAGGTTGCAGTATTAATGCTAGACGGAAAAGTGAGCTGGTTTTACGTGTATCACATTTAATATCAAGCTTAATCGTTTTAAGTCGATATTGATGTGTAATTAGTGATCTTAGGGTACTCTAAAATAAGAAATTACGTAGGATTCTCTACGAATAGATGCAAAAAATAGAAAATTCATGAAAATCTCTAAAACTAACTCTAAATCTAGTAAACGCTTAAATCCACATTCCAGGTCTTTATAACACCATCCAGCCCAATAGTAATAAATGTAGCCGATTTTTTGTCGTTAAATCCATAAGTAGTCCATTCTACACCAGATACACCATTTTGATGAGCCAATGGGAACTTTAAGACTTTGGAAGGCTTTTCTACCGAATAGATAAAAATTCCACTATCCAAACCAACACTAATAATGAATTTAGAATCGCTAGTCCATTTAGCATCAAGAACTTTGCTACTATGGAATGCCCAACGAGTGGTGACTACTGAACGGTCACTGGTGTTATAGACTGTATACTTACCAGAGCTATCCGCAACAGCTGCATACATACCATCCGGTGATACACGAACTAAAGTAGGAGGAGCACGTCCTTGCGGGAAGCTTGCTGACAGTTTAGTAATTGAGCTGGAATCAATAGCATATTCTTCGATAGTGTTTGATGTTAAGTTTGTCACAAGTAATTTATTTGACGAAACCAATGCAATGTTGGAAGCCGAAAATTCCAAATCGACGGCGGCGACTTTATTTAAGCTACTACCGGTTTTTGAATATAGTTCAATCTTAGATTCAAATAATACAACTACTGAACTGTCAGTCACTTGAAGAACTTGTTTTGGTTGTCCGGCTTCTAATGGTATAGTAGAGGCCAAATCTTTATCATTCCAGATCTTAAGAGTATCATCCCAACCAGAAGTAATTAATTCTTGTTTTCCAGAGGAGACTATATCCACCACATAATTACCATGCTTTGTTTTAGAGTCACCGATTGCACTTGGTACCGGACTCAAGATGGATTTGTCTTTCTCGCCAACTTCTCTTCTGTAAATACTACCATCAGAGCCTCCCGTGAATAGTAATTCGCTTTCAGATTCATATTTCACACTAGTCAATGGTTGTTGGTGACCAGAAACAACAAATACCAAATCCTTTTCATTCTCTCTAAAATAATTTAAGTTACCATTGAATGAGAGGGAAACAATATAATCGCTGGTAACGATAACACCCACTTGTTGGTTATCAACCGTTACAGAGGAATCAATAACGTAAGTTTCAAGTAATTTTGCAGATTCAGCATCCCATGATTTAATAGTGTTATCGGCAGAACAGGTGACAAATTTCGATGAATCTTTGAACCAGCTTACACCAAAGATACCTCCATCGTGAGCATTTTCAATTTTCGTGACAAATTCACCGGTCTTGCCATCATAAAGAACTATAAGTCTATCAGAGCCTACACTAACCAACCATTTTCCATCGGGAGAGAAACTGACATCTCTAATTGTGTTTGTGTGGTTACCCCTAATACTCTTATCGAACTTAAATGGGGGCCCGTTGAAGAACACCAACGCTTTATCGTCACTCACAGTAGCAGCTCTGTAAGGTCTTTGTGGTTTTATTGCTACCGCATTTATTGTAGAAGAATGTCCTTGGATCTCCCCAATCGAATTCCCCGAATCCCAGGTGAAACAATGCCCGAATTTATCTTTACCCTGACCAACTGCAATTATTCTCGAATTGTCTGCATCCCAAGCAATGTCCTTAATTGGACCCGAAAGTATCTGAAACTCACTTTTAATGTATGGTTGTTCAAAGCTCGACTCCTTCCCATCTGAACTAACTCCCACTACAGCTGTATCCCAGATCTTTACCTGTCCTGATTCATCACCCGACGCGATATAATTCCCCGATGGAGCGAAAGTCGCAGTTGTCGTGGTATGGACATGTTTGGTGAACTGCTTGGCACCAATTGTTGTATTCTTTGGGTCTAATGGTCTTACTATGATCGATTTCCCGTTAGGATAAGCAATTCTATCATTAATCGGATCGTACGAAATATGAAGCGATTGAGCTCTTACCGTCGAAGGTTGAGGTGGGTATAGTTTTCCAGGTGTAATTGTCATGTTTGGTGATTTAGTATTTCTCTAAAGGAGCCTCTATTGTGCCTTTAGAAAGGGTTCTTTGGTTCTTTGGTGTCTTTAAGTACCGTTTTTCAAGTCCTTAATGTGCACATGACCAGATTCGTTTTTGTGTCGAGAATCTCCAAAGATGGAAAATTTCGAATATGATTGGATTCTATAAACCAACGGAATTATAAGGTTGCAATTAGATATATTGTTAACATATTCATATTCTTCGATATCCAATATTATGATTCGCACAAGTGTACGCAGAGTTGTTGTTAACTCGAACAAATTTGATGTTCGTAGCATCTCTAATTCGTCGATACGTTTTAGTGTACCAAATAATCAAGTACCACCACCAGTGAAAGTACCAACGACCCCCGTTGTCGCTGTGGAAAGTGGAAACAAAGGCGGAAACCAGGGTGGAAACAAAGGAGGA
This sequence comes from Debaryomyces subglobosus, assembly GCA_003708965.2. Taxonomy (NCBI): domain Eukaryota; kingdom Fungi; phylum Ascomycota; class Pichiomycetes; order Serinales; family Debaryomycetaceae; genus Debaryomyces; species Debaryomyces subglobosus. Next base: position 22,508 of record PPOW02000023.1, on the reverse strand, counting down.
AATCAAGGACAAAAGAAGAAGTTTTCGTTGGCGGGATTGTTGTTCAAAACTGCGTTTTGGACGTCGGTTGTTTATGGGGGAACTTTATTTGTTGCTACCAAAAATGACAAGGTTATGGATTTTATCATCGACAAACAACCACCATACTACGAAGAGTTGTTGAATGTGATTGAACACGGGTCAATTGAAGACTTGAAGCAGCAGTTGAAGGTAGCACAACAAAAGATCTCAGATTTTGATTTCAAGTTACCCTCCAAGGCAAAGATTGACGAATTTACCCAGGAATTGGAATCGAGAGGTGAAAACTTGATCGAAGAGACCAAGAAGAAATTGGGAACCCATTCTGGTGCTAGACCAGGACAACCAGTTTCAGATGAAATTTCTGCCCCTACTCCAGCAGAACAATTACAAAAGCCAGTTGAGACTGTCCAAAGGAGCGTTGAGCATTTACCATTAATTCAATTAGACAAAGGAATTGCCTCATCTGTTGACTCTTCAATTAAATCCACCATAAAGTCCTTTAATGATTTAATCTTATCCATCGATGCTGGTTCGCACACTGGTTCTAAGAACGAATCATTGATCAGAGAAATCACGGAAAATGTTAGCAAGTTATCCAGTAAATTGAACTCGTTGACCCTGAGTTTTGACGAAGAATTGCAAAGCAAATTAAAAATATCACAAAGTGAATTGTTATCATCCTATACCAAGAAAGAATTGGAATTGACTGAAAACATGTTACACCAATTCCATCGTGAAAAAACCCAAATGGAAAAGAAGCTTAGCTCTAGATTGAACCAGGAAATTGAGGCCACTAAACAAACCATTTCTCAAGCCGCTGTTAACGCAGTTTCGATGATGAGAGTTGAGCAAACCAAAAATTTCGAAAAATTAATCAAAGATAAAATCGATCAAGAAAGAGACGGTAGATTAGCCAACTTGGACAAATTGAACTCTAGACTAACTGAATTGGAAAACTTTTCAACTGCTTTGGAATCTCAATTAGTTGCTAACCATAGAAAGTCATTAATTCAACAATCTTTAACCAAGTTGAAATCGTTATTGCTAGTTTCGTCTTCAGAACTGGAAAAACCTAGATTGGTCAGTCCTTATGTTGAAAACTTAGCCAAGATTTCTTCCGAATCGAACGATGAATTGATAGCCTTAGCTTTGCAAGACTTACAGCCATTACTTTCTAGAGAATCAACCCACTCCATTTTGTCCACTCCTCAATTATTAACCCGTTGGGAGCAATTGGTTCCTGAGTTAAGATCTGCATCTTTATTACCTCCAAATGCTGGTTTATTGGGTCACTTATCTTCCATGCTTTTCTCTAAGTTATTATTCCCTGTCAAAGGTGCTAAGCCTGAAGGCAAAGACATTGAATCAGTCATCGGTAGAGTAGAGTCTAGTTTAGCCAGAGGCGAATTAGATGTTGCCGTCGAAGAAGTTGCTAACTTAAAGGGTTGGTCAAGAAAGTTAGCTGATGACTGGGTCAAGGAAGGTAGAAAGAGATTAGAAATTGAATTTTTGATGAAGATTATCGATGCTGAGTCAAAAATTTTATAATTTGATTTGCATATATTTATTTAGAAATTTGGCTTATTACCTTTCTCTATTACGTATTGTTTTAGGGACTTTCCCTCTGAACTTCTATGACTATTTGTCTAGACTCTTTATGTATTAATTACAATGAACTCTTATTTTGTAAATGATCACATGACCTGTTTAATTTTCAGCTTTTGAACCTTCAACAATAACTATCTTAGAACTAGTCCACGAAGAATCTACGTATAACAAGAGAATAAAACATGTCGTCAAGTGGCAATAATGCCTCTGTATATGGAGGGGACGAGATTAATGCTATTGTATTGGATGCAAGCTCTTATCATACAAGAATCGGATACGCTGGAGATGACTTTCCTAAGATCATAACACCATCATACTACGCTTCACCCAGCGAAGACGCTATGGAATTAGACAACAAGAAAAAGGATGGGAAATCGAAAAGTTCAAAAATATTCGGGGAATCGATTAATATTCCTAGATCCAATTACAACATCAACCCAATATTGAAAGATTCGGTGATTATTGACTGGGAAGCTGCAATTGAACAATATAGATATTATTTTGACACAGTTTTGACTTTGAACTATAAGGAGCAGCCTATTTTAATTACTGAGCCAGTTTGGTGTACTCCTCAATACCGTCAGACGTTACTTGAAACATTCTACGAGAACTTTGACTTTCCAGCATTGTTTTTAGCAAAATCACCAACATGTATATCGTTCCAGCAAGGAAGACCGAATTGTCTTGTTGTAGACATTGGTCATGATTCTGTGAGTGTAACACCCGTGATTGATGGTATTTCGTTGTTGAAGAATTCTATGAAAACAAACTATAGCGGTCAATATTTAAACGACCAGATAGAAGACTTGCTAACTAATAAATTCTCGGGGGTTAAATTCGAAAACAGATACAGAATTAAAAGTAAAACACCTACGGTGTATCCAGAAGACAGCAAATATACAGTTCGTGATTTACCCGATAATATAACCCAATCATTTGATGATTTCCAGAAACAAAATATCTGGCACGAGTTTAAAGAGACTATGTTGGAAGTACCGGAAAAGAAATTCCATACATCAAACGTTAGTCAAGCGAACAGCTTAAAGGAAATCTATTCTCAAGATTCCAATAAGAGGTTATTTGAATTACCAACTGGGCAATCATTAGAATTGGGTCTTGAAAGATTCCAATTGGCCGACTCATTATTTGACCCACAAAGCTACAAATTTAATAACCCTGATCTCGCAAATAAGTATCCACCAAATAATGGTGAATTATCATTAACTAATTCGTATGACGATTACAAGCCTTTAAAGAGAGCCCGTAAAGCAGAATCAAACCAATCAACACCTCCACCTGCTGATGCGAAGAAGTCCTCGAGTAAGACTTCCCAGATTAGAGGCTTGACACAATTGATAACTCATACGCTATCAACTATCGATATTGATTTAAGATCATCTGTTGCACACAATATTATCGTCACCGGAGGAGTCTCTTTGATTCCACAATTGACCGAAAGATTATACTCTGAATTATCTAATGCGAACCCAGGTTTGAAGATAAGATTACATGCAGTGGGTAACTCTTCTGAAAGATTCAACCAGGCCTGGATTGGTGGTAGTGTTCTTGCTTCGTTAGGTACCTTCCATCAAATGTGGGTCAGTAAGCAAGAATATGAAGAAGCAGGGGCAGAAAGAATATTAAACCAGAGATTTAGATAGTGGCCTAGTTGTCAGCCACTTCATCCTATATACCTATATACTTATTTTACATCTATATAGATATAGAGTTATTGTATAATTAGACAGTTCTTTTGATAAGTGTTTATATACAGGATCACACAGCATAAATGTTGGGGGCGTATTACGGAAGACTATAAGGCGTTATCTATAATTCATTGAACAACTTTTTCAATAGCAATTGTCGATTTTCTTTGATTTTTCTTAGGTAACTCAGTAAAATAAAAAAATTAATAGAATGTCGTTAGCTACAAGTTCCACAGGTTCAGAGAAAAGTAATGAATCCTTTATTAAAGGCGCATTGGACTTAGACCCTTGGTTAGAACCCTTTTCTGGACAATTGATAAATCGTCAATTAAACTTGAGGAAATGGTACGATGAGTTTAAGCAAAATGAGGGTAGTTTAACGGACTTTGCATCTGCTTATGAAAAATATGGTTTGCATGCTAACTGGGATACTAAAGAAGTGTTCATCAACGAGTACATTCCAAATGTGAGCGAGGTTTCCTTAGTTGGGGATTTTAATAATTGGGACACTCACTCCCATAAATTGAAGCAAGCTAATGATTTCGGTCTTTGGTCATTAATAATCCCACCTACAGAAAATAATGAGTTTGCTGTTCCTCATGACTCCAGATACAAGATTTCAATGGTTACGTCAAGTGGGGAACGAATCTACAGATTATGTCCATGGTTGACTAGGGCTACACCTTCTACCGAAAGCAACTTATATGAGGGAAGATTTTGGAATCCTCACCCAAATGAAACGTATAAGTTTCAGAATGAGAGACCAAGACTTGAAAGCAATGATGGCATAAAAATTTACGAGGCTCATGTGGGTATTTCTACCCCGGAACCAAAGGTCGGGTCATATAAAAATTTTACTAAAAAAGTCTTGCCTGTTATTCACAAACTAGGATACAATACCATCCAATTAATGGCGGTTATGGAGCACGCTTATTATGCATCCTTCGGTTACCAAGTTACCAACTTTTTTGCAATTTCTTCTCGTTTCGGTACTCCAGAAGATTTAAAAGAATTAATTGACGAAGCCCATAGATTGGGTATTAGAGTTTTGTTGGATGTTGTTCATTCTCATAGTTCTAAAAATGTTGAAGATGGTTTGAATATGTTCAATGGTACTGACCACTACTTATTTCATGGGGGCACCAAGGGTTCCCATGAATTGTGGGATTCTAGATTATTCAATTACTCGAACTACGAAACCTTGAGATTTTTATTGTCAAACTTAAGGTTTTATATTGATGTGTACAAATTTGATGGATTCAGATTTGATGGTGTCACAAGTATGCTTTACAAACATCATGGTTTGAGTTTTGGTTTTAGTGGTGATTACAATGAATATTTTAATTCTGAATGGGTGGACGATGATGCAATAACATATTTAATGTTGGGTCATAAATTATTGAATGAAATCAGTGTAAGAGAAAATAATTATAAATTTGTTTCGATTGCCGAGGATGTTAGTGGTATGCCAACTTTATGTTTACCCATTGATCAAGGTGGTATTGGCTTTGATTATAGGTTATCCATGGCGATTCCAGATATGTGGATTAAGATTATTAAACATTTAACTGATGAGCAATGGGATATGGGAAGCATCGTGCATACCTTAACTAACAGAAGACATGGAGAAAAGTGCATTAGTTATTGTGAGTCGCATGATCAAGCATTAGTGGGTGACAAAACCATTGCTTTTTGGTTAATGGATAAAGAAATGTACACCAACATGTCAACATTGACGCCTTTTACTCCTGTTATCGATAGGGGTATAGCATTGCATAAAATGATCAGGTTAATTACTTTTGCTTTAGGAGGAGAAGGCTACTTAAATTTCGAAGGTAACGAGTTTGGTCACCCAGAATGGTTAGATTTCCCAAGAGTAGGAAATGGAGAATCTTATGATTATGCCAGAAGACAATTTAATTTGATTGAAGATGATTTATTACGTTACAAGTTTTTGTTTGCTTTTGACGGTGCAATGCAACATTTAGATACCAAGTATGGTATATTGTTATCTTCGCAAGCCTATGTATCTTTAAAGAATGAAAGTGATAAAGTTATTGTGTTTGAAAGAAATGGCCTATTATTCATTTTTAATTTTCATCCTACCAATTCTTATGCCGATTATAAGGTTGGTGTAGAATTACCTGGTGTTTATCAAATTGTTTTAAATTCTGATAGTTCTATATTCGGAGGTCACGATAGAATTGAAGAAACAAACAAACAAACAGGCGAAAAGTTGCAGTTTTTTACGACCAATGAAAGATGGAACGATAGATCCAATGCATTATTCTGTTACATTCCATCAAGAACAGCTATCGTTCTTCAAATTAAGGAGAAAATCGTTTAGATTCTCTATAATTCAATTCTCCCAATTTTTTTATTCATTAACTATATAAAATCCTACTAATTTAATCATTATAAAATGACAATCAAAAGCCTAAATATCGATCTAAGCTAATAATCATCGTCGTCCGGTAAATTTTCAAATTTTCCCAGTTGTTGCCATTCTCTTACTGGATTTTTAAACCCTTGAAAAGCGCCATTTTTTTCCATTCTGTCAAAAAGCACAAACAACTTTTCAGCTTCCAACTCTTTTTCTTTGTTACTGAGATTACTACTGTTTGTTGGCTTGCTCTTATTAAATATCGAATCTAATGACATTTTGGAAAATTCGTGTTCAATGTTTTTATTATTCTTATCCAAATACTTGGGGTTTGGAGATTGAACGCTTTTTGTATCAATTTCCGGCAGCACTTCCAAATTATTAGCTATTATAAACTCCTGAGCATTTCTATAGCCTACCAAATCTAAAAACTGACTCATACGTTCATCATACTTAGTCTCTGGATTCCAGGATAAATTGTAAATGCATTCAAGAATAAGGCTTTTTATGTTCGTAAGGTTTGCTAAATTAGCTATGTTCGCATTATCTGTCAAAGTATTGTTATTTGATGTCAAAATTAATGATATCAACTTGTTGTAAATAGCAATATCATTATTCATAGGCAATAATTTCTCAACAAATATGGATATAAAACATAACAAATAACTAGCATCTTGAGATTCAGATTCGTTATATTGCAATATGAGTCTATTAGAAATGTAATTGATTATTACCAAAAGGTTCATTACATCAGCCAAATCAAATTCAGTATATGTTTTATCAGAATACCTTTCCAATTGGAACTCTATAAGCGTCATGAGATTATGAATAAAGGAGCGATTAGTATCATTATTCTTAATACAAAATTTGTTGACATTTTGTTCATGTGTGAATAGCCCCAAAATTGAGTTCAAAAGGTATTTCATTAATAACAATTCATTATCCAGTAACAAACGTATTTCCTTTACCCCTTCAATCATGTTATTTGTCACAAGGATGCAACTATATAAAATGCCTTCATTAATTAACCGATTCTCTTTATTCAATTGCTCTCCATACGCGTGTTTATGCTGAAACGTATATAACCCCTTCAAAATTTCAGCAAATGCCTTTTGATAGTTATCGTCCTTCTTATAATCATCAAAGACACTAAAGCTAAATTCAAACCCCAAAATTAATAGAGAATACATGCTAGCAATTGTTTTCGTATCCATGTGATTCAATTCGTTGCATAGTATTAAAAATATCAAACGATAAACTGGAACCAATCTTCCAAAATCATATTTAACAGGTGCATCACTTTCCGAAAGGGTATTATTAATAAATCTGTCCAAGAATTCAATTGTTCGTATGGAATAGTTTGGAATAAAGTGTGCATTACGAAGTTCTACGTTAATAAGCAAAATATTTGAAATTGTAGCAATTAAATCAATTGTATCTGAATCATTTATTTGGTTTTCACTCAATAGTACTTCAACAATTTCATCTAGTAGACTCTTTGAAACTTGCAGACAAAATCTAGGGTCCTTGCCTTTTAGCCTCAAATCTTTGATATTTAGTCCACTCATTTAGTGTAATTTGAAAATTGATTCGTATTGACTAAATTCTTCTTCTTAAAAATCAATGCAATATGTCACAACGATTATTTGGTCAAAAGTAAGGCGGATACGGCAATTGTAGCAAATTTCATGTTTTGGTGTAAAAAGGGTCCGAGTATAATTGTAGCAAATTGACACGTGATAATGATTAAATCTATATATGTATACAATGTATATGTTATTCATCTAAGTCTAAATGCATAAATGACAAATTGCCATAAGCCTCTCTACTAGCTCTTCTAATCCTCTGGATGCTTCTAGATCATCTTGTAAGTAATGAGCAACAGATCTTAGAGCATGGGCGTTTACTGTCCAAACAGACAAGTTAGCATCATAAGTTTTGATTATGCCTATTATATCCTTCGCCAACTTCACGGGATATTGCTTTGGATACTTCAAAAATTCAGCTTTTGGTAAAGGTTCTGATAGACTTGTCTTTTGGATCAAAGCCTCGTACAACATGATTTTGGCAAGTTTGTAGTTCAAGCCAATTATGGCTGTTGCTTCGTCCTTGAAGTAAATTATAGGAAAGAGTCTATCAGGCGAACATGATTTATATATTGTTGGTTTTATTGTCAAAGGCATTTGCTTTTCAAAGGTGTCAAGGTTTTTCTTTAGTTCTAGCCATTCTAGATATGGTCTGTTAGATTCGAAATCTTCTTTAGTCAAAACTGTAATCTCATTCTTGAATTTGGTTATGGAGCTGAAGTCAATGATAGATTTATGTATCCACCACGTAGTGTTAATCCTAGTGCTAGTTAATTTTACCAAATCAGCATCATTTTCTGTTTTAGAAGAGCCATAAGAAGAAAAATCGCCATATAATTCAAAGTACTCTGGATCCAATGGTTTCCAAAAGGTTTCGATGGAATACATGCTTGGTGAATTATATTTCAATGAAAATATCAAGTCACATAATAACATGGGCCAAAAGCAGGTTTGATAAAATGGAGAATCCTTAAGCAAGCTTTTCTTATCACTATTCTTCATTAAAATCGACGACAATATGCTTGATGCCCCTTTAATATAAGTGCTATCGATGGCAACAAAAAATAATTCGTATATACATAATAAAATCGTACTCAATAAGCATCTGGGCATAATACCTGTATCTTTTTCTTCAATCCCAGGAATACTAAGATAATGTCTTATAGATGTAATTGTTTGATGATAATATCTAATTGTTATTGACAGGTCAAAGTTATCAGGATTAATTCTCTGAAGCATCAACGAACTTAAACAAAATATAGAACACACTATCATATTGGTTTCATCGTATACAGCTAACTCGGGAATAATTTTCCGGAATACTTCTTGGGGAAAGAATATGTCTATCGACTTTGACAAATGATTGACAAACAAATCAAAGAGTTGTCTTTCTAATTCGTTTTGCATTCTCAAATAAAAAGATGCTTTTTGAGATCCATCCGGTTTCTCTATCTTTAGTATATCCTGAAAATGTTTAAATAATTCATCAGTTGATAATTCAGCCATCATGTTCATGGAATGTGAAATCTTAGGTTTCTTCACATTAATTTTCAGAAGGAGTGGATCACTTTTATTTAGTTTGTTTATTCTAGGTCTCGCATTTCGCTTCGTTTGGGTTGGTTTAAAATGGCTCTTTAAAGTGGCTCTATTTGCATTCAATTCCGTAGTCTTGTTAATGGTAGCAGAAAAGGTTGGGGTTTCAGTATCCTCTAACTTTATTTGTGGATATTGAGGTGGGAACCTTAAATTTGGCGATTTAAAATCAAACGAATCAAAAGATCTTGTTGCTTGAATAGGAAGTTTCTGTAACAGTTCGCTTGGTTGATCTAGGTTATATGGATACAGTTGAGTAGATTGTTGCGGCATTAAAGCGGGATGCCCAACAAAGGAAGCATAATCTAGTACGTTGGGATACGAACTGTGGCCTGGATGATTTTGGTACAGAAATTGCATATTTTGATCAATTGACTCTCCTAACGTAGGCAATGTAGAATTATTTGCCTCTGTATTAAATATATTACCCGTGCTGGCATAGCTCCTATGATTACCTTGGTATTGCGTTTGATTGGTACCCAGATCACTCGAAGGATATACAGTCTCCCCGAAAACACTAGAATTGGGAAGGATTGACGGTACCAGCGACTGAATTGGTTCAAAGGATGGCGTCTGCATCAGTCGTATATGCGTGTTTGATTCTATTCCTTGCGATTCTACTTGCTGGTTCACGTATTTTGGATATTGTTGATGTTTATGTTTGTATGGTAGACTCATTTTTTTCGAAAATGCCAGCAGTCTGTGTTAAGATACGATGTCTTGGGGATGCAATTGATTAATTGGTTGTAATTGTGTTATATTAACGTCTATGGTTTGTTGATATGTATTCAATTGATTCTCGTTTATAAGGTTGTTTTGTTGGCTGATACAGTTAATCAGATTATTTACGCACCCAAGATCAATTTTCAAATTCTTCCTAATACAACTATCAAGACTTGGATGGCTAGCAAAGAGATTACTACATTTATTGTCGATTTATCGCCTTCTATGGCAAATAAATCAAACGGACGTAATATTAGTGATTTAGAGTACGGATTAAAATACTTCGATGATATAATAACTAATAAAATTCTAAGAGGAAGAAAAACAGACTACATTTCAGTTATTACATGCCACTCCAATAAAACTGATAATCCTTTCGCAAGTGATGATTCATTCAAAAACATTGAAGTAATTTCGAATAAAGTTGCACCAACTTATAATGATCTTCGGAAATATAATGAATTACTTCGCCCGAATATGACAGAAATTGCTGAGGACGAAGGTGACTGTTTTGAAGCTATGTTGGTAGGGATCGGCCTTTTGAAGGATACTCATAAACTTAAATTCATCCGAAATGTTGTGGTAATAACTAATGCAGAGACTAATATCAAAACATTTGAGACGAAAGTTGCGGATGCAACCCGAAATGCTATAAATGAAATGAATGTCAATGTTGTACTCAATGGCATTGATTTCGATATGGATGGATTAAAATATTCCCAAAAGTCTCCAGAGAAAGCCAAAAATGAGACAGGGTGGGTATCAGTTTTTGAAACATATAAATCAGGCAAAGTCTATTCTACAGCCCAAATAGTAGAGTCGATATTACATAACCCCCCGCTAAAGAAAGTTAAACCAATGAGAACGTTTAAAGGACAATTGAGGTTTGGGAGTGATCACTTTAACAAGAATGAAAATTCTGACTACGATCCAGAGCACGATCAGGCTTGCATCTCTTTGAACGTAGAACTTTACCCTGCTCTTAAAGCAGAAAAGTTGCCTAGGGGACATCAATATAAGATAGATCCTGAAAATAATTCTGTTGATAAAACCAAATACTCTAAGGATTACTTTATCAAGCTGGACTCATCTAAGAATGAAGCAGACGATGATGATGAGGTTCATAAGCGGAGATATGTCGATGAAGACGAAAACGCGGGCGAATTAGAATCAGTTTCTGTAAATGCCGATGAATGGACCGACGGCTTCAAATATTCAAACTACGACCTCTTAACTCTTGATGAAGATTTGCTAAGCTCGGCAAAACTTGCTTCTAGTCCAGGCATGGATATTTTAGGATTCATAAAAATAGCAGATTTGCCTTATGCGTATTTGACAGGCGAGTCATATTATTTATTATCAGAATCTTCTTGCTCTTATAAGAACATTGTTGGCTTCAATGGCTTGTGTCAGTCATTAATTGATCTTGAAGGTTTGGCCATAGTAAGATACGTTCAGAAGACTAACGATGAAATTAATGTTTGTGCCTTAATACCTTCAAAGATAAGGGTGAATGAAAAATTTGTGTATGCGTTTATCTTGATACGATTGCCATTTAAAGAAGATGAGAAAATAGGAAAATTTCCTACGTTAACTTCTATCAAAACAACAAGCGGAAAATCCTTTACCACTAAAAATGACTCACTGGACGAAAGCGCAATTAAACAAGAGTCTGACGAAGATTTATCGGGCGATACAAATCTTCCAAATACTGCAACAAACGAATTAATGGAATCATTTATTTTATCTAAGGATTTAGATTTAAAAGAGAAAGAAAGCCCTCAACCAGATAAGTTCTTCGTGGAAAATAATAAAGTAACTCTATTTAATGATTCTTTGATATCATTCCCAAATTTGTCTAACTTTGGTATCTCTTCAAAATTGTTGGTTTCTTCTCCGGCAATTCATAAATTCAATCTAAATATCAAAAAAATTATCACTAAATCCTTGGAACATAAAAATCTTCATGAATACTTGAATAATCCAAATTTTATTCAAGACAACTTAATTTCTAATAAAACTGATAGTTTGGAACCTTCAACTAATCTCTTTAATTTGTCGAATATATTGAAAACAAACTCAACATCGAATGATGACTGGTTAACTAATGTCAACGAAAATTCTATTGATGTTGCAAAAAGGCTTATGAAAGAACTTGATACCAAGTATGTAAAACAGGAAGATGAAGCAAGAAAGAAACGCAAAATGCAGAATAATAATAATTTGAACGATATATTTTTAATGAAAAATGCCCAGGGTAATTACGGTGCTGGTGAAGGTGAATATGATGAATTGCCAGATATTAATGATCTCTTAAATTAATCTATGTACAATATATGTATTTTACAATTTAAATAATTGGTTTTGTAAGTCAAATTTCCTATCCTTAGCCGTTCTCTTTCTATGCTTCGATGATGCAGTACCATCTTCACCCAAACTATTTTCAATTTTATTGCTTACTGTCATTCCACTAATTCTTTCTCTTTCATTTTTGAAAATATTTTGCAATTCTTCGCCATTTATTTCTAAAATTGTTGGTAAGTCAAATAACCCTTTATATTTCGTTTGTCTTCCTTGCTTCCAAAGACTTGTCCAATGAGTAGCCATTCCAAGTTCATCATAGGTGTTATCTTTCCCGAGTTTATTCCTTTTAAGAGCGATATGGTAAAGTAGTTCATCAATAGAATTTGTCGGGTGATCAATATATTCTTTATACTTAGATCCTGTAGGATCTTGTAAATTCAACAAAAAAAGCAAGTAATCTGCTTGTATAACCGGATCAATAAAAGAAGTATGAACACATCCGATAAGACTTAATGCTAACATAGTTTCATTATCCTTGACTGTTGGAAGAAATACGCCCGGTGTATCATATACAAGGATGTCTGGCTTAGTACTAAGTCTTATAATTTCACTTGTTGCCCTTGTTACACCTGGTTGTCCACCAGTCTTTGCCACTTTCCTATTCTTCCCTGATATAGCACCTGTAATTTTTGAGCTATATCCAACATTTCTTAATGTATTAACCAATGTGGACTTTCCAACATTTGGCATACCAATAATCATAAGTCTAAGCCCCAATGGAGGAGGAGGGTTCATTGCGTAATACCTTTTGCCTATTAGATCAATGATTTTTTGAGCATCACCTTTACTTCTAGCATCAATAAATAAGCATTCTTCGTTAGTTGCATCATGCCACTTTCTTATCAATCCACTTTTCAACACCGAGAGATCCTTTTTGGTATAAAGTATAATCTTCTCTTTTTGTGCTAACACTCTATCAAATAATACATTCTTTGTTGATACTGGAGCTCTAGAGTCTCTGACTTCAAGTATTAAATCAATTTGAGGCGCTAAATGACCAAATTTCGTTAGAGCCTTTTGATGATGCCCCTTAAAGTTGGATAGCGGTAGAGAGTAGTTAGGAAATATCCTTCTTGGTATAAATGACATATTTATGTATTCAGTAAAAAAATGTGTTTGGTGTATGCATGTAGATTATCTTCCTCATCATATTCGTAAATTGAATTTTCATTTTCAAATCGAAGTGAAAAATTTCTGATAGCAGATTAGACATACAACAAATATGCCCTTGATAACATTCACAGGGTTACCATCATCGGGTAAAACGAAATGGGCTAAGAAGTTGCAAGGATTATTGGAAGAAAAAATCGAATCTTCCAAAGCATCGAAAGAGCCAGGACATAACTATTCTATAATCTATCACTCGGATGAAACATTAGGAATTTCTCACGATTCGTACAAAGATTCAAATATGGAGAAGCATGCTCGAGGTAGTCAAATGTCTGCTGTGAAAAGAGACTTATCACGTACTAATTTTGTTATTTTAGATTCTATGGCATATATTAAAGGCTTCAGGTACCAATTATACTGTGAGGCGAAAGGAGTGGTAACACCACATTGTGTTATTCATGTGATGAGTTCTTTAGACACAAGCATTCAATGGAATAATGAAAATAATGATGAAAAGAAGTGGGATAATGAGCTCATCAAACAAGTAAGTATGAGATATGAGGAGCCCAATAATGATACTAGGTGGGATTCTCCTTTGTTCACTATTATGTCTGATTTCGACAAGGAAACATTACCGATAGATGAAATTTGGGATTGTCTTGTTTTAAAGCGTCCTCCTCCTCCTAACGCAGCAACATTGGTGAAACCAACTTCAGGAAATGATTTTTTGCAAGAGCTCGACAAACAAACACTGGCAGTTATTGGTAAAATCGTTCAGCATCAACAATTAATGAGCATCGGAGGAGAAGCACTCATTGATAAGGATAAAAAATTGTTTGTCGAAATGCCTGCAACAAGTGTTAGTATTGCTCAGTTACAAAGGATAAGAAGATCATACATAAGCTTGAATAGAATGAGAAGTGTAGATATCGATAGGATAACTCCATTGTTTGTTGAGTATGTCAATAGAAGTCTCAGTAATGATGATTGAATACTACATCAAAAATAAACTCTATAATTATTATATTATATATATATAGCCAAAAATAATATACAAGGTGGTTCAAGATTAAGCCCTACAATATGCTAACGTTTTCTTTGATTTTTCCATTTAAACTGAACTTTACCATTGGAATCAACCATCTTCTTTTCACTTCCTTTCTTCATCAACTCCTTTGTTAATTCCATGCGTGATTCAACTTCTTTCAATTGTTGTTCTCTTTCCAATCTTCTCTTTAACAATTTATATTGCTTCAACTTCTTCAAGTCCTGCTTATCCTTTTGGTTCTGATCCTCTATTGGGTCCTGTTTAATCAATTTTTCATTCTTTTCCAACTGATCTATTTTCAATCTATTCTCACGTCTTTTCAACATACTTTTGTCAGTCTCAAAAAATTCTTCCGGTTTAAATTGTTTTTGCTTGTCAAAAGAGTCCACAAATACCGTATGTTTTCCCTGCGACTTGAAGTCCAAATCCTGTTTCTGCTTGTTAATCTTCGCTAACTCATTAAGTCTCATTGTTCTAATATAGTTAACATCTTGAGTTTTTAATAATTTGACCTGTTGAACTGACATGACTTCATTTCCACGATCCGCAACCAATATACCACGATCATCTGTCTTTTTACTCGTCATAGCATGATAGTATTCATCAGGATTGTAACTCGATGCCTTGTGTTTCAATGCTTTTAAAGCTGCTTGCTTCTTATGATAATCAGCTGCTCTCAACCTATAATCCTTTTTCTTTTCTAAGAGACCATATTTAGCTCTTTCTTGAGTTTGGGAGCGTTCCCTATGTTGCTTCTTCTGTATATTATGAACAAGTTTTGCCATCCTGTAATCTTATTATAATATATATCCAAATATTCTTCTGGTACTAAACATTCAATCTGCAACTTAAAGATGAGCAGAACCAAAAAAAAAATTATGTCGCAAATTTATTATCTTGGACGACATTCATCTTAGTAAATTTTCAATAGAAGATACTTCCCGAGATAGGTCTATTATATATTATAGGTTTAAGTAATGACGATCTTATTGGGTTATGTGGGCCGTCGAGGTGCCCCAAACGTTTTTCGTCTATTTAGTGGGGGAAGATTCATTGGTGCTACGCATATCAGGTGGTATACAGCCGGTCAGAATTCGAAATTAAACGTCAGTGCCTCGACTGGGGAAGATCCAAGCGAAATTCGGAAGGTATCAGAAGAAAGTCTAAATGAGACAAAAGAAGGCATTTCTAATGGTGAGGATGTAGCCGAAGATTCCGTTCCGTGGTATTTGCGTGATGATTCGTCGTCTCCTTTATTGGAAACTAAAAAGGTTGAATTGCCCGTCGTGCCAGATCATGCACCTACAACAGTGCAAACATTTTTGGAGCTTCTATCAGATGAGTATGGTTTAGAAGATATCGAATTATTTGACTTGACGCAATTAGATCCTGATAATGAGTATCATGCAGACAACCAGCCATCTGACTATATGATTATTTGTACTGGGAAATCTGAAAAACACATATACAAGGCATCCAATGAACTCAGAACGTACATAAAGCATAATTTTGACTTGATTCCTAAGATCGAGGGTATGGCCTCGAACAGTAAGACTCCAGCTGCACGTCGACGTATGCTTAGAAGGGCTAGAAAAGGACCACTTGCAACTGACAACGATTACGGCAGAACGCCAAATAGTTGGGTTATGTGTGATACTGTAGTAAATAATATATGCATACATATCTTGACCGAAAGCAGAAGAAACGAATTAAACTTAGAAAGTTTGTGGTGTCGTGAAGAAGATATAGAAAAATATTCAAGATCGGATTCTACCGCTGAAGAATCTGATGATATATTTATTGGCATAAGAAGGTTCCATACAATGACGCCTTTTGCAAGACATTATCAACAAAATCGATTATATTCGTCATCGTCGTCAAATGGAGCATTGGAAGCACATTATCATAAATTGTCATTAGGAAACCCAACTGCAGAAGGCCTAAAACAACAAATCAAGAGTTTCGAGGCTGATTTTCAAGATCCAGGTATAAAAGATTATAATACAAGATTCAAATTTTACAGATCTATTCACATTCAGAACCCAGAAGTTGTTTGTTTCGACGAATTAACTTTTATACTTTTGGATAAGTATAGCTCCTTAAAGATAATATTAAATAATGACATAGACATATCAAAAGAAAGAATTCAGGACGCAGTTGATTTCATGAAGTTGTTGATTGATTCACCTGAAATTAGAGGGCAATTTGACTTATCTAATTCAAAGCAAGTCAATGCTTACTCCGACGAATTATATGATAAGTTGTCCCATTTTTTATCCACCTTATTCCAGTTTTCAAAAGAGCAAATCGACGTATCCCACCATCCCGAATTCCTTCCGTTACTTTGGAGATTATCCTTTTTTCAGAAGGATGATATTGTAATCGGTTCTAGAATGATCGAAGATATTATCTATAAAGAAGGTGATATTCCTGATTTACCTGCTCAGCCATCGATTTTCCAAGCTAAAAATAGGGCAAGAGATGTTTTGGATCTAATTAATTACTACAATCAAAAAATCAATGAAAATGCCTTACCTACTAACTCCTTCAAAGAATTACTACTCTTCACATATGGTAACTCTGGTGACTGGGATAAGTTCTGGAATACCTGGGAAATATCTTTTAATTTGTTGAACAATAGCAAGATTGACAGCAAATCGTCCATCAAGAATTGGGTGAGATTGATAGTTTATTTGGCTATTCGCAACGATAGATCAGCAATCGTTTACTTCTTGAATAACTATTGGAACTGTTCGACATCTGTTGCAGGTTCATTCATCGAAGATTTTGAGTTGAATAACAATGCATTTAACTCTGAGGAAGAAAAGAGAAGTTTTAAGAGCTCGGTCAACAAAATGCTTAATTCAATCAATAATGAAAATGAAGGAAATCCAAGTTTTTCAAACGTGAAAGAGTTTGTAGATAGTTTAGAATAAAGGATGAATGTATATATTTGATTTACTGTATAGAATAAATACGAGGAGATCGCGTCGCGGAGCGTCTTTCAAGAATTTTTACTCGTTTCTCTACTATATTCTCATCACCACAACACTCATCTACATATTATATGCCACATCAAGAAAGTATTGCTCAGTTGAAGCAATCTATAAAGGAGTGGGAACATGCATTTCAACGTTCAAACAATAGAATACCATCCAGGCTGGATATAAAAATAGACCCTAAGATATATGAATTGTATAAGACTTATAAAACTCTTAAGTCTAGAACAAATGGTGTCGATAAAGTAGATAATAAAAAAGCATTGGAATCTTCAAATGCTGGTATAGACATCAATATACTAGAATCTCAATCAGATATTGAGGATGTTGAGGAATTCAACATGGAAAGTACCGAATCAGATAATCGTCAGCTCAAAAACCAAGATACAGAATTGGGGCCGACACCACAGGCAAATGGTAAGGTATTGTCCATTCTTGATATAAGACTAACACCACCAGATTCGTCGCCTTTGAAGAGTAAAATAGGAAGTAAAAATACTGATGTGTACAATAATCAGATTGAACAAGCTCCTGAAGATACTTTCAAGACCCCGACTAAAACAAGAGTGGATAAAATTAGCCTTCTGGAATTGACCCCCACTAATAATCGAGGGTCTAGGAATAGATCTTTGACTCAAAAACTCGAGCAGGCCTCGTATGTTAAGAATACGCGTACCGAAATACATACACCCCAAAAGGATATAAAGTCCCTTTTAAATAATATGGAAACGCCCCAATATTTGGCCAAAGTCAATAATAAGTTTAATTTTGATATGGATGATCTCAATGACAATGATAATCAAATTGCTGAAAACTTATCTACAAGTTCCCCCGCGAAGAAAATATCCTCGATCCAATCAAATATTCTAGACCCAATTACGCCAACAAAACTGCCTGCACCGTTGAACTTTCAAGTTTCGCCATCACCTTTAAAGCCACATAGACTTTTCTCTTTCGGTAACAATAGAAAGCTTTCTGAAATATTTAATGACTACAAAAACATTAGGGAAGATCCTGAATTGGCAACTAGCATAGAAAATGTCGAAAATGATAATAACTCACAGGATTCTGATGAGGTTATAGATAAAAGTTTATCTTCGAGTGCTCCAAAAAGAAAAAGAATAACGCAGAAGAGAACGACCAGAAGGTGGAAAATCAAGCCAAACGCAGAAGAAAGTAAGGAAGATATATTGAAGAATGTTAATATTCATGATGAAGTCAAAAGACTCGATAATGAAGCCCTTCAGAGTCTTGTGGATTATATGAAAGTAGATGATATGCACGAAGAGGATTCAACAAGCAGTGATGATGAATACGTTCTTCAAGATCCAAATCACAAGGATATGAAAGGAAAAGTCAAGCCTGTGAGATTGAATTATCAAAGACTCAAGATCAATGACCCTCGAATTAAAAAATTCAAAAAGAGAATGCAGAACCGTAAATAGCTGATTTTTAAGTGAATATAACAATCAATGTATTCAGATACGTAACTGGTATATCGTTTAATCATTATATTT
This sequence comes from Debaryomyces subglobosus, assembly GCA_003708965.2. Taxonomy (NCBI): domain Eukaryota; kingdom Fungi; phylum Ascomycota; class Pichiomycetes; order Serinales; family Debaryomycetaceae; genus Debaryomyces; species Debaryomyces subglobosus. Next base: position 3,850 of record PPOW02000023.1, on the reverse strand, counting down.
CTTTTTCAATAGATTCTCGTAAATAATACTTAAAAGTAATCGTTAGAATAAATCTCAACTCCATGACTGAACATTTCTTAAACAATGGTAATTTAGAAGTTTATTCCATTCGTAAATAAAGTTGCAATTATTTTTTAAAATTATGCGAAGAATTAAAATTAATTGTTAAAATATTATTGCAGAGGAAACAGAATTATAGTTTACGAAACCGTAATTACTTTTAAACATATACCATAGTGAACTTAGATACTTCTAGACGACATAGATTGTTTCCTATTTATAGTTTTACTTTTAATTGAAGACAAGTTTTTGACAATATTTGTGGGCGAATTCTTCTTATTGGAATGTTATGAGACTGTAGCTTGATTGATTTTTAATATGTCTTCTTTGATACCCACGATATGTTCAAATTTGATAAAAGCCTATGAATAAAAATTCGAATGGCTCTTTGAAAAGAAATTACCCCATATTATGTAGCGGGGAATTTCTCACAGAGAGCGATTTAGAGTAGCACTTGGAAGATTCTTAGCCATTTCAAAGATGTTGAAGAAATTCAAAAATAAGATAGTCTCTTATATTTATTGACTTTGAGTTTTCACCTATAGGTATTAAATAAAGAATATCGAGTACTATTCACAATTACCTTTCAAGATACAATAATAAACAACAAATTTCTCATGATGATAAACAGAGAATCGAGACGATTAGATTCTTATTGTTCTTTGCGGATCTGTATATTGTCAAAAAATACGCACATCGCTTTACATCGATGGGGGCGCCCTTATTCAAGCCCTGAATTAAGCTGGATTTTGTTGGCCGGTAATTCAATTATCCGATAACTGAAAAGAATGAAAAAAACGTCCTAGTAGAGTCTAAGACATTTACAAGTTTTCATAACGAAAAGTCTTTAGCCATAGTAGACAGATGAGAATTAATATCTTGACTCATGTAGAAATATTCTTCATTGATCCTAGCTCGTAGGAAATAATTCAGCTTTTTCAGAGAACAACAGGACAATACGTACATATCGTCTAGCTGCATATTTAAACCCTAACCTTAGATAGAGTAAGCGGACGCCTTAAAGAAAAAACAATTAAAAACATAAAAATACGAGACAATTAACCCTGAAAAATAGCGGTGATATATGAAACAGGCGTGAAATGGCTATCTATGAAACACGCTTATTTGGAATAAATTTGACATATCGTCGATACAATTGAATGCATGTTCACCTCTCTCATGGACAATGCAACTATTGTTTTGTAAAATAATTCCTTTTTCAGGTCTAGCTAGTCCGACATAGTTTAGTATCCGGATAAATATTGGCCAGACCAAAGAATAATTCGGAGTAGAAATCTTCTCATCCTTAGCCATTCTCTCATAAACGAAATCTTTTACGAGAAATTCGAGATTCGGTCGCCCCATTTAGTTCTACAAGCCTTTTTTATCGGTATAGTAGCATTCATCATCCAAATAGCGATCATGCCAAGTGGTGGCTATTAGTCTCAGAGAACAAATTGATTCCGGAATTCGTATCAAGACCATAAATACGAGGGGGTTATTGTATCCGGCCCGTGAACCACAATCGCGAACATGCATATTTTTTCTCCCTAAGCTACCGGGAATAAGCATCTACATGACCGTGAATATGAATATGCTTTTAGAACATGAAGCTCTTAATGATACAGTTTTCAAAACTCACTGCAAAGGGATATAGTAAACATCATTAGCATATTGGTCTTCACTAAAAATTTATTTTGTAAGATCTAATGGATATCATCGAATATTGTCGAATCACATAAACATAAGCTATTGTGTATTCTTGTCATAAATCTTAATTTACATCATTCATACTAATTTTGTTTCGTATACCAATCAGGATACATTTTAGATCTTTTACTAATGCTCGAGAATAACCCTGCAAACTCGCAAAAAATAAAAACTCTGCGTAGTCTTGCATCTCATCGGGTTCATCGATCGGACATATACTTTACGCTATGTTAATACATAAGCCTTTCCCGATTAATTGTCCGATACTAATGTGACTTCAGAATTGGGTAGTAGGATAGCAGTATCAAGAATAATAATGATATGCGGGGTGATGCACTTGCATGTTGTTTCGCATTAGCTGCAAAACAGGCTCGAACTTTTTGGGTGTTCGTTATTCAATGAAGATTAAGCGAATATCGAAGGAAAGTATATGCATTTACTGAATCGTATCAGCATTACCATTGGTCATTTCTACTAGACTTCCGGTTATCCAATCTAGTAATCAAGACTGTCAGATCGCCCTATTACGCAAGTACGTCTATACGAATATTAAGCGTGTGGACTCAAGAAAGTTGGCGTAAGTAAATAAACCATAGGAAGGATATTTGGAGGATGTATTTAATGAAAGTAATTCGTAATTATCTTAAAAAATTAAAATAGAATCAAGGAATAATATTTTGCGACAATGTTGTTTCGATCTAAATTCATTGCAGCTTGTCTTGCATTTGTAACGAGTGTTATCTCAGTTACCATTACAAAAGACACTGTACAAATTGCACCTATAGACCTTCAAATAGATGATTTAACAATTTACCCGGATGTTTATTACTCGATTGTGAATAATTTGGCCACTGTTATTGCTGGTAACTTAGATAACCAAGGGGGATTTTATGTTACAAGTACAAATTTAGCAGCAGCAGCAGTTTCACTTGTCAGTGGTTATGTTGAAAATTCGGGAGAGTTAGCTTTCAATGCTTTGGGAGCTAATGTGGCTTCCCTTTATGTTCTTGCGAGTGTTGCTGAATTCACCAACACTGGTGATATGTGGTTCGGTAGTGCTTTACACTTGGCTGATCCTTTTACGGTCACTTCCGTTTCTGAATGGAATAACGAAGGTATGATGTATTTCAAACAACAATCCGGAGTTGCTTCTCTTGTCGTCTTGGCTCAAGTTGTCGGATCGAGTGGGCTCTTGTCTCTTACAAACACTGGTCAAATTTGTTTGGAAGGTGTTACTTATGTTCAAACGTCGTCAATCAATGGTGATGGTTGTTTCAACGTTGGCGCAGGCGCAACGATGCAATTACTTCCTAATGTGGTTAATGCAGTTTTTCTGATTGATACGACCCAAACAGTTTATCTTAGTTCCTCGACTTCCACTCTTCAGCTTGTTACAGGGGGAGTATTGAGTAATCCTCTCATAAAAGTTGCTGGTTTTGGTAATGGAAACATCATCGGACTTACTTTGACATTCACAGGATATTCCTATAATGCAAATACTGGTATCTTAACTGTTACCCTTCTCGGGGCAATCAGCGTCCGTTTCGACATTGGTACAGGATATGTTGCTACTGGGTTTAGAACAAATGCCATATTAGGTATCGTATTAGGAAGTCAAATATGGTACACCAATGCTCCGCCTAATGCTGCACCAACAAATTGTGCCTGTAAAGCGTTCCCTTCAGCACCTGTAGATCCATTACCTTCTGGGTGTGCAGATTGTACAGAATATACTACTACTTTCACCACTACCGACGCTGATGGTGCTACTACCACCCAAACCGGGGATGTGATCATCACAACCGATTCAGACGGAGACTATACTACTACCACTTCCATCTTCTGTGAAGAATGTACCGAATATACTACTACTTTCACCACTACCGACGCTGATGGTGCTACTACTACTCAAACCGGCGATGTGATCATCACAACCGATTCAGATGGAGACTACACCACCACTACTTCGATTATCAGTGGTGAACCTACTGAATCCGGCGATTGTGCAGAATGTACGGAATATACTACTACTTTCACCACTACCGACGCTGATGGTGCTACTACCACTCAAACCGGGGAT
>PPOW02000022.1:0-108703 GCA_003708965.2 Debaryomyces subglobosus | reverse complement strand
TATATTTTCAGGGTTTTTGAGATTATCGGTTTTACTTGTATATTTTAAGAATATTTTTGCGAAATTGTAAAAACTTCCAAACAAAAATTTTCAGGGTTTCGAAACTTTTCCCAGACCTAGTGATAAAGCCATTTTTATACTACACGATGGTATGAATATCACTGGATATACATAGGAATTAAAGAGTACAGACAGTTTACAATTGGAAATTGGACAGTTTGAACTTTTGGCTGGCGCATTTTTTTTTTGTGTGAGACCAGTTTGAAATTTTCGCACTCTGCGACCAGTTTGAAGTAGCTTTCATAAGTATGTTGTGAGTTTTGTTTACGACGCTAGACATGAGTCTGATGAAACATTAGCCAAAATTCATTTAGAGTTAGAGGAAGAATTCAAGAAAATCGCCCACGCAACCAGGGGGTATTTCTCTTCAAAGCCTTTGAGGTTGGAAATTGAACACTTATTTAATTCTAAGGCAGTCAATTTTCACAAAAAGTGCATTTCACATATAAAAAATGCATCTGTTGACTTGTACGGTGAAAATAATGTTAAAGAAATGATGAGTGGTGCAGGTCATGATTCTTGTTCAACAAGCTCTAGATGTCCAACGTCCATGATATTCATTCCTTCACGAGATGGTATCAGCCATAGCCCCGAAGAATATTCTAGTCCTGAACTGGTTGACGATGGACTTAATGTTTTATTAAATTCTGTGTTGAGTTATGACCAATCTAGACAAAGTTAGGATGGTTCAGAACTATTTTTCATATAATAGAAGTATCAAATTTTATAGATAAAACAAGACTGAAAATTCTTTTGTAAGAGTTTTTTTGAGTTAGCTTTCAAATCATCCTATTTTAATCTCTTACATATTTATCCATAAATATCATAGTCACATAGAAAAGGTCGATTACCTACCCTAGTAGTTGGTCCAACGACTACGCAATTACTACTAACGTATTTAGCTACCGCATTTCCGGCTCCAACAACGACACCATACCCTATGGTAATGCCTGAAATTATAATTGATTTGCACCAATCCAAGCATTATTACCGATATTAATTAGATAGGTAAACTAAACTCTATCCGATTTTTCCTAAGGATCTGACACATGTCCGACGATAGTGAAAGTCACATTGGACTCCATATTTGATGCACAATTAGGAAATTTAGACTCAAGTTAGCATAAAAATTAACGCCACACTTTATATTGCACCCAAAATCTACAAAAATGGAGGTTCAAGTAAATATTAGGAACACGCGCTTTTAAGGAATAAATATCTGGGCAAATAATCAGCTATTGAAATTTGATGCTTCTCTATCTCATAGCCATCATTACTCAACTAATAGCAGCATATGCTCCTGCAAGTTCATTTGATATAGTACAAGCCAATATCAAGTCTTTATCGAAGAAATTATAGGGCTCTCAGGGTAACATTTTGTACTCTGCTTTCTAAGGACTTCTCCATAATAACAGCAGAAACACATTCTCTATCAAACAGTGTATCTATGGTCATGCATTCGTTTATATATAGTACTTCAAATATCTGATTCACAAATATTTCATCTATATTTTTGATATTCCTTATTTCAATAAATACACGTGATTATATAGAATTTATTTTAAGACAATAACTTGATGTTTACCCTTTCTAATAGGATTGTAAAATCAATTAAGTGTTTTTATATCATGCAGTAGTTGCAATGGATACTATTATGGTTTCACATTGTAGGGATCAAACAAGATTCAGATTCACCAGCCTAATATTAATCCTAGCTAACCATTTGATATAGCGTGACTTATCTTACTCTGAGATTATAATATATACCCTATTAGAGTATTGCCTTGCGTGACCCGTGGTCCCTTAGTAAAGCCCATTTTAATGCTATATTAGTACAATTTCGTCAAGAAAAATACTTTACCTTCATTACGAAAATCAAGGTTCCTAATCAGAATTGATAAATAATTGGTCACAAGATTCTTGAAAGTGGTCTCTTCATAGACTCTCTTGCCACACGTGGAGGGAGAAATTAAGAGAAGTAACCGTTTGTATGCATTTCGTATTTTGATAGTCGCGTAAAAACGCATACGCTTATGTGCTAAGGTCCACGTGTTGATCAGATTGTATACTCAAATCTTAACTAGAAATGTCTCCATCAAAGCCTCATCTAATGCAGTGTGCTGTGATAAAATTTCAAAATACATTACTCGGCAACTGTAGAAATGCTCCTCCATTGGAGAATAGATAATCAAAATCCACTACTTCTATTCTCTTAAGAACATTCATAAGATGACCTACCTATTATTCAAACCCTATATATGCTTAAGAAAACCCCGTGGCTATAATGTACTCTTTTTTACCACTTTACGATGCCAGAAGATTCAACTCTAAGAATGATTGTTGTATTCATATAAAATTTTTTATTATAATTTGTAGTGAAACAACGCTTCTTATTGTTAACGGATTTTCGCTACAGGTAGCTTAAAGAAAAAAATTAAGAGTTAATTGAATTATAGAGATAAAATGTCAAAAGTTCTCCATTAAACTTATTGACACCGAAGTAAAGAAATTGATTCGAACTTGTTCCTTTTTGTTCCTATTTTGCTCTCGCACATGACTTTTACAATCCCAATTTAAATCTTCGTACTGCAATTTCCTTCTTAATTACAACATGAGCCTTATTCTGCAATGATTTGCTCTTACTATTAGTATTGGCTAACACGAATTTATTGTATTTTATGTTTCGTGTTAAGAGTCTCTATACTACTCTCTAGTTGAATATGCTACAGCCTCGTAAGTACTTCCAACAAATCTAAACATCTTGCCCCACGTTTATCGCACATATTCCTACCCTCATTTTTTCTCCTTGCCAAGAATCTTTGCAACCTATTTGCACCTGAGCTTCCAAGACTTTTCTTAATTCAGTTTGAAAAGTTAAGCATTTGCATTGAATGATATATAATTAATAAATTAATTAAATTAATTAATTGACAGACCACGAGTCCTAATCTTGTGCTGATGGGAAGATGAAATAGAAGTATATATAAAGTAGAAGCAAATCTCTCGAATTCAATGTAGAGTTACCAAAAGTAACTAAGAAACATAACATTATTAACATTATTTTCCATCTGAGAGTAACATAAACAACATATATAATGGTGCTTACTCAATTTAATCATATCTTTGCGGTTGCAATGATATTTGCATTCTTAGATGCATGGAATATTGGTGCAAATGATGTTGCAAATTCGTTTGCATCTTCTGTTTCTTCTAGATCATTAAAATATTGGCAAGCCTTGTTAATTGCCGCAATTTGTGAGTTCTTGGGAGCGGTTTTAGTAGGTAATAAGGTCAGTGACACAATAAGAAATAAGGTTGTTGATGTTGCCATTTTTGAAGAAGAACCCGCTGTGCTTATGTTAACAATGGCTTGTGCCTTAGTTGGTTCGTCTCTTTGGTTAACCATTGCTACATCAATTGGTATGCCTGTTTCTACTACTCATTCTATTGTTGGTGCAACTATTGGTTCAGCTATTGCTGCAAGAGGTGCTAACAATATTGTCTGGGGTTGGGATGGTGTTGCACAAATTTTTGCTTCTTGGGGTGTCGCACCACTCATTGCTGGAGGTTTTTCGTCCATCATTTTCCTTATTTCCAAGTACGCTGTTTTAGAAGTAAAGAACCCAGCTACTTCTTTAAGAAATGCTTTATGCCTTGTTCCTATTTTGGTCTTCATCTGTTTCTCAATTTTAACAATGTTGATCGTTTGGAAGGGTGCTCCATCCTTGAATTTAGATAAATTATCGGATGGGGCACTTGCTGGTTCTATTTTGGGAGTTGGTGCCGTAGCTTTTTTGCTTTATATGCTTATCTGTTTCCCATATATGAGGAGAAAATTGGTCCACAATGATTGGACTTTAAAATGGTACCATATATTTATTGGCCCAGTCTACTGGTTTAAGTCCACTGATGATATTCCTCCAATGCCAAAGGGCCACAACTTAACTATCGATTACTACAAAGGTCGTCGTCATGACGAACAAAACCTCGATACACGTAATGAGGAAGATAAGTTCGATGATATTGAAGTTAATGCTGAGAAAATCTCATCTTCTTCAATTGATCAAACTATTCACAGGGATAACAGTGGTACTGATTATGTCAAATTCAACATGGAGGAGCCAGATACCACATTACCTACAAAACAACTTTGGAAGGCTTTATTTTTGGAAGGTCCAAAGAAGTGGCCATTATTATTATGGTTGGTTTTCACGCACGGTATTACTAAAGATATTATTACCGATCAAGCACAATCCAAAGACGTTTTATCCGGTAATTTGAAACAATTACACACTAAATCCAGATATTATGATAACAAAATTGAATACTTATTTTCATTATTACAAGCAGTAACTGCTGGAACAATGTCATTTGCACATGGTGCGAACGATATCGCCAATGCTACAGGACCATTAGCATCTGTATATTTAATCTGGAAAACTAATACTACGGGTGCTAAATCAGACGTTCCAGTTTGGGTTTTATGTTATGCGGCAGCAGCTTTAGTGATTGGTTTTTGGACCTTTGGTTACAGAATTATGCGTAATTTAGGTAATAAGTTGATTTTACAATCTCCATCAAGGGGATTTGCAATTGAATTAGGTGCGGCAATCACTACCGTAATGGCCACACAATTAGAGCTTCCAGTCTCTACTACTCAGTGTGCTGTTGGAGCTACTGTTTTCGTCGGTTTGTGTAATTTTGATTTAAAGGGTGTTAATTGGAGAATGGTTATTTGGATTTACGCCGGTTGGATTTTTACCTTACCTATTGCAGGTTTAATTGCTGGTCTCCTCAACGCCTTCATTTTACATTCACCACACTGGGGCGGTAACTACGAATTAAATTGAGTTTGTTTACCGCTCAGAGTTTTAATTTTGCATTCCGAATAGAAAGTTCACTACGTTTTACATATTATTTAACTTGATAAATTATATATCTACAATAGTATGTATTATTGGTTTTATTAACTATTAATTTATTAACTATATTATTTATTTCATTAACTATTAATTTATTAACTTATAAGCTTATTTCAAATATTATTTGTCTTTAAAAATTCAAACATAATACGTATTCACTATTTACAATTTATGTTGTTACCTAACATAAAAATAGGTTCCTTTCTCTAGATTCATATAATCTTTTTATTTTTTTACCGTTGTTCAGAGACATTTTCTATGTTAGAGTTTAAACGATCAACCAGGACATCCTGCTCGTTGTCGTTTGATGAGAAATTATCCCTGCTCTTGTCCGTAATTTCTTCATTTGTTGTATCTTTCTTCTCTTCTTCCTCTGCCGCCATTTGTCCACCTGAAACTTTAGGTAATCTTTTATTAGTTGTACATAAACAACCGATAAGTCCCAAAGCAGCGAATCCAAGAGACATATAAAATACATTTCTAATAGCTTCCATAACTTGAGTCTTGACAAAATGTTGAGCTCCTGGTGATAAAGATTTAATCACATCCGTTGACGTTACCAACGCTCTTTGATCTATTTGGCTTAATTCAGATAAAATCAGCTTATCGGACACTTTAGATAAAGCGGTAGCATATTTATTTTGAAATGCGGCTGAATAAACTGCATCAGCTAAGTCAGCACCAATTGTACCTCCGACTGCTCTACCAAAATTGACAAATGTTGTTGTTAAAATGGTACCACCTGGGGTTTTGGGTGCCGAAATTTGGGAGGAAATTAATGCAGCCTGCATTTGGAATCCACAGGAAACACCAGAAATAATCAACAAACCAATTTGCTTAGATTTGGATGAATCGACATCTAACAAGCAAAGGAGACCAATTCCGACAGGTCCTAAAATAGCACCAAATAAACCAAATGGCTTCACGAATCTAGATTTATGAATAAGTATACCACTTGAAATGGAAGTAAGCACGACTGGAATAATAATAGGAAGCAAGTGAAGACCTGAATGCCATGCGTCTGCGCCATGTATAACTTGAAAATAAATAGAAACATACAACACAATTGCCATGAAATAACCAAACATTCCAAATATCATGAGAGTTGAAGCATCTACACCCAAGGATTTTACGACATCAGGAGGAATAATTGGGTTCTTAGAGTACTTAAAATTCCAAATACAGAAAACTATCATGACTGCTCCACCCAAAACAAAACAACAAATGACAGCAGCTGAATCCCAAGAAAACTGATCACCAGCGCCAAAAGTCAAAGCCAAAAGAAACACAACTAACCCGGCTGACATGAGGGCAGTACCTAAATAATCGATCATCTTAAGCTTTTCTCTTATACTACCTTTAGTCTTTGGAGGGTTGAACGCATAGAAAAAAAATGCAGCAGCAATCCCACCAATAGGTAAATTAATATAAAAACTCCATCTCCAAGACACATTCGAAGTAAATGCACCTCCAATAAGGGGTCCAAGGACACTAGCCACGGCAAAAGTACATCCTAAACCTGCCATGCCAAGCGGCCTAACTTCTAAAGGAACAATTTCACTAATCAAAATAAAAACCATCGATTGAATTCCTCCTCCACCTACACCGGCAAGGACCCTACCCCCAATTAATACATTCATATCGTTAGCTAAAGCACACATTAATGAACCTGCTTCAAAGAGGATGATCGCAATAAACATTGTTATCTTTCTTCCAAATATAATTGAAATCTTACCCCATGTGGCAGCAAAAACAGCCATCGACAAAAGGAACCCTGCGGATAACCATCCAATCTTGTCAAATCCATTGAATTTATTTCCCACAACTGTAAGCAAAGTGGCAACAATAGTTTGATCTAATGCTACAAGGAATAAACACAAGAAAATAGAAACAAAACACAATGCCAATTTAGTTCCGTGCAAGTATTGGTCCTCTCTTCTGCTACCATCCCCAGCATCACTTTCAATGAACTTTCTCTCCTTTGGCCCTTGTGCTTCCTCGTCTTGAATATTTCTCACAGCCAAATCCTTCTCTACCATATCGATACTATTGCTTCCTAGCGAATCAGTAGCACGCTTTACTTCTATATCATTTGAATGGTTCGACATATCTTGTAATACTATGATAAAGCAGATATAACTTCCTGTCAAAATGCAAAGACGCATCAGGACCTTTATAAGTAAATTATAAAAGCCGTACGTAAACTACGACCGATTTATCACCGCCTTAATTCCGTCCCTAGTAATTTTTCTGCCGACCGGTTTCCGACCGTAACAAAGCAAACAGCTTTTTATTCAAGACGTTCGCGATAGCTCTACTGTTCTCTCTATGGACTTTACGTAGTTAGGTCGTAGTCCATGACATTACACAGGATACCATTTCCAGATTCTTATTCTATTATCTATGCTTGATTTGGTCATACACGTATCGATTAAAACCTTGTCTATGTTTGTTTAGGTCATAAACGTATTGAAGAATAAATTGCGCTAGATTAGAAACTACTATATGTCAGCACCATGTACTTAGCAGGTTCTTTCATAGCTCCATAGGTAATATCACTAGGTTGACATTTTTTGAAGCAACATTGCGTTGATTATTTACAAAAATCAGAAAAATGTCATACTATATTGCCAACATTACTAACGTAAGACGAATTTGCAACAGATATCACTGATATTGATATCTGTACGAAGTTTTTTCTACTGTACGGCTGACAAATTATAGCTATATTCATTCCCAAATAAGTAATATCCGTACGAAGTCAAACGGCCGTCCGTGTCTCATCGGATGAATTGTATTCTTGTGCGGCTTTCTTCCATTAAAAACCCTATACGCTATATAGGTACTCGTAATACCGGACGAATTCCTTAAATGGAAATGAATATTAATAATCCGTCGGCGACCTCCCAATTAGTTAAATCCGCACTCTTTCGACACGTCAAAAGCTGCGACTTCTATTGAGATGCAAATAAAAAAATGATAAATTAATAATCATTTCAGATCAAGGCATAAATATAGATTGATGCGTAATCAGAGGATGATATAAAAGGGAGGTGAGATAACCATTAAGGCTTATTATGATTTAATTTATTACAAGTTGTTTTATCGAGCAATTTTACATTTATTATAGATTACAATGCATTATAGATTTATAAGAGACAGTTTTGTCGGAAGGACGATTTATCATCTTTCCAAACACAAATATTTAAAGCATCATGAGGAAGATCCAGAGTTTATTGTTCCTAGCAAGTACTATGGAGAGGGTAAAGAAGTTAATAGCAGTTCTTCCTTATCAGACGACAAAGAAGTTTTGAATGGGTCTGATGAGACAATACGGAATTCTGATCAAATTATTGTTGATTGGGATGGTCCCGATGATCCTGAGAATCCATATAATTGGCCTTTATATCAGAAGATCTTTTTTATGTTTGAGATTGCATTTTTAACCACTTCAGTTTATATGGCCTCTGCTATTTACACTCCTGGTGTCGAAGAGATTATGGAACAATTTCAGATCAGTCAAACTGTTGCCACATTGCCATTAAGTTTATTTGTTATAGGATATGGTATCGGCCCAATGGTTTTTTCACCTATGTCTGAAAATGCTATCTTCGGTAGAACGTCCCTTTACATTGTAACGCTTTTCATCTTTTTCATCCTCCAAATCCCAACAGCATTAGTTGATAACATAGCTGGTTTGTGCATTCTAAGATTCATAAGTGGGTTTTTTGCATCACCTTGTTTGGCAACAGGTGGTGCTTCAGTTGGTGATGTTATTTCTTTACCTTACATTCCAGTTGGTATTGCCACATGGGCTATTTCTGCTGTATGTGGACCTTCCCTCGGTCCATTGGTTGGTTCCGTTTTAACTGTTAAAGGTGACTGGAGATGGACATTTTGGTTCATGTGTATCATTTCTGGTTGTTCCTTATTGGTTTTGAGTTTTTTTTTACCAGAAACTTATTCGAAGACCTTGTTATATAGAAAGGCGCAAAGGCTCAGAGCAATTACTGGTAATGACAAGATTACTAGTGAGGGAGAAATAGAAAATAAGAAAATGACTAAGAGAGAATTGGCCATAGACACTTTATGGAGGCCTATTGAGATCTCCATTATTGAACCTGTCGTTTTATTAATTAACATTTACATTGCATTAGTATATTCGATCATGTATTTATGGTTTGAAGCTTTTCCAATAGTATTCGTTGAAGTACATGGCTTTACTTTGGTTGAAATGGGTGTTACATATGTTAGTATTATGGTTGGTGTTATTATTGGTGCTTTAATTTACGTTCCAATCATTTATAAGAAATTCACAAAGGTAATGCTAGCTGGTGATAATATTACTCCTGAAGTCTTTTTGCCCAGTGCAATCTTTGGAAGTTGCATGATGCCTATTGGTGTTTTCATCTTTGGTTGGACTGCAAGCCCAGATATCCATTGGATTGGGCCTATTATAGGAGCCGCCATTTTTGCAATTGGTGCCTTTATTATCTTCCAAACTTTATTCAACTACTTGAGTATGTCGTTCTGGAGATATATGGCATCAGTATTTGCCGGAAATTGTTTGTTCAGATCCGTCATTGCTGGTTGCTTCCCACTATTTGCACATCCATTATTTTCTAATCTTGCTAGTGAAAAATACCCTGTCGGTTGGGGCTCAAGTGTATTAGGGTTTATTTGTGTTGGAATGATTGCAATCCCCATCTTGTTCTATATTAATGGTCCTAAATTACGTGCTAGATCTAGATATGCTGGAAACTAATGATTGCCGAATTAATGATTTATTAATAATAATAATAATAATAATATATATGGCCTTTTATATCTTGATGTCATTGTATACTTAAACCTAATAGTTGAATGATATTCTAATATATTTGCAATAAAGTAACTTTAATAGATATATAATACATTAAATTATCATAAAGTGTTTGAAAACATACCCTACTATTAGTGCTAGTTTATAGTGTATTAAGATCAATAAAGATCAGTTATACAAAGACATACTACTTGGATAGTTTGGTGTATTACTTTGACAAGCTGCTACATGCACGACATGTCATAGGCTAATTTGTCTTTTCGAGATCTATCACAATAATTCGGTTCATGATGGGAAGTCAACGAATTAGAAAATACTTGTTTTAAATAGAGAAAACGAAGACGAGTCCTTCTCTATGGTTGCAGGAGCCTTTTTTCTTAAACTTTCTGCGCGGTTGCAACATACCTCTTGTGGATAACTACGAAAAATCACTGGTCATAATATAAGAAAAGCACACTATGATCCATAACAGTATATAAAATGAGTGGTAAGAAGAAGCAATCATTTTTCCTTTGTCATGATCACGGCAGTGGAAATGAATTTTTGGCAGGTAAAATATTTGATGTCGAAAGAGAAATGGCGATAACGTCTCTCTGTCAAATTAATTCTAGTTTGGATTTCTCTCCATTCATCTTTCGCTTTATTCACCCAAATGGTTCTGGCCTTTGGGTGTTAAAACCTAAGATGAAATTATACTGAAGCCGTTTAAATCAGGCTTCGAAAGTTAACAAGGAAAATATACCCAGCAAATTTATATTGAATACCACATATTTCACTCATTCTATTCTTCTTTGAAGCTGTCCTTGTTCTCCATTAATAACCATTGTCGATCACCATGAGAAACACCTCAATACCTTCTCCATTTTCCTTATCATTTCCATGTGAATCTATTTTCCCTTTTCCAATAGTGAATGATTCTCTAACTTCAAACCCTAAATGAAAGTATACATCTTTAGCATGTGATGTGATTGCCTCCACGTAGACCGATTTGTTATTATTCTTCGCATTCTCGAGGACAGGATATATCAAAGCTGAAACAGACCCTTTTTTTGGCATCTTTTTCATGTGTCTCGCTAATGTATTCAAGTACCAATATTGCTTCTTGAAGTAATTTTTCGTGAATTCCTTAGATTTAATAGAGAGCTCAGAGATTTCAGTCAAGGTTTCTTGCGGAAGTCCCTTTTTTAGAATTCGCTTATTAGCAGCAACCTCTACTCCGGGAGGATACCACACTGCGACAGCGCTATAATCATCCGACTCGATGATTTGAGCACCCTGGTTCAAATGCTCATTTATCCTCTCTTTGAAAGTAAAATAGCTCTCATCAATGTGAATAGTACCGGGCGGAAATTCATTAATTTTTCTAGTCAAAAACCTAATGAAGCCTACATCCTTGAAAGCGCTCACCATAACCTCGTTGAGTTTTTGCACATCGTTAGTCGAATTTAGGATATTATTCGACTTCATAGATTTCTAATTTAAATTATGTTTTTTTTCCATAAATGAACTATTCTACCATTTTTTGGGGATGTTGCATTATTTTATTTCCTCAAAACCTAACTGGCATAAAAATGTCTACTGTGGCTTGCCACAGCTCGTGATAGAAGCATCTGGAATTTAATCATCTTCCTAAGTATAATACAAGCAATATTAGAATGAATACATTATAGAATTTCGGAAGGACTTTACAAACGGGTTTTAAAATTTTGAAATCATGGACGTTACGAAGAGAAAAGAATCTAAGTGCTCTATTGCGTGTCTTAGATGTAGAACGAGGAAAATAAAATGCGATAGGGTTATTCCCTGTAAGAACTGTGCTGCCGCCAATACAAAATGTGAAAAGGGTAGTATTGATCTGGATGGAAGGAAAAAAAGATATAGAAACCTCTATGTCAAAGCACTTGAATGCCAAGTTGAAACCTTAGAATCTGTTGTGTCAAGACTTATTCAGAAAAAGGAATTAGTGAACAAAGACCAGGTAACTTATCCTCCCTTCAATAAAAATGAAGAATTACAATATCAGAATGACGTTCTCAAAGCTAATAGGGATCTAGATAATAGTTCGGAGATCGTATTGGAAGACAAGACCAATATTAGGGTCTATGAGGATATTGTTCCCCCAATTCCCAAAAATGCTACTCACTTGGATAAGAAAGCAGTGTTTGCGAACTATAAGGAACTTGAGACTAATAAAGATATAGCAGAATGTTTGGATAATTTTTTCACATGGCAATATTTTGACATGCATTTTTATGTCGATAAGAAGAGGTTCTTTGATGAATTCCATCAAAAAACCGAAGGTGAGACTGTAGGGCAATTTTGTTCAGAAGATTTGATATATGCCCTTAGCGCTATTGGGGCAAAACTTTCAAGTAACAAGCTACTTCAGAAGAAATCAACAGATTTTTATACAACAGCGAAAAAGATAATATTCTCCGAAAAATACTTGTACCCATGCTTCACCACTATCCAGTCTCTATTGTATTTATCCATATACGATAATACATATAATGATTCCAGTTGCTGGATGCTTTCTGGACTAGCGTTTAGAATGGGTCTTCATCTTGGCTTTGACCGTTTTTTGTATAAGGAGACTTCTAATCATATAGCATCATCCATAATGAAGCCTGAAAATAGAGTCTTCTGGGGGTGCTTCATTTACGATCATTATAATAGTCTATTACTTGGGAGACCAGTGACGTTTACTTCTAATACAAGTTTGAGAGAATTCCTTTCTCTTGAGAGAGTGGAGAATTTTTCTGAAAAGTATTCTATTGATAACACTACCTTCGTGATGTTCAAAATGATTGAACTCTGTACCTTGCTGGAGTCATTTGTGCAAGTGCTCAATCTGGCAGATGAAACTGTGGATAAGACGGTGAAAAATTTGGAATCCTTGCTTAGAGCACATACGTTGAATAATATAAACTTACAATTAATGAGATGGAAAAATGATACAGAATTCGGAATATTATGGAAGAAAGATAGCGCTAATGCAACAGATCACGATTTATCGATGTTGGCGCTTAAATACTACTATTATTTGACAGTTCTTTGTTTAAATAAACCTTTCGCCGCTATTAAGGCTGGAAAAAACTCAACATCAAAAGAAATATCGCAATCTTTAGAGTATTCGACTGAACTATCTGTCGCATGTATTAAAGAAGTAGTTACCTCCTTACGAGTTTTTTCGGAAAGAATGCAATCATTTAAGTACTTGACAATGACCATGATCTATACAATTGTTCTATCATTGAATTATATACTACTATGTGGTAAAAATGTGCTAATGAACGTTGAGGGGTTGAGAGACGATTTTGAGTACTTATTATCAGTTCTCAAAATCGCGTCCAACCACTGGAAAACAGCATCAAGGTCATACGAATTGATATTAGCCAAAATGCGGCAAAAGTACCCCAATTATTATAATGAAATGTTTAAGCTTAAATCAAAGCTAGAGGCTACTCAAAATCAAAGTAATGATGTACAATGTGATTATGATTTCTCAGAGTATGCGGGAATAATGGAGGACTATAATGTGGCAGTTCCCAGTACGGCAGACAGCATACTAGATACGCATGAGTTATGGAATAATAAGATTAACTTTAGGTCATTAGACTTTTTAGATGCTAATATCACCTCATGGTCTCATGTATTTCCTGATTTATACAAATAAATCAACGCCGGATTATATTTTCCGCTGTGCGTCTCTATAATTTCGCGATATGGGCATCGATTGCGAAAAGTAAAATTAACGGTACAACTGTGGAACCCATTTCAAAACATAATATACAGACAATAAAATGATATATTTGCAGTATATTTTATGCTCAGTATTACTTTTAAATTAGATAAAAATTTAAAAGTTTTACCGTTCATTAATGGTTTTCAAGATTGACTCCATAGCCATAATAGGCGCGGGACCTTCAGGATTGGCCGCTCTTTACGAATTTCTTCATACGTCTAAAGATCGTGTAAGCTCTTTCGGTAGTAAGGAGCCTGAAGAAAAAGCTTTTACAGAAATAATTGTTTTCGAACAGAAATCTAATTCTGGGGGAGTATGGTCAGATCCAGATGAAGAGAGTGTATCTTATTTGAATGATCTTTACCAGTATGACTCACTTCAGGACATACTTGACTCTAAGGAAGAAAGCTTACAAAATGTATTCAGAAGCTCCAATTTACGATTTCCTTTGACAGTTGATAAATTGAACGATTGGGTCTCTTGGAAGGGAACTCCTTTGTATAAGAATCTTTTTACAAATATACCGAAGAGATTCACAAGATTTTCCGCTAGTGTCTATAAACCTATTGGAAATGGTAGACCCATAGACCCATTTTTGAGGGACTATGAATTAAGGAGTCACATCCAGAATTATGTTTCTGAGCATAACTTGGAAAAGTATATCAAATTCAATACCGAAGTAGTTAAAGCTGTGAAAAAGGATGGTAGGTGGAAACTTACTCTCAAGCTTGAGGAGAAAGATACAGACAAAATTGAGTTTTATGAGAAAGAGTTTGACGCTATTGTTGCAGCGAATGGAAGTTATACGCTACCTTATATTCCCCAAATTGAAGGGTTGAAAGAGTATGAAGAAGCTCACCCTGGTTCCGTCTTGCATTCTAAATTTTTCAGGGATTATAACGACTACAGGAACCAAAAAATTATCGTTTTGGGTAGCTCTGTGAGCGGATTGGCACTTTCCCAGTATTTGAAACCAGTTGCAAAAGAATTTATTCTTTCGCGTAAAGACAGGAAGGAAATTTTAGATTGGATGAATGAAATTATTTATTCAAATGAAGTGATTGTGAAACCTCCAATCAAGCGTTTTATTCCCTCGAGTAAAGAAATCGTGTTTGATGATGATACTAAAGTAAAGGATTTTGACAAGATATTGTTAGCCACAGGTTACTACCCCCACTACCCTTTCTTTGAAAAGGACTTTCTATCTCTCTCAGTCCCTCCAGAGAAGAAAGGGCCTACTAATAATTCTAGGATCAAAAACCTATATTACAACATTTTCAAGATAGATGATCCTACATTAGCTTTTATTGGTTTGATTAAAACATCGCAACTCTTCAGTGGATTTGAATCTCAATCTGCTGCGGTTGCAGGTATATGGAGTAATGCTAAAGAGTTACCATCTGTCAAAGAACAATATGAGTGGGAACTCAAAACATTAGAAGAGACACCCGATACTTCGCGCTTCTACATATTTTCAAATGAAGACGTTAAAACTAAATATTTTAACAGGATCAAAGATTTCTTTCCCTTTGAAAGAAAATATCCCCTTGATGAAAATTATTATGAGCACTTTGAAGACTTTAAAATTGGAGAGCAGAAGCTCGCCCATCTCGCACTTTCTATTATGAGGAAGCAAGTAGTGTTCGAAAACGGCGAGTACATAGAGAAATAGAACTTACTTGTTTTACTTGTATTAGTTAGATTTTAAATAAAAATAATGATAGGTAATTGCATTGTTCTAGCCTGGTATATACATGCTTTGCTTTAAATATCATTAATTCATTCTTTTAGTGAATCATAAATTACAAAAAAAATAATTTATCGTTTTTTAATAAAACTATGTAGGCTTTGCATAAAACTTATCTATTGAGTCGGCTCCACTTCTTACCTTGATTTCATCTTCTTCTAATTCATTCAAGGGAACCACTTGTTCATAGTTTACAGGAAAGAACTGGTCCCGTTTCTCTTTAATTTCCTGAGGAAGTTTTAACAGGAAAGTATACTTGGAGTTCCTTAACCACAATCGAGCTAAGTGACGTCTGTGATCTTCATCTTCAACATAACCTTTTCTACAATGTTGGTTGATGAAATTGTTCACATACTCTATATCACCCTTCTGCAAATCTGTCTCTAAAGTATACTTATACGCTATCGCGTTGAAACCACCCACAGCATCTCTCTCTTCTAATGATATTAGTGGGTATGATTCATCCCTAGGAATCTCTCCGAATCCTATGAAGTTTCTAGTGGAAAAATTAGTGATGAATTCATCATTTTCATAGAATATTAAAGGTGCTCCTTCTGGAAAACCTTTCCTTTTATACCCTTCCTTATTAGTCAAGATTTTGATGATGTCTGGCCTATTCTGAGCAAGATAATTGTAAATTGAATAAGTTGAGCTAATGAGTGATTCACCTCCACTAACGGGGATACCCAATACGAATAAAGAAACAATATCACCACCGAAATCAGAATGGTACATCTGCGGATCAGTCGTTTGCTGGCTGACACCTATAGGAGCACGTACTTCCTTGGGAACATGAGCTATAGATTTTATATGAGTTAGTGCTCTGTTTAAGCCTTGAGCATCCCGTATGTCTCCTATATAGGAACTTATACCAAGATAAGCAATTAATCTTTCCTGTTCATCGTAATCGTCAATATTAAATCCCCTCAATAGACGAACACCAATACCCTCATAAAGATCTTTGCTAAAAGCCTCGAGTTTAGAACCTAATGAACCCAATTTGAAATTGGCTTTCTCGACTTTTTTCAAAGGAAGGTCCAGTCGTTTAAACTCTTTGACCGCATTATGAATTTCAGAAAGATCTTCCAGTGTGAAATAGTACTTATACCTTTCAGGATTCTTTCTCAATTCTTCGCCTGTCCAGACATGTGGACCCGTTAACTTCTCTGGCCAGCCTTCAGGAAGATCTTCTTTTGTATGTAGATTCTTTTTGTCAAGCTCCCTCCATGCGTTTACACTGTGGAGAATATTTGGTGAATCTGAATAGTATGTGTAGGTGTCAATTTTTGCAGCCATTCTAATTTGGTACTATCAAGAATAATTCAATCCCAAATTGGGCAAACATTGGCATATATATATAGTTAGTATTAGGATTCCAATATGATCAGATATACCCAGCCAAATTTAGGTCGAAAAAACAAACCTGCTTGTTCGACGCCACAGTGGAAATCATAATCCACAATATCTCCACAGTTGGCGGATCAAAATCCGCTCATCTCACTCATCATTTCATACTTCATTAGTCTAATGATTTATAAGACAAGACATATTCAGCAAAATATGCTTTTCAGCAATCTAAGTGATGTCTGAAGCAAAGTCGACTGAAAAAAGCGCTCATGCTTTATCTATTCTGAGAAATGAAAGTCTCTCCTCCTCTAGAGAGCTGCTACAAGAGATTGATGTCTTGAACAAATCAAGATGGGAAGAATTCTTGGAAATCGTCTGGGATGGACCTAAGACTGCGGAGGAAAGAAAATATATCAGAAAGTTGGATATTTTTCTCTTGACTTGGGGATGGTATGTTGGAATCGTGATATCCACAATAGAATTATACTTAAGCGCAAGTACTAACGTTAAGCAGTTATGGATATTTCGTCAAATTGCTTGATTCCAATAACTTTACTAATGCCTACATCTCTGGAATGAGAGAAGATGTTGGAATCACAGGAGATAACTATAATTATGTTATGTCCATATATATGGCAGGTTACGTGGTGGGAGTTGTCCCGTCACAAATTATTACTTTGAAAGTGAGGCCATCGATATATTTTCCTTGTACTGAGTTGATATGGGCCATACTTACATTCTGCACATCACGAGTTAGGACTGTTGAGCAGCTATATGCAATAAGATTTTTAATTGGATTTTTTGAGTCTCCATTCTATATGGGTGCAATATCTCTCCTAAGTGATTGGTATGGTGAAGAATCACTTAGTAAAAGGGCATGTATTCTATACTCTGCCTCAAACGTTTCTAGTATGGTAAGTATTTCTCCCATTCTTTAAGCAACTAATTTAAATAGTAATACTAACTTCATCAGTTTGCCGGTTATTTACAAGCTGGAATTTATAACAATTTAGATGGTAAAGGTGGAAAGGTATGTACTTGACTTATTTCTTCAAATTTTCAAGACTCTATTTACTAACCCTAATAGGCTGGATGGCAATGGCTTTTCATAGTTTGTGGCTGTATCACTATTCCTCTTTCTTTATATGGTTTTATCGCCATTCCTGATAATCCGCTTCGTCCAAGTAAGCTTGCATTTTGGTTGAATGAAGATGACAAGAAATATGCTGCAAAAAAGTATAAGCAAACCAGAGTAGCTTTTAGTGGATTTAAATTTTCTGAAATCAAAAGAATGATCTTTGACTGGCCCTTTTATGCCATTATCTTTTCCTACTCAAGTTATATGATCTTTACTAATGCCATGAGCTACTTTATCTTATTTATTCAATCTTTGGGTAGATATAGTGTAGCTCAGGAAAACAGCATTCCTACTTCAGCACAAGCTGTCGCTCTTGTGTTCACGTTATTGTTAGGATGGCTTGCGGACTGGAAGGGAAGACATCTAACGCTCCAGATTGCCTTGGCCATCAACTTGGTTTCTTGTACATTTTTACTCATAAATCCGATTGAGGGATGTGTATGGTTTGGCTATATTATCAGTGGAATCAGTTGGTGTTATGGACCTATATTATTAAGTTGGTCCCAAGAATTTTTAAGAAGATCTGAAATGGAAGCTAAGTTCACTATAGGTGTTGCACAAGCCTCGGCAATAGCTAATTTAATTTGGGCGACTATTGTCTTGTGGAGCACAGAGAAACAATATCCCTACTACAGAGCTGCCTATATTGTGTGTCTCATTTTAACAGTAGTTCAGATTCCACTCACTTATGGTATGAATGAACTTATCAAGCGCAAGAATATGCTGGCGAATGTCGCGCAGATATACGAGGATAGAGAAAGAGTAGATTCTTGATTACTTACCTAGCTTGAGATTTATAATATATACTTGTAATACATATATATTATACACGGTACTAAATGTAGGGTGTGAATATCTGAGTTTTAATATCTGAGTATTATCACCTAATTGCGGAAAATATTTCTGTTGAAAGCCACAATTAGCGATCTATCAATTTCTTCATTCATTCTCTTCGAACTTATAAAAAGAGGTGTATTGATCGAACTATGATAATTTCATGAAAGTTAAATTTTAATTTAGGTAATTATGTCCCAAGAATTCCTAGATATTAATGATTATATAAAGGAATCTATAAGACAACGGGACGAACATAATCTCCAAGGAGTGGTACCAGTTTTGGATATTAGTGCAGCACATGATGAGGAAAGAAAACCTCAACTTCTCAAAGATCTAAAACGTGCGTTATTTGACATTGGATTCTTCTATGTTAAAAACGCACCATCAAAAAGGATACCTAGCATTTTTCATGACTTGAAGGAAGAATCATGGAATTTTTTCAACCTCCCAAAGGAGAAAAAGTCAGAGATCTCGATGGAAAATTCTAAGCACTTTTTGGGTTATAACGATGTAGGTGATGAATTAACAGCTAAACACATTGATTGGAGAGAACAGGTTGAATTTGGTACAGAGCTTCCAGAGCCAGATATAAGTTCAAATGACGAACTATGGAAGAATATTGAGGGTCCAAACTTGTGGCCTGACAAGCAATTGGTACCCAATTTTCGATACACTATAGAAGAATACATGAGAGAACTGGAAGCTCTCAGTAAACTCTTAATTGACTTGATAAAGGAATCGTTGAATCTTCCCAGAGAAGTTTTTGATAAATACTTCAAACTGAAACAGCAGTGCAAAATGAAGATCATCAGATACCCTGACCTTTTGAAACTGAAAAATGATTTGGAAGGTATTCGGAGCCACTTACTGCAATCCTTAATTGACTTGAAACAAGGTGTGGGAGAACACAGAGATAACGATTTTTTGACTATAATTTACCAGGCTACAAATCATACTTCTCTTCAGGTTCAGTCATTTGAAGGTGAATGGATCAATGTTCCTCCAATAAAGGATACTTTCGTCGTCAATGTGGGTCAGACTCTAGAATACATAACTAATGGGGTTTGCGTTGCCACGGTACATAGGGTATTGACTCCTATTCCAGGCGAAGGTGACAGATTGTCAATTGCTTTTTTCCAAACAGTGGATGTGTCAAGTTACAAATCAAGAATCGAAATACCAGAAGACATTCAGAAAGAAGCGGATAATCGTGACTCTCGTATTACGAAAGAAGATATTAGTTTTCAATTTCCACAGGCAAGTGCACGGCCATTGGGATACTCAATATTTTTGAATAGGATAAAGTCACATCCTAAAGTCGGTGCTAGATGGTACCCGAGTACGTTGAAATACGTTCAGAAGCAACTCGAAAAAGCGTAGCCAATTTCATCTTATATACGTTGACTTTTCTTTACATATTTATGGATCTTTGTTACAGAAA
Organism: Debaryomyces subglobosus; assembly: GCA_003708965.2. NCBI lineage: Eukaryota > Fungi > Ascomycota > Pichiomycetes > Serinales > Debaryomycetaceae > Debaryomyces > Debaryomyces subglobosus. The sequence goes on along the minus strand of PPOW02000022.1, from coordinate 88,644 downwards.
ATTAGGTTAAGAAAGAATAATCTTGATGAATTTATATAGTGAAACCCCCACAAACAATCCACGAGTATGCCTTTTGAAAGTTCTGCATTAACAGCGCCTGCATAAATACTATATTCTAATCTGACAAATTCACAATTCCCTTATTGGAACCATAATCATGTATAACTTCAATCACCTTTCTTGTTTTTTCCAGATAAGGCTCTAGGTCGGAAATATAATCTAGATTAGCTGACTCGTTTTTGGAAGAATTGTACAAAATTACTCCATTCAATTTGGCAATTCTTCTTTCATCTCTCTTATAGAAAAAATAGCAAATTATCATTACAATAGCTTGTGCAAGTCCCATTAAAGCTGCAGTTAAGAAACCTTTTGGATATCTGGGAGCCTCTACTGTTTGCCAAACAATTTTAGATATCCAAGGAGTAGATTGTAATCCTATTGTATAAGATAACACCCATTCAATAGAACGCCTGTTAGCATCGTGTCTAAGCACGTCATTTTGTAAAGGATAAAACACTGAACTTTGTGACCAAGCCCAATAACTGAAGTAGAAGGCGAACCATTTGGCCTTTTCGGATACATCCCACACAGCTAGGATAATATTTGCTATAAAATTCATTAGCTGAGCAAATACAATCATTAGGAACCTCTTCCTTGTTAAATCAGCACCTGTAGTTGTTATTATTAGCCACGCAATACCCAATGCAGGTGGAATTGCTGTTAATTGATTAAGTTTTGGTATAGAATACCTATTCAAAGATTGTAGCCATAATGCGAAAGATCCAGATTGGGAGTTTGACGCATTGAACCCACCTACATTTCCGAGTGTAAATATATAGAAGGGCCAGGAAATAAATATCTTCTTCCAGGTTTCCTTATCAAAAAATTTTGTCAAGATCAATCCATCATGAGTTCCATTTTCTCTCATTCTTCTACGCGCTAGCTTTATCTCATCATCTGTCAAGAAGAGAGAGTAACATTTGAAAGGAGTTCCAGGTATCGCAAAAAAACCAATAAAACATACAACAAAAGATATCAAACTATCTATTATGAAAGCCCATCTCCAACCAGTAAGTCCGTTAATACCATTAAGCAGATCATATACTGAGCCTTGAACTAAACCGGATGTAAGTGTACCCAAGTACTGTCCCACGTAAAAAAAGCCTGCCCTTTTTGTGATCTCGTGAGGTTTGAACCTAAACAATAGTTAGTATCTATTGGCATATTTTACCGAAAAATGGATACTTACCAGCTAGCAAATGCATAATGGATTATTGGAAAATACGTCGTTTCTGCAGCTCCAACAAAAAAACGAAAAGCTTTCAATGCTCGCAAATTAGGAACCGCATAAGTAACCAAAGTGAATAGAGACCACACAAATTCTCCTGTAAGGAGAACATATGGTGCTGGATATCGAGGCAATATATACGCGAATGGCAAAGTAAAGATTATTGCTCCAATGTAGTACATGTTTTGGGTATCCACCAAATCATTCAGGACCATGCCAAGATCTTCCTCCATACCTGAAACATACGCATTGTTCAAGTTTGCAGAATCTAAAAATTTTACCCAGTACCCCAATAAACTATAAAATGTTATCATGATATCAAGCTTCATCAAAAGCTTTCGTTCTAGCTCTGACCTCGACTTCGTAAATAAGTATTTGAACTTTGCTGGTTTATTCTTTCTGTATTCATATTCATCAAAGAAATCCCAAAACTTCCTTTTTGCCTCATCCTTATACACGAAGTCCTCGTCTTCATCTTCTTCGCTCTTTTTGACTAAAGCTGAACTGATCTCTTCTTCCGTCTCATAAACTGTTCTTACGTGAGGCAAAATCCTACCTATGTAACCTAATCCCATCTTGACCTAGCTTCATTGTATACTCATATTTCACGGCATTAGGCTATTTAAATAATATTCAACCGTTATTCGCTTAGTCTTAGTTTTTCATATCCATTTAAAGCCACAGTGATGTATTCATTTTCTACAGGAACAAAATATTGAACAGAAGGGGAACGCAAATCAGATAAGCATAAAGCTGCACGGATCAAAATCCGAAATTGCACAATAGCCGCATAGTTTGTTCTATCATCCAATAAAACAGCTCGCGATATTATTTCATCAGACAACTCTTTTACTGTGGAATCAATGCCATAATAGAAGTACTGTTACATAATTTAATTTCGAAGTTTGAGCCTATTTCCTTGTGATAAATGTTTTACCACAGAAGAATTATCCCCTACCCAAAAACTTGCTAATTAAATAGGCTGCGAAAATGTTCAGTCTAGAAATCCTAGGAATATTATCGAATTATTGCAGTGTTCTCCGCATTATAAAATCTGATAAGATGAAGGACAAGTCTTATTATTAGGGGAATTTTCAATAACCTTTTTTTTATTTCATTTTTCGCATATCTTCACTTTTAATATAGCATTTTACAATGACAATAATAGATTGATAAATGCTATCTCTTAGAATCTTCGATTGAAGACGGTAAGGCAGTCGAAATTGGAACTTGGTTGTCGCATTATCAGCATAGGTGAAATTTTATAGAACGTTGTAACCTCTTATTTTAAGCGCCTTTTCTCATCCAAGGAAGAGAATATTATTAATAAATGGAAATGATTCCTTACAAAATAGTAACGATAAAAAATATTTAATGACAAATTCTAAATTATTAATTTTTTATATAACAAATCATATATTAGCATAGTATTCATAATAAAACATTTTCAACATGAATTATAGTACACTTGTCAATAATAATCATATAACGGAACTTAAAATTATACGAATACTCCTTATAACCAAATATTTGATACATTATTTGCGAAGTTTATTCTTGATAAAGTAGTCGACTTCTTCAGGAATGGAATCCCAGAAATATTTGGCGTCTAAATATTTTGGTTTCCATCCAATCTTTATACCATTTTCTCCTCTACTTCTGGAATTCGTGGACCAATAATATGGAGCAAAAGCGTCCCCTTTAGCAATTTTAACGACTTCATCAGGTTGTAATTGTGCAACAACATTTTTACTGATCTGTTTTCTATCATAAAGGTTCTTTGCAATTGCTTCGGAAACATCACTCCAATAATGTTCAATATCAGTAGGTTTTTCAGTAATCGTACCTTCATTCTGATTCGTATATGATCCAAAATAATATCCATTTCTACCTTTAGGGATGTCACTTCCATTAATCAATTTTTCGAGGATTAGCATGTATAAGTCTCCTAAATCTTTAATATGGACACGATTCCAGATATATTTCCCGCTGTAGACACTGAATGCTTGATCGTTAGCAACTGAAAGAGCAATCAAGTACGGAATTTGAGCTGAAACAATCTTGTCATAACCATCACTGTGTCCAAAAATAGTAGAAGGGGAAATAATAACCGTCTCTATATTTGGATTTCTTTCATTAATATCCAATATAATAGCATCAACTGGCCTGTGTGGCTGTTCTAAAGGTAAAGAATTGATTTCATCAATACTTTTGTCATCATAATAAATCTTAGTCGATGGCTTTTTGCTCTCTGATACCTCATCACCAATAACTGAAGTTCCCGATGTATGAATCAAGATTGTTTTGGTCTTTTTCTTGATTAAAGTATCAGCCAACACTTTTGCTGATGGAACATGATCTACATTAGCAGTATTTATAATAATCTCATTTTCATTTACTTGTTTTTCAATTACTTCGAGAGAATCAAGACATCCAATAACAGGAATTACCCTATTGTTAGTTGCTTTAGTTAAAAGATCTGCTTTCTCTTGGGAGCGAACCAACGCACTCACTTCGAAGTTGTGCGTTTTACTATTCAATAATTGATAAAGAACTTCGCCCCCGATGTAGCCGGTTGCACCAGTAAGAAAAACCTTAAAGCTAGCCATAGTTGTTATATCTGTTAATTCCAAATTAATATTTAAGAAATTTGCAATGTTGCAACCTTAAATACCCCTGCCTTCTGACTTCGATAACTAAGCAGGGATGTGAAAATAACTTGCTGCTTAGAAATCTCGGACATATCGCGATTTCCATATTCGGGCAATTTTGCATCAATTCTTCATGTTCATAAAAAACATTTACTAGCTATCCCTTCAGAGGAAAACCCTTAGAAGAAGGCCAAAATGACCATTAACTCTTTGAACCTGGACCCGGGTATGTCTATTAATTTAAATTTTGCGAATTTTTAGTATACCTCTAATTGCTTAATTCCATGAACCTACGACAAATCGTTTCGTTTTTTATGACTAATTATGAATTATTCACGAACTTGATTATAAAAATGATATCTATTAACATAGGTGTTGGAGCTTTAGGTATTTTTTGGGCGTGTAATTTTTTTTTTTTGGTTTTTATGAAAAATCATAAAAAGTAGGAATAGTAGGCAAATTCTATTGAAAAATACAAATTAATATAAGATATCAACTGAGATTTCAATAGAAAGGAGAAAATATAAAATCGATTAAAAAAAAATGCACATTATTCTTGCAATTATTTGTATTCTATATCTGCTATATCGATAAGTCATATCGAGTAGATACTCGCAGATTCGGAACTTGTCATGAAGTTGAAGGTTACAGTTTATAAAAAAAGAGGGTTCATTTGTATGTCACGTTATCATCAATGAATAGAAATCTTATTATTATCAAGAAAATATAGAAAATATATGCTTTTCAATATACCTTATTGTGATTCGTACTCAGTTCAGTATTTGTTGGATCTGCGCTTCATTCCTCAAGATTTAGGACAGACTTCAATCCAGTAATCCAAATTCATGTTTTTGACAATAGTCGAAAATCCAGAGCTATCTAAATTACCGCATATCTTCTTCAACTTAGATGTCGTAATATTTCTATCATTATTGGTATCTTCACCTTTTGGATATTCAACATGGAAAACAGGTTTATCAGCTTCGATAAAAGGTTGATAGGCTTTGCATTCACCAAACTGTATGCACTGTTCCTGCACTGACCATTCTACTAGTTTGACAACCTCATTGACTATGCTACCTGCATTTTTTAACCAATAGACAAATTTCTGTGATGGGCCTCTGAAGATAAAAATTTCATATATTCAATGGCATCTTTCTCTGTAAGCTTTAATCCATTGTCATTATCGTATCCGTCAATATTATCTGGATCAACTCCGTTACATTTCTTTTGTACTGCTAAGTCCAATCTGGCCATCATTATCTTTCGCACATTTTGAGACCTTACATTTAACCATCTTTCACCTTTCCACCCATCAAGGGCTTTGCCTAGATCACTTTTTACAAAATTTTTCTTGTCAGGTCTCCAGTTTTCGTAGCTACCAGCCGAAAAGTAGCAAATGACCTTCATTCCTTCCTTCTGTAAATAGCGGATTGTTCTTTCTGAGTTTTCAAAGAGATCAATATTATATACTTCGACGCTTGGAGCAAGAGTCTCGAAGGAAGAGGAAAGCTGATATTGCCACTGAATACCTTTCTTTGGCTTCCATATATTCGATTTGTTGTATCTGTTATCTGATGGCTTAGACTTCTCTACACGTTTTCTATTTTGTGAAATTCCTGCTCCAAGGTCAACAACCAAACCAGCTGAACAGACAAAGAGTATATATACAATCAATATCAAACGTCGACTTATAGAACGGATGCTCATATTGCTCTAAGTTTTATAATTCAATGTTTTATTAAGGATAACCTTTTAGATGGGACGTATTTGATAGCGAAATTTTACGAGAGTGGCTCATAAAATGATTTCAACACTACTAGAACTGGTTTCAGTATTTGCTTTCCACTATAGTATGAATAAGTTAGTTGGTTCGTCACTAGATATTCGAAATTGGCAAACTATAAGAATTTAGGTGAGGCAAATTGCTCCCGGAAGTTATTGGGTAGATTGAGCCGTCTCCAGTGATGTTAGACGTATCTCGTAAAATGACAACTCAAAAGCTTGATTGAGCACCTAAAAAAAAAAAAGTAACAGCTCATTTTTTATCTACACATACCAAAGGGAGGAGTGAATCCGTGATACCGATATTTTACTAAGGAAATTGAATATTGCTCAATTCCTGAATATGAAGCTATTTCAAAAACCATATTAAGAAATATTATTTCCGTTATTAGAGCTGATCCATTATATATTGACACAATACTTCGTAGAATGGGTTGAAATCTAATTAATGAAAAATATCTTTCAAAACAATACAATTCTTATATAATTTCTCATACATGGTATATATTGCCATCGTACTCAAAAATAAAGATATGAACTTAAAGCATAATAGCTTGGTTTACAGAATCACATGACACTTGGATAAATTCATAAAAAGTCAACGGTTTTGACATATACCTTTACTAAGGAACCTCTAAGAAGGATGCATTATCGGATATGATTACCTCTACGAGCAATTTAATCGGTTGATATGGAGCGAGCATTTTGACATGCAGAATTGGTCGTAAAATATGAGCAAATTTAAGTACTATGTTGAGTAGAGATTTTGCGCAACATTGCAAATGGATATCTTAGTATAAAAGTAACAATAAAGTAACATTTATCGGTTTACTATTGGATAATTTGTGTCATAATATAGATGAAAATGAGTTTCTTTCAGCTTGGTGTAACTTATAATAACATGGACTGTTTGAAAGATGTCAATATGCCAGCATACGAAAGTGCTCACATGCTACTGCAAGCTGAAGTTCCTTGGGCAGACCAATCCAATTACGCAAAGTACACAGTTTATTTTGGAGTTGTAGTAATATTTATTGCATTTGTTAAACATATATGGTACAGATACCTGGATTATACTTACAGAGAGAAATCGAAGGGTGGAAATTCATTTATCAATGTATTGGCATCATATTTTAGGTTTGTCGGATATAAACAAGTTCCAGGAAAAATATGCTACTATACATCTTTACCAGCATCGATTGGATCTACACTTTTCTTAACGGTATCTACTATCTATTTATTCTGTTACTGCTTGGTTCCCCATTTTTGGTACAGAGGATGCCGTGGATTTGGTTCACCTCCATTAGCTGTGAGAGCAGGAATAATGGCAACAGCATTGACTCCATTCGTATATGTGTTGTCTGGAAAGTCCAATATGATTACATTTTTAACAGGAATAAGTTACGAAAAGCTTAACGTATTTCACCAATATGTTGGTCTTGCAGCCTTTGTGTTATCGGTGATCCATACAATTCCCTTTATTTACCAAGATATAAGAGAAGGTGGAGCTGCGAATTTACATCTTAATTTCGTCTCGGATTTTGCCTACTATAGTGGGATTCCACCTTTGATCTTGCTTGGCTTATTATGTGTGTTGTCAAAAGCATGGTTCAGAAAAGTTTGCTATGAAGGATTCCTCCATCTACACTGGATGTTTGGAATTGCCTACTTCGGTACATTGTGGTGGCATATTGATAATACTTTGGGTATGCAAGATTACATGTATGGTGCATTAGCATTTTGGGCAACTCAAGTCATATATCGTATTTTAATCAAAACTACATTTAGACCCAATTCTTTATTCATGAAGCCAAGAAGGGCTGAGTTAAGTAAATTAGGACCTGATGCATATGAAATATCTGTCACCGGTGAACATCTTAAATGGAAACCCGGTCAACACTGTTTTATTAGGTTTGTTGGCACGAGAATGCTCGACAACCATCCATTCTCAGTATGTTCAATATTGAACGAAGATAATAGATTAAAATTCATAGTTATTCCAAAGAGAGGGTTGACGAAGCAGCTACATGCTGAATTAGACGACTATGCAATAATGAAGAAGAAAGTGTTCTTAGATGGACCATACGGAGGTACTGTAAGAGATCCATCGTCATTTGATAATACCATATTGATAGCCACCGGAAGTGGTGTAACAGCCACATTGCCTTTCCTATCCACAATTGCCAATGAAATCCAACAAGCAAAGAATGATGATAAGCCATTAATTTGCAGAAAAATTAACTTCATCTGGATCATTCGTCACATCAACGACTTGAGCTGGATAGAGACAGAGTTAAATAGGTGTCTTGAGATTGCTGGGGATTATATATATGCCGATATTTACGTATGCCACGGTCAAAATGATCAAAAACAGAATTCTCAAGAAACGAAAGCAAGTAAAAGTTCGCTGGAGATTGAGAAAACCATAGAAGAAAGAAGTACAACAAGTGATGCTATAAATTTGCACTATTTCAAGCCGTACATACCTGATATTTTGTTCAACCTTTCTCGCACACTTGCAAGGCGGAACATGGTAGTATGCTCAGGTAGTGATTCTACAAAAAGTGAGACATCTCGCACTATAGCCAGCTTGCAAGCTCTAATTTTCAACAATGATATCAATAACCTAGGAATCGAAGAAATTTATCTTCATACAGAGTCTTTTGGCTGGTAGCTACTATTATGTTTTGTGGTTCCTCGATAGCTGATTGATGCAAGTTCTCTTATATTATGTTTAGTTCAGCAATTATAGCTCGGGGTAGCATTTAATTGTCGGGGTTGCATTTAATTGTCGGGGTTGCAAAAGCTTCATAGAACTTTTTTTGCTTTAATTCAAGAAGTAAAGTTAACTTTACTTCCCTAATATAGATATCTTCATGCCTTAATTGTAGACTATTCTCTTGATGTAAAATGTTTCTGTTAAGCTCTCGTTTTCACCTATAATAACTTTGCTCCAAATCTTTAACTGATTTTTCATGGTAAATTCCAATAACAAAGCTGAATCTTTGCTTAAATACACCCACAAGTAAAAAACTGCAAGAATATATATACGGAATGAACGTATAAAAACTAATTTGTGTTTCGGGGTGCAAAACTTTCTTAAATAGACTTTTCCATGAAAGAAACTTTCAAAACATCTTTCAATTATCAAGTGCAGCTAAAGTTTCCACGGATAGATGTTTTTAGTGAAAGTATTAATTCTGTAATCCCTTTATTACTTCATTGAATTCTTCGCGTTAACTAGAGGTCCTATTGCTTGGGTCGTCTTTCAGTTAAATTAAGAATAAAATTAAAGTGAGCTGCATTACTTGTAGCCTCCAGCTGAAATTGTGCTATTATATACTTACACCATTGTTAGAATGTGGTAAGTTGACATTAATTTAGATATTCGTTGGGATTGATGTAACTTATGCTCTGTTCACTGATTTCTTCATTTAGTAAACCAAAGGATTATCATTGGAGCCATTAATGAGCTAATGAAGAAGAATCATAAGCTTGATGAACTAGTGGTTTCATTCTTTTTGCTGAGCCTGGCAGAGATGAATCGAAAAAAAAAATGAATGACTAGTGATAAGATCGGAATAACACTTTCTCGAAGTTCAAGTTCAAATATAAAAATTCTTCGAGCTTTTTAACTCCATAATCCATCAACGGGGAATAGATGATTAGGTCAGATACACTTAAGGTGGTGCATTATGTACGAAGTTTGAAAGTTGCGCTGGTGATTGATGTTGGACCATAAGACAGCATATTTATGAATATTGCAATACCTGATGACACATATTGGACATTTAATTCAATATTTCATACTTCGATACAAAATAGAATCACATAGCATTCTCTGCAATGTCATATTCCTCAGCATAACGACAACTAGAGATTGAAAATCATGATATGTTTATTTGTGGCATTAGCACCGGTTCTAGATGCCCGTAATTTCTATTGCATATAGCTTAACGTAACCATACAATTACATTGAGGTTACATCAATAACTCCGAGATGGACTTAACCTTCTACAAAAATGTGTTATTCCTAGTATGTAGAGCTAAATCCATATCTCATGATAGAAGTCAGATGCTTCTACCCCAATCGCGAGAACCAGCTTTTTCTTATTCCACACGTTTAAAAAAAGTATTGGCGCCAATGCTGATCGCACCAATAGAAATAGAGATAGAACTCTTGTCTGGCTTTTAAAGGTAAGGCACAAAGTTTTCCTTCATACATCTCGTGATATTTTTTTAGGTTATTAGCTCCTTCATTGCCGTACCTGGAAAAACTCCTCTCTACCTCTTTTACCCGAATGAATATTTTTTTGCAAGCGGGACCAATCATTACTTCCCCTGCTCGAAAATTAGGAAAAACAGCTGCGGCTGAACAAAATAATTTACAGGCGCCCCACAGGGACTTACGAAATGCGTACATTGACGGACTCCGTGTTTCACGATACTTGTCTTCATTTTCAAGCAGGCTAATTACTTGTGAAGTAAAAGTTCGGATGTTACCGCTTTCAAAAATAAATTCTTTATTTTTTTTATCCACTCACCAATCGTCTATTCACTAAAGATGCACTCAACAAGAGCATGTTATGTGGATTAATCTAAAAAATCTTATGGCTTAACGGAAAAAATATTCTTAGAAAAATAATTTATGGATTAACCCATCAAAAATTCGGCACCCCGCAAATAGTCATCGTAAAAAATACTCCTCTGTAGGAACAACTTAAAAAATAATATGAGAATATGGAGAAATATTTTTCTGGAACAATAGAATTTTATTGTTCTTCGAGCCATACGTGGGAATGACAAAAAAATAATCCTATACTTTTTCCGAAAGAGGATGCAAAAAGTAACACAAGAAGTTCAATACAATTGCAATACAATAAACACACGAGCATTCGTAAACCGTAGATGTAGCAAGACACGGTATGGGGAGCATCGTAAATGGAAATCAGACAAAGGTATAAATAGGACAGGAAATTTCGGCTAGTATACCAGAAAAGTTCCATATCAACAAGCTGAAAATACAAAATGGGTTTGGAAGATAGTGCGATTATTAGAAAGTATGTCAATGTTGGGGAAAGGAAAGCTGGATCAGCATCTATGGGAATTTTTGTAGGTGCTTTCGCAGCGTTCGGTGGTGTTTTGTACGGGTACGATACCGGTACAATTTCTGGTATCATGGCCATGAATTATGTGAAAGGTGAATTTCCAGCCAATAAGGAGAGTTTCACATCCAAAGAAAGTTCGTTGATTGTTTCTATTTTGTCTGCTGGTACTTTTTTCGGTGCTATCTTAGCACCACTTGTGTCTGATACCTTAGGTAGAAGATGGTCAATAATTATTTCCACTTTTATTATTTTCAATTTAGGTGTTATTTTACAAACTGCTTCTACAGCAATTCCTTTATTATGTGCCGGTAGAGCCATTGCTGGTTTTGGTGTTGGTCTTATTTCTGCTGTTATTCCATTATATCAATCAGAAGCTACCCCAAAGTGGATTAGAGGTGCTGTTGTCTCTTGTTACCAATGGGCTATTACCATTGGATTGTTATTAGCTGCCTGTGTTAATCAAGGTACTCATAATAGAAATGATTCTGGTTCATACAGAATTCCTATTGCTGTTCAACTTTTATGGTCGTTAATCTTGGGTACCGGTATGATCTTTTTGCCAGATACACCACGTTTCTGGATCCATAAAGGCAATGAAGATGAAGCAAAAAAATCATTGAAGATTTTAAGAAAATTACCACTCGATCACCCAGACTTACTCGAAGAATACGATGACATCAAGGCTGCATACGATTTCGAATGTTCTTTCGGAAAATCTACTTGGGGCGATCTTTTCACCACAAAGAATAAGCAATTGAAGAGATTGTTTACCGGTGTTGCACTTCAAGCGTTCCAACAATTGACTGGTGTTAACTTTATCTTCTACTTTGGTACCTCCTTCTTCCAAAGCGCTGGTATCGAAAACGAATTTCTCATTTCATTAGCCACAAATATTGTCAACGTCGGTATGACTGTTCCTGGTATCCTTTTAATCGAGTTAGTAGGTCGTCGTTCCATGTTATTATGGGGTGCTGTCGGTATGTCAGTTTCTCAGTTTATCGTTGCTATTGTTGGTGTTGCCACTGATAGCTCTGCCGCTGATAAAGTTTTAATTGCATTTACTTGTTTCTTCATTGCATTCTTCGCTTCTACTTGGGGTCCAATTGCTTGGGTTGTTGTTGGTGAAATTTACCCATTAAGAACTAGAGCTAAGTCCGTCGCATTATCTGCTGCTTCCAACTGGCTTTGGAATTGGGCTATTGCATACGCTACCCCATACATGGTAGATAGTGGAAAAGGAAATGCTAACTTAGGAACAAATGTTTTCTTCATCTGGGGTGGATGTAACTTCCTTTGTGTTATGTTCACTTACTTATTCATTTACGAAACCAAAGGTTTATCTTTGGAACAAATTGATGAATTATATGAAAAGGTACCACATGCTTGGAAATCTCGTGGTTTCATTCCTTCTACTCACGCCTTCAGAGAAGACGCTCCAGAATCGATCAGCTCTATTGGAAAGGATATGGAAAAAGTTACTGAAGTTGAAACCACTTCTGTCTAATTATTGCGCAATTATAAATTTAATTCTCCTTTAAAACAGTCTTAAATAATTTATACTTATATATAACTTTATTATTAAAACAATCTATAATGTAATTACTGGTATTTGAGCTCTACATATAAAATTAGACCATTACTTCTTTTAAACACTTTTTCTAGCACCCAAAATTTGTGCAACAGTATCAACAACCACCCTTTCTAAAGAATTGAAATCGAATTTCAAAATATGTCTTGTTGTGTCATTACTCATCTTCGCTAAAGTCAGAATATCTTGTGGCCCTGCTCCTGGATTTCCCATTGGAATTTTGCCTTTCAATTCTGGGAAATTCTTGTTTATGATATCTAGCATCATTTGGGTACTAAAATGTCCATTAGTTAAATAAAGTCTTTTACCGATGGTATCTTCACTTTCAAATGCTAATAAGTGAGCCTTGGCAACATCTCTCACATCAATAAACCCTCCTTTATCGTTATCAAACGAATCAGAAGGACCTAATTTAATTAAAGTATTAATTAATTCGTTGGATGTATTTAATTTGCCCTTCACTTCACTTGCAAATGCTTGTGGCCCAAAAACATAGACTGGATTGACAGCAGTTAGTTTAAAACTGGAACCATTGTCTTTGACGAAATCCCAAGCAGCCTTCTCAGCAAAAGTTTTTGCTCCGTAATATGCAGCGATTGGATCTTTAATGGCATCTTCATAAGAAATGCTGTTCCAATTACTTTCATTGAATGAAAGGGCACTGTTTTGTTCATCGTCTGCAGAGTAAATTGCAGCATCAGAAGATGTAATGACAACTCTTTCAATCTGTGCTCCATATTGTTTTACGGCCTTCAATATGTTCTTAGTACCATTAATAGCTGGAAGAACCAAGTCATTTTCTGGATCCGTCGTATCATAAAAAAAGGGAGAGGCAGTATGCAATAAAACATTGATTTCAGAATGCTTTTCCAAAACCTTGTCGAAAGCACCATCAACACTAATATCTGGGACAATTTCGTACGTGAATTTTTCACTAGCTAAGCACTTCTTCAAATTTTCACCCTTCTCTGTAGTTCTTACCGTTCCAATAACATTATAGCCCTTCTCGATTAATAATTTGACGATATTCTGGGCAATAAATCCCGAAGCTCCTGAAACAAAAACTGTTCTTGTCATGATATGAATTAAATGAAATATAGTAAAGATCATGTTGACGAAAAATCGAAAAGTCTCTTATCACTGTTGAACCGCGCACACTGCAACTCTGTGGGGATTATAATAATACTCAGAAAGGATGGTACATTTCACCAATATATGAGAATATCTTACAAACTTAAGTAATACCTCTCTAGATCAGCTAATATAAACGAATGAATTAATTCGTGGACATGGAATAATTAGAATTTATATATACAGATAATATCGCAATTTTGTAATACCAGATTTGGAGACCCATGTTGCATAGAAAATTTACAACGCTTCATAAAGACAGTTAACTACAGAGAAATATTAGAGTACTTGCTGATAAGAATGTATTACTCGGACAAAATCTAATTTTGAGTGATATTGTATCGTTGTCGCTTCAAATTACCGTATTAAGCAATTTGTTAATCTTGATTAATAATTTCTCAATATATATATGACTCAATAGTAGAACTTATTTTAACGAGATATAATCTGAAAACATAGTATGTACATTCCAAAAAATTACGCCCAGGAGAATTGGGAACAGCAAGAGAGTCTTATCAAAGCTAATCCATTAGGAACTGTTATTTCTTTAGGGGAAAATGGACTAATTGCGAATCACATTCCATTTTATTTGCATATTGATAAGGATAGTAACAAGAAATATTTGCAAGGACATATTGCGAAAGTGAATCATCAGATACCCTCATTCAAGAAGGAGGGCGAGATTTTAGTTATATTTCAATCCCCCAGTTCTTATATCAGCCCCTCTTACTATCCATCTAAACAGGAAACGCATAAGTTCGTACCTACTTGGGATTTTGCTAGTTTGCATTGTTATGGGACATCAAGAATTATAGACGATTTTGATTGGGTTAGGGCTCAACTCAATAATTTCACGGATCAACAAGAAATCAAGAGACCGGACCCTTGGAAAGTGAGTGATGCACCTGAGAATTACGTAAAGCTAAAACAGAAGGCTATTACTGGCTTAGAAATCGAAATTACCAGAATTGAGTGCAAATTCAAGTTTGAACAAGAGAAGAAAAGGGAAGATATAGAAGGAGTTATCAGAGGTTTGAACGAAGACAACAAAGCCGATATCGCCCAATACGTCAAAGATGCAAATGAAACATCTTAATATGATATATTATACAGTAAACTAATTAGAGGAAATAATAATAAATTATTCAAGTATATTACAGGTATTTGGTAGAACTTTAGGTCGTAATCTATACATTATACATGTGTGTTCTTTACATGTTTAGTACGGCGTAAATCTGCTTCCACCTCTGAAACCACCTCTTCCTCTTGGACCTCTTCCTCTAAACCCACCTCTAAACCCACCTCTACCCCTAAAACCACCTCTTGGAAAGCCACCACCTCTATTTGTAGAGCTCATTCCTGGAACATTAGTCCTCTTAGCACAAACCTTTAATTCACGATCTCTGAACGTAGAGCCGTCCAATGTTGCTACTGCTTTATTAACTCCATCAACATCTGCGAATTCCAAATATGCAAATCCTTTAGGCTGTCCTGTAAATTTGTTCAATGGTATTGTGACTCTGTTCACAACCCCGCTACTTGAAAAATGTTGCTGTAATTCTAAAGGAGTAGAGCCATAATCCACATTACCAATATACACAGAGCGAGAGTCAATGTCTCTTCTTTCTTCTTCTGACGGATCATTATTCGAATCATTGCTTAATTGAGAATGAAGCTCTCGTAACCTAGCAGCTTCCTTCTCCATCTCTTCCATACGTGACTTCTCTGCATTTGATTCATCATTATTTGTAGCTCCTTGATCGTTACTAGCTTCTTTTATTTCTTGTTGTGAAGTATCCATTTCATTTGAGTCCACTTGCGACTCTTGGGGTCTTTGTTGCTCTTCAATAGGGACTTCTTCTGACATATTTCAAATATTTGAATGAACGCTTCTTTTGAATAAAGAATATGATCAGATAATTGACAGAAGAATATTGATACATACATAATCCTACAGCTTTAGCACCAAGAACTATTAGTTCTTTCGCTGTACGACATTTCAATTTTTTTTAAATGTCGCAGTCGTTTTAAAAATATGCAATATGTATTATGAGAATTTGATTCTTTAAGACTTAGAATCCCCCAGGTAAATTTCTTTCTCTATTTAATGATTTAGTTATATTATTGCCCTTAATAGAAACAGGGGCTGTACTTGTACCTTCGTTATTATTAATGGAACCATACTTGGGTCGTCTTGATCTTTTACCATGCAATGGTAACAAGTGATCGCTTTCTGCTCGTAGAAAATCATCATCAGTTTCGTAGCCTTGATCGTATGCAATATCGTTTTCGCCAGTTTGAATTCTCATGTATGTCAGTTCATTGCCACCAAATCCCGAATCATTTGAATTTGCTGGCAATGAAGGAGGTTGATCAATTCTAGAGCGACTAATAAACACAAAGACACTGAATATAACTAACCCAAATAATAATAACCCCAAGATTATACCTACTCCAACACTAATAAAACCAATATGGATATGTAAGAATGTATTATTATTAGGGTCTTCAAGCCATTTTAAATTCAACGGTTTGTCTATCAAAAAGACGCAGGCACCGTCCAGTGAAGAGTCGTGATAAACAGATGTGCAGCCGTATGATAGAATCTGAACCTCGCGGTCCTTATTATAAGACATGCTATCAAAACTAGAATCCTTTGATGCGGTATCAGTAGATGTTAATCTTAAAAATGTCTTATCTCTTAAGGGATCTTTGTGACAACTTAAAATAGAATCTGATAAGTTAGTTTTAATAGTGTACTCAAGGTTAAGGAAATCTAATGAGTCATTAGTAGGATTCAAACCGTTGACACAAGAGATCAATGAATTAAGTTCTGAATTAGGTATCAAATGAAATTCAAGGAAATCCCACAACTTAGTAAAATTGGAAGTGATGTTAAAGTCCTTTAAAGAATCCGCACTTGGTACCAATAAAGAATAGGTAGGACTAATACTCTCATCAGAAATGCCCAACACATTAGAAAGTTTCGGGTAAGTGCCGATCAAGTTTAGAAATGAAAAGCTTGGATAGTTGGGGTCCTCTGTTGTCTTTATTAAATCAGAAAAAGATATGCGGAAAGATTCTGGAAGTAACACTTCGTTGATAATGTGAATCACGCCCTGGCTAAATAAAATATCAGAATTCAAAGGTATTAATAATTCTGTATTATTCAAAGAAAGCAAGTTGTTATAGTTTTCATCGACATTGTAGTGTGCTATGTTAACACTATCACCTCTCAAATTAGAAGAAGTCGTATGGTTGCGTTGTTCATACATTCCAAAATCAGAGTATATAGTATCCTCAACAAATAACCCTCTAAGCAAATCCTTGAAGTATTTGGGGTTTGACTCTAAAAAGTTTAAGATTAGACCCATAGACTTCCAAGGTTCTCTGATTTTTCGTTTTTTACTTAACACATTGTTATTTTTCTCTTGTTCAACATAACCACATGGCAAAAATATAGAATAGCCCTTCTTATTTTCTGCTAATGATAATAAATCGAATTGTTCCAAGTATCTAAGAGTACTCAAAAAGCTTCTTCTATCAATCTCAAAATTCTGTAAATGACGACTAACCCCACCATTTGACAACAATTTCAGTAATGATTGCTTTAGCGATAAAGGAGGACTGATATCTTCTTCCGCTATATATATAACGTTATCGTTCTCAGTCTTCACCCCAGGAGACACGATACTTATGTCATCATTGATTGTAGCTTCAACTTTCTTTAGCTCGGCGTTATAAGAAGCAGAAAACTTTGTTTTGAAACATGAGCCTATCTTACTTTTGGAGCAAAGTTTAGAGTCAAGAAGCCTATAAAAATTTTCAAACTTTAAGTTTTCCAAATTTTCAATGTCAACCATTCCATCTGAAAATTGATAGTACATTATTTGCTTATAACTAAAATGTGTACCATCATAAGCTGACGGTGAAAAATCATTTTCACCAACTTGATCTCTCTGAGAGGATTCAACCAATATTGTTTGATTATTTGTAGATCCATCTATCAAATGGTGCAAAGACCTAAAGTTCAACTCTTTTACAAAATTAGAATATTGCATTGCATACAAAGCCTTTCGAGGGATAATTCTAACCAATGGTACCTTCAAATCCTGAAAAAAATTATGGTATGTTTGGTTCTGAATATCGAAGACATGTAGTATAGCATCAGAAAATGCCAAGTTTGATGCGTTCATTGAACTAATTATCTTATTATTCAATAAAAGCTTTCCGGTATCTTTTTTAAGAGAAAAATTGAATTCACCTCTACCATTTATACTCAGATAATCTCTCGACGTTCCATTCACACCTCCAATTAAATGATCTATCATCAAGCTTTCCAAGAAGTTAATGATATCGTTCTTAACTTCCAATACTGCTTCCTTCGTCATAGAATATTTTTTTCCATTTGAATGTTTAGTCAATGCTAATAAATACTGTCGAGTTATGTCAGGTAAAGATTCCGCCACATATGCATCTGATAACATTAAGAAGGTTTTTGTACGTGACATGAACTCCTTGCATGACAGAGGTAATTTAGATCTTTCATTTCCCGAAATTTCAATATAATTTTCGTAATGAGTTTCGCTTATTGAGCCATCATCTTCAAATAGTTGGTGAAATAATTGCTTCATAAATGACATCAGATATGGACCCAAGTTTGCACTATCATCATCCGACAATAAAAGCTCACATAAGGTTGGCTTAAAGGGTAGTAATGAATCAATTCCTTGGACAAAAGAATCTTGATGCTTAGCATGAATGTCGACTTCAACTATTGCCGCAGTATCATCTACAATGTATTCTGCGTGTTCGAAGTCAGGGGATATAACAACAGGATAAGGTGACCCTTCTACGTCGTATAACGTATTATAAATGACTTTCTCAGTACCTAAATATCCAATTCGGAATCTCTGGTCTATGACGTATCTTAATAACATGTTATTATTATGCGGTAACTCTTTATCCACATCTTCATCTGAGCCTGAAGTAAATGCCAGATTTACTGGGGCTAATAATGTAACATTTGATAAAGAGTTGAGAATCGGTATCATGCCATTGCGTTGTAGATGTCGTAAGAAGTACGAGTATTCCACTTGTGATGATAGTATATCAACTAAGGTTGAGGGTGTAGGAGTTGGTAACTCTGACGTAGTTGAAGGTTCTGATACCACTAGAACTACTAAATAGTAGAAGTATAGAAGAAATTGTGTATACCAAATCATGTCATATGTTACTTATATATTCAGAAAGCCTTCCTATAAGCATAAGAAAGGTATATTGATCCATAAATGAAATTATCTTTCTAGATAGCGAAACGCTCGCACGTGAAATTACAATAGACAGAAGATAATAGTTATATTGACTATTAGCCATAAACATGAAAGGATATGTATTAATGTAAGTATAGGATGAGGTGAAAGAACTATAGCGCTTAAATTTGTAATGAAACCCAGATAATATATTATTTAAATATGGTTCAGGGATCTAAAAGTTCAATACTGCCCATGTACCAATAAATGCTAATATAATGGATATAAAAATGGCAATAGATACAATAGCCTTTTCAAAAGCCTGCAAAGAATTGTTGCACAATTTTAAGTAGAACAAACATGGTAATATAATGCAAACCAAAAAGCAAATCGAAGAACCTAAAATACCGATTACTCGGTCGAACTCAGGAAAAAGAATAGCCAACCCGACAAAAACAGCGTTTACTCCAATTCTAATTATAAGCTTAATGAAGGAATTGATGAAACGTCTGAAACTATTCTCGGAGAATTTATCAACGTTGAATAAAATATCTAAAGTTGAAATGATAGGCTTTGCATTCAAGGGAGTCTTAGCCAAAGGAATAAGGCAAATTAGACCACTGAGCAAAGGATAACACCAAATGGGGTAACCTGTTGTAACTAATAAGTTATTAGTAATCTCATTATTACAGTATGACCCAAACATTAAGAAACCTAAAATACCCATTGATAAGTCTGTGACCAATGTAATCGAATATGTCGTTGATAAGGTTCCAGTAAATTTATGCGGATGTCTCATATCAGATTTCAAGTTAGGAAAAATAGCATGACCACCAAAAGGTGCCATAAGGATACCTATAGCCAACAATAAATCAGGAATTGATTGAGGCCACATATTGGTTGGCATAATAGAGATTAATGAGCCAGGAGAATCAGGTTTCAAGAAACCACACACCAACACTAATAATGTAATCGAAATGGTAGATATTATCCCAAATAATGAAAAGATAGATAATATAGGTAATGGTAAAAATGTAAATGGAGTTAATACGAAGAAGCTGATTAACTTGAACCTTGTTTTAGTCCAAACTACTTCATCGCCGAGTAATGCAAAGAGCGAATCGCTAAATAAAACAATTAACGATACACCCGCTCCTAATAAATCCATGGAAAAGATCAAAGAAATGAATAATTTTGCCATTGAGCCATAAGCTGCGTAACCTAAATCAGCATATGTCATTATTGTCCTGTCAGTATCCATAGCCTTAGATAACAAAGTAGCAGACCAGTATGTAGTCAAACCACAACAAGCCAATAATGGAACTCCAATGACCCATCCTGCTTTTAAAATACCAACTGGCAATGCCAAAAGACCCACGCCAATCAATACATTAATAGAATTGAATATCGTCTGCGGAGCAGTAGATTGCCCCTCTAAAACAGTTACAACATTTCCATCTTTATCTTCAATCTTCGTCAAATTGAACCGGGAAGCTGTTGTGGCCATCGAAATTGATGATCTAATGCTGGAAAATGATGGTGACGGAAATGACTTCCTTTTATTGATAAGGATGGGCATAGCACCACCCGTATATGTCGAATTGTTTCTTGATTTACTCTGGTTCAACACGTTGATAATATCATCCTGGTAAAACACGTCATTGTTGGGAGAAATATTTTGGTCCCCTCCGTGGAAAATCAGGTTTTTGTTCATTACATCGTGAAGAACTACGCTCAATCTTTCACCTCTTGCAGATGGAGCCATCAAATCTGGATCGAATAATTCATCGTCAACAACCGAATCGTGTTGAACATTGCTATCATTGTAAAAAAATGATCTCTTTTTCCGAATATCGTTATCAATTTTAGAAGCAGCAAATGATTGTGCCCTAGTAAAAGAACTTGCAAAGTTATGTAACGAATTTGGGCCTTTAAATGAACCCAAAGGTGCATCTAATATAGAATGTGTAGGTCGTCTGCTCCGAACAAAAGGAGTGGTCTCATCGATGGCAGTATCTTCTTCAGAATATTGCATATTAACCACCGCCTAACTAGCACAATGTTAGCACTTTATTATAGAATATCTAGCTCTAATTCTGAAGTCGTCGAAAAACATTCAAGATCAGCATTGTAGATAAGTTAAACGAAACGGGCATTTGTTTGATAAGAATTACATAAGCGGAATTTTTTCATGTATCTACAAAGTGAATCATAGTAACTACGGAGACAACAAAACTCGAAATAGACTTTGTAAATACATGACATCAATTCAACGACTAAAGAAGGTCATATACCAGTATTTACGGACATTTTCAGGTCCTGAAAGACAACTTTCCTCCAGACAAAAATGGGTACTTGGATTAATAAATTTGTCTTCTGTGGTTATATTTTGGGTGCTATCATCTTTCTTGGTTAATGATTTATTTGAAACAGACATTTATAGAAAACCATTCTTCATCACATACCTTAATACTGCTTGCTTCAGTTTCTATTTAATTCCATACATGAAATATAATGATATTAGTGCACCGGAGTTTTTTCGGCAATTGAAGGCTGAATATGGCGAGAAGAGGATGAAGCTTGACGTGGAAGATAGAACGGCGTCTAGTATAGACTATGGGTCGAATGACAACTTGACGAGTTTAGATACAGAGTACACTTCAAGATTAGAAAGTGGAAGAGATGATGATATTGGGATATATGAGAGTGTAAAACTATCATTACAGTTCATAATGCTTTGGTTTTCAGCAAATTTGGTAACCAATTCTTCTTTATCGTATACTTCTGTTGCATCCCAGACAATTCTTTCGTCAACTTCGTCGTTCTTCACCTTAATTATTGGGTTTTTGTATTCGATAGAAAAAATCAACCAAAATAAGATTGTCGGCATACTTTTGAGTTTCACAGGGGTTTTAATTATTACTAAAATAGATACTTCTTCTAGTAATCCATCTGATTCAAATTCCGTTATTTTGGCTGGAAATTTACTTGCATTACTGGGAGCCTTGATATACGGACTATACACAATTTTGCTTAAATTTAAAATTATGATCAAAAATTCAACAAGAGAAAGAAACCTAGACACTCATTTATTTTTCGGCTTTGTAGGTGTATTCAACACCTTTTTATTATGGCCTATCTTGATTTTACTTCATTTTACAGATATTGAAAAGTTCGAATTACCCTCAAATAATAGGACTATAAGCTTGCTATTAACCAACGCACTTATAACATTCATTAGCGATTTCTGTTGGTGTAAAGCAGTTTTGTTGACAAGCCCATTGACCGTTACTGTCGGTTTATCAATGACGATTCCATTAGCCATGGTTGGAGATTGGTTACTTAAAGGGTTCTCAGTGAACTGGTGGTACTTGTTTGGAGCATTTATTGTCACAGTTGGATTTTTAATCATTAATAAAGATGAAAAGGAGGACTTTGTCAGCAATCGGGAAACCCATGATGAAAGCCAATAAAGTATAGATATATATTTGAATCGATAATACCCATAAATTTTGTGTAACATTAATTGAATAGAAAAACCGTAGTTACCTTTTATCTAAAACAGGTCTTTCTGAAGCTAATACAATGATATTCAGCTTTATATCGCTTATAGCGGTATCCTCCTTCATATCTATTGTGTTAGGGGATTCGTTCAATGCTCAGGTTTTGACCAAAAAATCGTTGGAATCTCCTAATTTTATTGTCCCAATAACTCAATCAGATTTATCAGGCTTGGCAGAAGAAAGAGATTATTATACATTGTTAATTTTGACATCAACAGATCCAGAGCACGGATGCGGTACCTGTGAAAGTTTGGATCGAGTTGTTAGAAGAGTAGCAGAATTTTGGTTTGCAGACTATTCTTTATCAAACTTTTTATTCTTTGTCAATATTGATTTGGCCGATAAATCAAATGCTAATTTGTTCAATTACCTAGGGATAAATACAATTCCTCATGTGTGGCTTATTCCTCCAAGTAAAAGCACATCCAACGTAAATTACAATGATGACAATGGGTACGGAATATTAAGTGAACCTCATTTACTATTTAAACTTCCAATGACTGGATTCGAGAAGCAAGTCACGGAATTAACTAAGTTCTTATCTCTGACCCTACACAAGACGATTCGTGTCAGACAAGAACAGCCATTTGAAAGATTTACATTAGCTTTTGGGCTTACGTTTTCTTTGATTTTAGTAATTAAAAAGAGGGGACCAAAGATTGTCACTAATCTTACTAAAAAAAATATTTACAAGGTTCTTGTGCTCATGGCAATACTAGCATTTACATGTGGCTACAATTTTACAGTTATGGAAAAGGTTCCATTTATTGCTAAGGATGGGAACAACAACATCGTTTACATTAACGGAGTATTTCAATATCAATTTGGAATTGAAATAATTATCATTGGCCTTAATTACTTAGGTTTGGCGTCCAGCTTAATCAACCTTATCTACCTAGGTAATTACAAAATCAATTCTACTAGCAAGATTCCGAGCGAACATGCGAAAACTCTTTGCATTTTGATCAATGCTTTAGTAATCTACCTTTTATCCAGTTGTTTGACTAGTGCCTTCTTAAAAAAGGAACCTTACTATCCTTATCACTTCTCTAAATTGTTTTAGTGACAGCTAGACTTCTGTATGATAGTAAATATAATAGATACTCGCTACGAACACAAAACGCGTAACTTCATTTTATAGGTGAAGGTGAAATGAATCAAGTATTTCATATCGCTAATAGAATTGCTCGTCGTGTTATAGTTTTAAGAATGCCGGATGGATCAGCTACAGCTAAACGTTCAATAAATTCTAATGGGAAGCCAGAACTGAAAAAACCAAAGCTAATCACTGATTTCTTTCAACAGAAGTCAAAAGATGTTACTGCTGAATCTACCAAGAAACCACCATCGATTGGAATTTCTAATAACCAAGATAATCATACGACAAGCGTAGAGGGATCAAATGAAACGACCACTAAACATGAAAAACTTACTATTACAAATATAAAGATAAACAGGGATGACTCAAAACTTTCAGACGAAGAAAAGTATGCTGAATTCTGTGCTGAACATAATTTCAATAAACAAGCATGGATTAACTCTTTGACTACAGAACAGAGAGATCTATTAGACTTAGAGATAAAATATTTGCATATTACGTGGTTAGTATTTTTGCACAAAACAATTACCCAACCCTATTTTCTAAAGTTAAAACAGTTTTTAAAATCCCAATCAAATAAAACAGTCTTCCCTCCAAGAGAACAAATTTATTCATGGTCCCATTACACCCCATTACCTTCTATTAAATGCCTTGTCTTAGGCCAGGACCCATATCACAATTTCAATCAAGCCCACGGACTAGCATTCTCAGTATTAGAGCCAACAAGACCTCCCCCATCTTTATTGAATATCTACAAGACATTGAAAATCGATTATCCTAATTTTGAGATCCCTGAATATTACGCATTGGCCAAACAAGGTAGACCTGGAGGAGGTAATTTGACTAAATGGGCCAAACGAGGCGTGTTACTATTAAATGCTGTATTAACTGTTGAATGTCATAAAGCAAATAGTCACGCCCAACAAGGATGGGAAACTTTCACAGAAGAAATTTTGAAAACCGCAATAAACTATTATAACAAAGAACAATCAAATGGTTTCGTTATCATGGCATGGGGTTCTCCAGCTCAAAAGAGAATACAGAACTTTAATTCTTTACTTAGATCAAACAAGTTTCTAGTGTTAAAAACGGTTCATCCATCACCATTATCAGCTAGAAGAGGTTTTTTTGATCTGAAAGTTTTTAAAAAGTGCAATGATTGGTTGGCCGAAAATGGGAATAATAAGATTGATTGGGGTTTGATAGACGGTAACGTAGTTCTTTAGTAGTATTTAGTTAAAAACACGATAGAACAATCTAACGAAAGTATTACCCGCACGCGTAGGTGATACAAGTTTTTTTTGTATATACTTTTCAGTATGTTTTCGGGCTTATATTTTGAATCCTGAATCAGAGTAGCAGATATCAGATAAACAACGTGTTTTAATAGTTCTACAATTATTCTTATTACTTCGAATCGTTACAAGTTTATTTTCAGACGCTGATATAAATTAAAGAGTTTCTGCAAGTGAAAAGGTTGCAACATGTCAGATGGAGAGGATAAATCAAACCATTTCAGGGACACTGAAACTAAAGAACAAAGAAAAAAGCGATTTATTCTCGACACAGACCCTAAAACGGCTAAACTCAATGACGTTGATGATTCTACTAAAAGATTCAAGTATTTGTTAGGGTTAACAGATCTTTTTAGATACTTCATAGACTTGAATGCATCCAAGGATGCACAGTTTAAGAAAATAATTAGGCAAATAGATAATAACGTCTCATTCAAGCAACCTAAAACCACTAAAAAGAAAAGAAGAAAGACAGAAAAAGAAGAAGACGCAGAATTATTAGAGGATGAAGAACACATGGATGACGAAGAATCTCAACGTACAATACTTACGGAATCGCCTAGTTTTGTAAAAGAGGGAAAATTAAGGGAATATCAAATTCAAGGATTGAATTGGTTGATATCTCTTTATGAAAATAGATTAAGTGGTATACTAGCGGATGAGATGGGTCTAGGAAAAACTTTGCAGACTATTGCCTTTTTAGGATATCTCAGATATATCAAGAAAATAGATGGCCCGTTTATAATTATTGTGCCAAAGTCAACACTAGATAACTGGCGAAGGGAATTTTCAAAGTGGACCCCAGATGTTAATGTAATCGTATTACAGGGAAACAAAGAGGGACGTAACGAGATAATACAGGATAAATTATTGAATGCTGAATTTGATGTTTTAATAACATCATTCGAAATGGTTATTCGCGAGAAAGCTCATTTGAAGAAATTTCGATGGGAATATGTCGTGGTTGATGAAGCACACCGTATCAAGAACGAAGATAGTTCATTATCGCAAATTTTAAGGCTATTTTATTCAAAGAATAGATTATTAATTACGGGTACGCCACTTCAAAATAATCTTCATGAATTATGGGCGTTACTTAATTTTTTGTTGCCGGATGTATTTGGTGATTCTGATGTCTTCAACGAATGGTTTGAAAATCAAGGTGGCAAAACCGACGAAGACAAAGAAAAGAATCAAGACAAGGTTATTCAACAATTGCATAAAGTTTTAAGTCCGTTCTTATTGCGTAGGATCAAGGCAGATGTTGAAAAATCGTTGCTACCTAAAATTGAAACTAATATTTATATTGGTATGGCGGATATGCAAATAAAGTGGTACAAAAAGTTATTGGAGAAAGATATCGATGCTGTTAATGGAGTTGTGGGTAAACGAGAAGGTAAAACCAGATTATTAAATATCGTGATGCAGCTAAGAAAGTGCTGCAATCACCCTTATTTATTTGATGGTGCAGAGCCTGGACCACCATATACGACTGATGAGCATTTGATTTTTAATGCTGGAAAAATGATTATATTGGATAAGATGTTAAAGAAGTTCAAGAAGGAGGGTTCTAGAGTTTTGATTTTTTCACAAATGTCAAGATTACTAGATATTTTAGAAGACTACTGTTATTTTAGGGATTATTCTTATTGTAGGATAGATGGTTCAACTGCTCATGAGGATAGAATTGAGGCAATTGACCAGTATAACATGCCGGGCCTGGAAAAGTTTATATTTCTTTTAACCACCAGAGCAGGTGGTTTGGGAATCAATTTGACTAGTGCAGATATAGTTATATTGTACGACTCTGACTGGAATCCACAGGCCGATCTACAAGCCATGGATAGGGCACATAGAATTGGTCAAAAAAAACAAGTCAAAGTTTATAGATTTGTCACTGAAAATGCGATTGAAGAAAAAGTTCTAGAGAGGGCAGCTCAAAAATTGAGATTAGATCAATTGGTTATTCAGCAAGGAAGACAGATAAATGCCAATAATTCTGTTGGTAATTCGAAGGATGACTTATTAGGAATGATTCAGCATGGGGCTAAAAAAGTCTTCGAGTCCCAGCAAAGTTCTACAATGTTAGATGACGACATTGATGCTATTTTGCAGAAAGGTGCTGAAAAAACAGCAAATTTAAATGCTAAGTTCAATAATTTGGGTTTAGACGATTTGCAAAATTTTACTTCTGATTCTTCAACATATGAATGGAACGGTCAAAATTTCGCCAAAAAGGACAATCTGGAATTGGAATTCACTTGGATCAATCCATCTAAGCGGGAGAGAAAGGAGTTGACATACTCAATTGACAATTATTATAAGGACGTTTTGAAAACAACTCCTCTTTCAAACAAGAATAATAACTTGCTGTCAAAATTTAAGGCGCCTAAAATATACAACATTCAAGATCATCAATTTTTCCCTAATGGCTTAAAGGAACTACTTGAGAGAGAGCAATTGGCTTATAAAAAACAAATAGGTTATAGATTTGCGCTAAATGAGTTTGGTGACAGTGACGAAGAATTCTTGGCTGAAGAATTTAAGAATGAATTGCCTAGAGAGGAGAGAAGAAGGATTGAACAAGAGAAGGTAAATAATGTTGTACTATTGTCAGAAGAGGAGATTGAGTTGAAGAATAAATTATTAGCTGAAAGCTTCCATAATTGGACTAGACGAGATTTTACGAATTTTATTCATGGGTCTGCAAAGTACGGTAGACATGATTATTCAAGAATCGCAAAGGCAATGGGCAATAAAGATAAAGATGATGTGGAGCGTTATCTGAGAAAGTTTTGGGAATCTTATTCTTTGATTGAAGGATTCGATAAATATGTATCTCAAATCGAAAGCAGCGAGAAAAAGATTGCCAAATTATTGAATCAACAAAAGCTTTTAAGCATCAAGATGGAATCGTTAAAAGACCCATTAGAAGAATTGAAAATCCAATACCCCCCTAACAATTCCAAAAGAGTTTATTCTAAACATGAAGATAGATTTATATTGACTTGTGTTCACAAGTATGGTTTATTTAGTGAGAACTTATTGGAGAAAATTAAGGAAGAGATATCTATGAACGATTCATTCAAGTTTGACTGGTATATGTTGTCTAGGACACCACAAGAGTTAGGTAGACGTGTTAACACATTATTGTTGGCAATCACAAGAGAGTTAGAAGGTCCGTCTACTATAAAAAAGAAAATAAAGGGCAGCTCCAATGTTAATAGCCGTCCTGGTTCTACAGAACCTACGATAATTAACGACAACAGCTCCAATAATTTAAATTTAGGAATAAAGAAGAGAAAAATATGATTCGTTATAATCTAGGTGTGTATATTATTCTTCTAAATAATTTCTATAGGACTATTATAAGAAAAATAATCTAAGATGATAGTATTAAATATATTCATCGCAAATCATTTCTTGCACTATAGAAATATAGTATGGTACTTTGTTAGCAGTCCAGCTGACCGAGAGATAATTGCTCATCTCATGTCTTTCAACTTTTAAATAATCAAATATTGTCTTGTCACCTGATGCCTTATATCTTGGTCTTATAAAATTTCTCAAGCTTATAATCTTTGTGCCAGGCTTTAAACCAAATAACATTTTCCCCACAGCATTATTCAAGTTAACATCAAAAAGGTAGTTATTGACAAGAAGCACGTCGCAATCAATTACTGCTTGGCGAACAGTGTCATTATTAACAAAACTTTGCAGGAGTGCAAAATTTAACGGTAAATCTTTTAATCCTAACAATGATAAATGCTTTTTAAGTAATATAGTCTGTAGCTCAGTCAATTTGGAAGCATGTTCCATTATTTCGCAACCACCACTAAGGTGCACCCCGAATTCCAAAGCAGCTTGAAACGTCGTATTACCCACTCCAGAGCCAAGATCGTAGAATTTATGGTGTGGTTGTAAGTTTACCTTAGTTAGGACTTCACTAGTAAACGAGGGCAATAATTCACCGTAGACCTCAGCTGTAAACGCTTTGTATGACCTTAGCTTCCTAGATTCCGTTGATACAATTCTCGAATATATACGCAAGAGAATTTGCTGTAAGCAAAATCTAGATACATTGGTCTTTTCTTTGAGATGACGAAAGAAATTTAATTCATAGTTCTCGGGCTTCACAGCATTGACGACATCTTTATATCTAGAATTGAATTTAGCTGGGGTACAAGGGATGATTTTTTTATTATCATTAATGCTATTGCTATCCTTAAAATTCATATCTTTAGGTGGCTCATTTTCTTTGTTTTCCTCTTCTGAAGATATAGGAGGTGAAAGGCGGCTTGGTGAGATATATTTGAATCGAGGCTTCTTGCAATTAATTAAATCAAAAGAAGGACTAGGCGGCTCAATAGTATCATTATCAGATATCATATTTTCTTCGCCAATTAATTGAATCTCTGAAAAGAAAAGATCCAATCGAATGTCTTCATCGGTAGGGATTTTGATCTCATTAGGCAGGAAATAAGTCCTAATTTCTTGGTTAATATCATGAGAACCTATATCAACATCACTGGGCGCCAACTCTACCATTAAACGATTCCACTTGTCTATAACAAACATAAATCTAACAAAATCGTTTTCTTCAATAGCACTATCGATTTCTTTATTGTATTCATTTAAAATAACTTTCTTCAATTTTGAAGAATGAGAAAAGAATAAACAGTAGTGAAGTTGGAATAGCTTTTTAATCTCATTAATAGGGTCGAGCTCGTTAGATTTAGGTTCGGCTAATATAAATAACTCACTGTGTTGAGGATAAAGCAAAAATCGTATCCTGACCTTATTCATTGGATTAAGTATCATGCTATTCGTGTTTCTATCCATGATCATTAACGGTGGAAAAGAAATTGGCATATCTCGATAATTTTTACAATGCCTTGAAATAATATCAGCTGCTATAGTATCCGTTAAAGATATCTCGCTGCAATCCTGGATCATAATATTTGTATCTTCTGTAAATGATAACTTAGGCGGACAAGGCAGAGCATCATATACCTCATTAACATATAATTGACGCCCATATAAAGGTATCAAAGTATCGGAAGATATATCTTCTGGGTCGTAGGGACTTTTTCTTTCTTCCTTTTCGATTTTAATGGTATTTTTTGCTAAAGGCATTTCAATTTCTGTACCAATCAGAATATCTGACCTATCAAGTTTCCTTTTCTTTACATTTCCGGACTTGAGACTTTTTCTTTCTTTAAGCTTTTCAATTTTTACATCCTTCTTCACTGCCTTTTTGGATTTGCTTACGGCCCTTGTTTCATTAGAATTTTGATTCTTTGATCTTTTTGATTTCTTCTCTAGTTTAATCACGGGTTCATGTTTTCTCTTTTGACCTTCTCTGAGTACGCATCTATCACCTGTGACAGTTTGAAAGTACGCTGATTCCTCCTTCAAGACTTCAACCATGTGAGTAGACTTTTTTGACTTGGTCAACTTTTGCCCTTTACTTTTACCATCCAAAGTTACTTTCTTTTGGCTCTTTTCTTTTGTTTTACGATCTAAGGGTTTTTTTATGACACCACGCGATGCAATTACTTTTAAGTTAGGCTCACTAGATTTCTTTGAATTATTGACGTGATCTTTATGTTCCTTTACTTCAGATATATGATGTGAATTTCTTCTACGGCTTAAATTACCAAAATTGTCAGAGCTATACCACCTCGCCATGTACAATAATTCATCAACCTGACTTTTAAAAACCGTTCTCCTTCTATCTGGTTCTATTTCATTTATTTTAGTTTCAATAGACAATTGATTCCTAAAAGGTAACTCGTCCATGATAGCTTTTAATTTTGTATTTCCCTTAAGAGCATTTTTCAAAATATTCACTTCCGCAGCTGTAAATTCTCCAGATTCATCAAAACCTATTTCCTCAGCTATAGATTTTAAATGTTTCATGCAAACACCAGGAAACAGCGATCTGAGTTGTTTTCCTGTAAGATCAGTAACAAGAAGATGCTTTAGGCGCGTCAAATCTATGGAATCCTTTATTTGCTTGATTTCACTTTGCATGAGTATTTTGAGCTCTTCTAACCTTCTTTTCGAATTATCTCTATGTTGTGGTAATTCATTCAATTTTAAAAGTCTTCTGTTACATTCTTCTTTATCCATGAGAGGGAGCTGGTCTAGTATACTTTCAATTGACCTATTTTCAGCTATTGCTTCTTCGAATAAATCAGACTCAACCTTGCTAAAGTTTGAATGTATCTTTAATTCGTTAACAAGACCTTTGATTTCTTCAATACTTTTATTGGGAAGCTCTTTTTGCAAGTTTGTCTTTGTAAGACCATAATCAATTAAAGAAAATAAAGAAGCTATTTCAGTCGGTATCCACTTAGAACAATTATCTATTCCCTTTAACTTTCGTATAACACTTTTGTAGTATTGAAATTTTTTGTTTAAGTTGGAAAGATTACGGCACGGAAACTTGTCTTTATGATCGTTTGCAACAGAATTTGAATCATTTAGTATTATTATGGCTAATAAATATATTTCATTTTTTGTCCAAGTGAGGGTAGACTTTAGTTCCTGAATTTTTTTTATTATCCATGAAAGTGGCTTGTTAGGAAACCTTGAAGTTAATGCATCTGATGTGAGATCATACTTTATTTGATTTTCAAGCAAACCAATCTCTTCGTCTGTCCAATTGCAAAACGAAATTGAATCTGAATTCGACAGCGATTTCGACTCATCATTAAAACTATTATCTGATCTTGAATTTGGAGAATCAGAATTACTGTCAGGTGTACATATTCCAGTGTCCATTAATTTTCGTTTAGAATCTTTTCTATCCAGATGGGTTTTACAACCTACTGATAACGTTTCCGTACTCGAGCATTCTGAAGAGTCCAGACATATTGGAGTTATGTTGTCTGTGCTATGATAAGCTATATTCTCCATCCTATGTACAGCTTTGGAGGCTTCCAGTAACCTAATCGAATTATCTTATAGCTGATATAAACTTAGGTTGTTTTGATTTTTATACTTATTACGGGTTTTTGAGATCAGAAATACGACAATGTCTCGCGTTTTCATGAAAAATAAGCGTTCTGTTCTTCCATCAAATAAATAAATACATTTTATATTTACATTATATAGGCCACTAGAGTTTACTAGCTCTAATACCGTTAAGTCTAAATTTCAAATCTTTTAATAATTTACTTTCAGGTTTCCAGTTTTCAAACAGTCCATATAATTCACTAATTTCGTCGTAGCCATTCTTACCTAAATCATCTCCATTATCTACGGTTAATAGCTTATTATTATTTGGCCAGTTCTTTTCAATATTGAAAATCAATCCTCTTAAACACCAAGGTAATATAAAGGGGTTGGTACCTATTTTTCCAACATTATATTCTTTAATGTAAACATGGTTTGTTATTGGTACTTTCACAAGCTCTTCAACCTCGTCAATATGATCGATCGGTCCGTATGTGCCAACGCCGCTTGTCACTAAGTTTGTTTTCGAATTTACTTTATTCAATTCAAAAGGGTATGGAAAATCCTTTGTCAATAACTTAGACGACTGAGTTGGAGGGATGACGATATCGTCAGTATCCAAAACGAATTTTACACCTAGATCATAAACTTTACCATCATTATATATCTTAGAATGGCCGCCTCCTGTCAATGGACCCGCCAAGACGGTGCTTAATTCTTTTAAAACATTGTTATCAAAGTAACCCAAGTTTTGTAATTGGCAACATAATGAAACCAATTTTTGAACAAAAAGAGGAGTTTGTGATGAATGATCAATGTAACAAGCCCTGTAAATATTGGGGTGAAATATATGAGATGCCAAGGCAGAATATAAAGGCACCAACTGATCATTTATGGACCCAATAAAGCAAATCTTTACATTAGCATTTATAATTATTTGAGTGGATTCCTTATAAACCAAAGATTGTTGGCTGGTAAACTTAGTTAGTTCAAATAATTCTGTCATTGACTCATGTTCAATTGCGGAATACGCTTTCACAAAAAATGATTTATCAACGCCGTAAAATGGACCATTATTGATACCTGCCATACCTAAAATTCCAATCCTTTTTTTAATTGGATCTTTTAGAATACCCATTTTAATAAGCTTGGCCAAAAGAATTATCGAAACGACACATCCTTGAGAATGTGAGGCAACAAATATAAAATCTGCTTCATTCAATTCTTTTTGCCATGAATGTAGGATTTCAGTGAAGAATTCTACTCTGTCAAATATTTTACCTTCTTTTTCAAGAGCAATTTTCTGGATACTTACATTACAAGATTCATCATCTGAAATTAAACCATTTTCAATACAGTACCGAATAATAGCCTTTTCAGCCTCATTTGCGAATTTTAGAGAAGTACCTTTAGGAGCTCCTATGAGAGGTCTTATCATCCTCGTGGGAAAGAATCCATGAACACCAATAATCAAAATTTTCTTAATTCTGAGCAAAGGGCCAGATTTATGTGATACTATATCTGACGAATTAATGCTCAATTTGGAGCTCTTCGCTGGACGTGGTTTGTGATTAATCAATAAGTTACCCATCGGATCGTTAGTGATTGAAATTGAATTGGGATCGTTTTCATCATCCTCTAGTTGATTATTGTCCAGAGAGATATACTGAGAGGGCTTATTTCCTGCATTTGCTAACCTTGTATAAAATTTATCATAGTTAGGTAAACAA
The DNA here is from genome assembly GCA_003708965.2 of Debaryomyces subglobosus. Lineage (NCBI taxonomy): Eukaryota > Fungi > Ascomycota > Pichiomycetes > Serinales > Debaryomycetaceae > Debaryomyces > Debaryomyces subglobosus. The sequence continues at coordinate 55,191 of PPOW02000022.1, read as the reverse complement.
GCTCTTTTACCAGGTGGTAACTTAGCCAATGATCTACCATATAGTCTGTAAGCCTTATCGTACATCAAGTCGAATTCCTTTTCCAACCTTTCATTGGCATCTGCGACTGAGTTATCACTAGCCCTATCATTATCATTCTCAACTACATTTGTTAAGGATTGAGTATTAAAACCCAATTTAGTTGATAATTGACTAATGAATTGTCTCCAGTTCGTTATGTCACTTTTAGAACTGGGTGTAGTCCCTTGGTTCATAGTAGACGAGTTGCCAAACAAAGTATTGGCCAAAGAACCAGTTGAAGAAGACGCAGACTGAGGAGGTAAACACAGTCGCCAATCTGGAACAATAACATTTTCCCTGAGATTCTCATTCTTGTGGGTGTTAATCTTACTAAACTGCTTAGCATTATCATGGGGCTTATACAAGACAGCATCATCTTTTCCGCTTTGATCTGATAATGGTTGCGTTCCTTCTTCCTTATCATTCACTTTGTCTAATTTAGTGGCCTTTTGCTCATTGCTGTCAGATATATCCTCTTTGTTTGGAAGAGACGGAGTTGATTGAAGAATTCTGTTGGTAATGCTTATTTTCTTATCTCTGTCTTTCTTATCTTTGCTATTGTTATTTGAATCATTATCACTTGCACTATGACTTCCATTGTTCCAGAAATTCCATGAAGAAGAAGTCTTCTTTCTATTATTGTTCGTTATCTGTTCGTCAATTTCATCACCATTATCGTCTGGAAGATAATCGTTAGTTTCTGTTTCATCTATTTCATCGTGTTCAGCATCGTTATTTTCTTCCAGATCTTGTTCATTATTATCATCGTTATCTAAAAGATGTTCAGGATTATCCACTTTGCCTTTTGAAGACCAGCTTAGCCAGTTATTGGCATTATTTACTAAGGATGATGATGAAGCTTTAGGTTTTATTGCCTTCGACGAGTCTACGTCCTTTTTCAAATCCAGGTCTTGATTCTCTTTCTGATCATTCTCTAATTTAGATGCAGAGTTTGTAGACGATACTTCTTCATTCTCCTTGCTGGTATTATCAGGTGTATTCGATGGGTTGTTGGATCCCCATAGCGGTAGCCAGCTACTAGAGTTGATGTTTGGTGTGCGTGACATTTCTTTATTAGTGTTATGTGTCTCGTGTACTCTAGCTATATATTGGCTTAGCAATTGGTACTCTTAGGATCTGATTTATGTTTATAATTATTGTAGCTTCCAAATGTCAAGATTAATTAACTAATAATATAATAATCTAATTAATTCAGTTATTGTTCTATATATATTCTGTGCGCAACTTCTATGGGGAAATTTCATATGAAAAATATACCATAATTGGCAAAAAGTACCATTATGTGATCAAACGTAAAGTTTACGGTACTCGTTCAACAAGTTCTCTGAGATAGCAGCACCACCACAACCAACAAAAAGTATAATGTCTTCTTCAGATAAATCACCAAAGCATTTTAAATATTTAGAATTGTCGAATGCCATTGAAATGGTAGCACCACATGCGGGCTCTACCAATATCCCAAAATGATCATACAAGTCAATTGAGCCTTTTACTGCATCAAGGTCATCGATCATTTGAACATGAGTTTCATGAATGTTATAATTAGCTAATGATTGAGCCGAAATAAAGGGAGACGCTAAACATGTTACCAATGTCTTGATTGTCCCTAGAGTAACAACTTTTCCGGCCTTAAGGGCTTCTGAAAACGTCGGGGTTTGAAATGTCTCGACAGCTAATATAGGAACATCTTTGAATTGTGAATTTCTTTGTAATCCAGTAACTATACCGTTGTAAAGACCGCCTCCACCTACACTACAAACAACCCCTTTTATTTTCCCACATTCTTCTGCTGAAAGTTGATTTTCATTTATAATTTCGTCGATCATTGTACCATGACCTTCCCAAAGTAATGGGTCATCAAATGGTGGACAATAGAGTGGATAAACAGATGCATCAACACTCTTCATTACAGTTTTTCTCAAGTACGAGTCTGCCTCACCCCAATGAGAACCATGGACTTGTACTTTGGCACCCATTTCTTCCAATTGTTTAATAACCCCACTATTAGCAGTAGTTGGTAGAACCACCGTACATGGTAAATTGTAATGTCTACTCGCATAGGCCGCTGCTAAACCTGCATTTCCTCCGGAGGATGCAAATGTCTCTACGTTTGTCTTGTTTAGCTCATGTGCTCTCTCAATCGATTTGGCCATTAAATGCCCCATTCCCCTTAATTTGAAGCTTCCAGAAGGTTGTTCGTACTCACTTTTTATAAAAACCCGACAAGGAGATTTATTAGGTAATTTATCAGTAATTTCTATTAAAGACGTCTTGATGCTTGGTTCCCCTTTAGCTAAATTTGATAACATGTTACTAATGCAGGTTGAATAATGTAAGTGTCAAAATGATGTAAAATGGATTGATACGAGATATCTGATATAAATTTCGCATAAAAAAGAAATCTCATTGATCCTGCAATAGCATTAATGATATAACTGGTTCTATATGTCAAGGAGGAAAAATAAAGCTCATGGAGTAACTATATCAGAGGAGTTTCTGCGATTAGATCCAGAAATTGAAGACGAAATCTTAGAAAAATATACAACTATAACCCTGGAAAGTCAAGACTTTTTCCTACATCAGTTACCTGAGTTTTTACATCAATTGCAAATACCGACATGCTTTACCAATGATATTACACAGTGTGTCAATTATTACTATGAGTATATGCATAATGATAATAGTGACTTCAAATTAAATGAATCAAATTACAAACAAGCTATAACTTTTCAGATGATTCTAGCATTCACGATCACGGGCTCTGTAAATCAAAACCATGAAGTAAGTATTATTGACATAGTAGATATTGATAAGCTTATTAGAAATGTCAATAAGTTAGTCAAATTCAGAAATACTTTTACTCATATTTACGGTAGTTGGAAATTATTCGTGGATGCTGCAACAACTTCTTCAGATAGTAGCGAATCAACCGTTACTAACCACCAATTAACATTACCAGATTTGAAGAAGATAAAGTCAGTTTTGAATTTGGATGAAACAGGAGATGGAAATGCTTCCTTGGGAGACTCATTTCTTATCGATATGTTGAGCTGTTGTACTACGACCGAAAATGGAGACATTCTAAACTATGATTACAATAAACCAAAAAAAGGATCCTATATAACCATTAAAGATTTTGCTGAAATTCTTGGAAACTTGGGCGAATTGGATTAGATCGTTATATTTTCTATTTAGATATGTAGTTTTGTTGATTAATGAACAATGAGGATATTTACAATTATTGCTCTACAAATGGATTATAATGTATCTCGACATGTTTTATCCAAATATCTTTCTTCCAGATTCCATGAGGTTTTCCACTTTTCTTCATCTTCTCTTTATCATTCAAAATTTCGTCATTTTCAAGCTTTTCAATTGCCTCGTACCCATCTATGACCATACCAATTACAGTATATTTTGAACTATCTCCTAAAATAGCTTGGTGTTCATTTGATAAAGATATAAAGAACTGAGATCCCAAGCCATCTTTATTTTCGCTGTTATTGACGGTTAACAATGTACCTCTCTTAATTTGGTTCCAGCAATGAGCATTGGAATATTGGAATTCTTTTGATATATGTCCATTTGTTGTATCCTTCTCTGGGTCAGCAGCATGTGATTCTTTTCCTGATTGTGATGGATCTCCTGCCTGTATTATGAAACTCGGTATATATCTTAATATCCGATTATTATCATATGTTCCTTTTGCACAATGTCTAAGAAAATTCTCTACATGTTTGCATTGTGAAAAACTAGACAATCTTAATTGAAGTTTTAGTGGTCCAGTCTTAGTATGTAACTATATCTGGTTAGTATTAATGCATTTTACTCAATATACGGAATACTTACGGTTACCGACATTGTCCTTTCTCCATATATATATCAATTCCAGCATAACATTTTATGATCGCGAAATACATCAAAAAAGATTTGAGTTATCTAAATAGATAATAAACATTTCAGCATCAATGAAAGAGTTCATAGTATGAATATACCAGATGAACAGCCTCATTTATTATTTCCCTTGGCAGCTTATTTCCAATCTCAATGTGAATTCATAAATCAATTTATTCCAGAGTTAGCTAGTAATGAGAAAAAATTAATTCATCTCACTAACTTCAAGCAATTTGAGGGCTTATTATACCATTTAGAATCGTCATTTCTTGCTAACGATGAAATTGGTAGTGTTGAAGGCATAGAAAAATATCTTAAAATCCCATCGATCGACATATTTCGAGTTTTGATAACTCTTGCATCTAGGTGTCTGTCAACGTATTTTACTCATGGGTCCGCATCCATAGACGCTTTGATTGCAAATAACGAATACGCTAAAAACTTAAATAAAGAATATGAAAACTGTATATACAAGCCTCCTTTAAGGGATAGATGCATCATGATAATGAAACGGTATATGAATATTCTCATTGGTTCTAATTCTCCCACTACGGTTGAAATGGTTTACCAACTCTTCTTGGGTACCTTCAAGGAATTCATAATTCAACCAGAGTTTTTTCATATAAAGGGAACACTTCCTAAGGGCAGATATTTGAGATCTAACAGAGATTTAGCTGTAAGTCAGAAAACTAATGAAGAGAAAAGCTATGAGGTAATAAGTGATTCTGAAGAAGAGCCTCCTTCATTGGTAAATGATGCTTCTAGGGATATCGCGAGTGAAGTTAAGAAATTCCAACCTCATAACTTATCCCCTTTGAAAAGAAATAGTGGTATTTTTTCTGGTGATTATTATATGATATCAGGCTTAAATGATTCATCCGTTTTGTTTCAGACCATGCCTCATTTAGATAGCGAATCAGATCTAAATTCCGGCTCAGATGGAGAGTTGACGTCAAAAAGACGCAAAGGTAGTTCAAATATAGATAACAAAGGCTCCATATTGAATAATGTTCGTGTATTTGGAGATTATTTGATTTCTAGACAATTAAACCCAATGTTCAATTCGTCATACAGCTTGTGGAAATTAATACAATGGACATTTCATTGTGCAGATTTTTCGACTATGTATCAAAAGCAGTTACTCGGTTCAAATAATACTAACTGCCATCTTATTTTTGAAACATATTCTAAACTACTCAGATTGATATTTGATTTCCTTCAATTCAATCTCATATACCACTTGCTTAATAATAAGAAATCAAAACAATTGTTGAATATTGAAATAATGGATTTAAATGAATGTATGGATCCTCTTTTCCCTTTCTCCAAGCTAGACAGTACCCCCAGAAAAGGGATAATAAAGATAATAGAAAACGACAAAAATATCCTTCTTCTGAATCTCATGATGCAATTAGGTCCATCTCAAGTGGATTGGTATGATAGGGTAATAGAATATGTATTCACTGGATTGAATAAAGATAAGCCGACTTCTGAAAGTAACTATCAACCACAACCTTGTTATGAACGAGAGAAGCTATTGACTAGACATGACAATAATTTTAAAAAAAAGGTCGATAAAAGTCATGCTCTTCAATATGATGATAATCTTGATTCAATGGGACTACGTTACGGAATAATAATAATCATATATTACAGATCACTATTTTTTGCTGCCGACAGCTTCCTACATGACTCGCAAGCCATTGATGATTCCTCAATTTCGCCATTATCTCCTAAACTTTTATTGCAACAGCTTAGCTGCAAACTTATAGCTCTTGATTATCTGTATCTAAGGCAGTTTTATCTTGCATACTATATGGAGACCGCGGAGAATAAGCTCATTAATAGAGTATACCAATATCGAATGATGCATGAATTAACGAAGATGATGTTAATAAATATTACAGGTTTTCCTGAAATCGAAAAATATTTATTCAAAGATGAAATAATAAACTCTAGTAGTAATGCTTCAAAGATTTTAATGGATTTGATTATTGACCAAAGACTATATCAAGTTATAGTTGAAGATGAAACGTATTCTAGATGGGAAGACTTTGAGCTGGCTTGGTCTAAATTAAATTATTTATTAGGCTGGCTCCTTGAAGCTTCACTAGCTGAGTCTCAAAGTAATTTAACGAACTCTGGTGAAGATATTGAATTCGTGGATTTTATATTAAAAAGAGTGGAAAAAGCAGATCAAATGAAAATCAAGTGGTTTAATAGGTTTATCTTAAATCACTGCAAAGACAGCAAAAAGTCCAGCAATAATCACGTAGAATATCATTTCTATCTATCGGATGATGAAGCTCTTAAGCTCCTTGTTAATAATAAAACTGAAACTGTCTGGGTTAAATTCAAGCCCATAGTACAATTGAAATTTTCCAAATATATGGCATTATTGAATAGTTGACGTGAAAAATGATTGACTTTTATCTTTTTGTATATAACTTAGCTATTTAATAGATCGTTGTGCTATAAATATAAAACAAGTCTTAAATGATATGTTTAACCTTGAAATAATGTCTCAAGTATTGAACTTGCCAGGCACCTAAAGCAACAAGAGACGTAATGATGAAAATAGAGAACCATTTTACTCTGGAGTTAGTTGATTCATTGGTATCTCTCATTCTTTCTTCTCTAGCCTTCAAGTATTGCAATTCGGCAGTGATTTCGTAAGTCATTTCTTCGATTCTACGTAAGTCCACTTCACCTGGTTTCAATTTTTCAGCAGCTTGTACAGAATTCCAGTCTCTTGCTGCTGCACCACTTTCAACATCTAATTCGATTTCTCTTACAAAGTTGGTGTTTTTAGACCATTTTCTTTCTAACTGATTAGTAAAACAAATATCAAAAGCAGCACTGTGGGGACTGGAGAACGCAATTCTAGCGGACCCAGTAATGTCATTTTTACGACGGTATTCGTTACCTAACAGGTCTACTATTTTCAAGTCAAGTCTTTGACCATCTCCAGAATAACCGTTAGTCTTGATATTAACAACAACCAATTGATCTTCTTGGACAAAATCACGAATACAGAATGGATCTGGATTAGTGGTTGCTGGAATAGCCAATTGCAAAGCAGAAACCAAAGAAACAAATGTCGATATAATGAATAACAAAGTAGAAATTGACCTCATTTTTCCAGGAATTGTTACGATACTCTGTTTGAATTCCGTTTACCTTAGCTTGAATTCAGTTATGGTTTTCATCCAGTTCATTGATTTGTAGCGTGTCAAGTTTTTAATAAATGTCGAGGAAATCAAGCGCGTCGAACGACATTGTCCAATTACTTATACGACATATATATTCATTTATTACTATTTACGGCAGTCTATTCTGATACGATAATTTTTCATTTTTCGTCGTTAAAGTCATTTGATTTATTAGTAACTACTAAATCATTATACATAGAATCTTACAATATTCAAATATGTCAAAGACAAAGACAACGCATACTATGGTGAAGCTCGTTTCAGTTGCTAAAACTGGATACGAAAAATGGTTCAACATCCCCAGACACACTCAGAAATTGAACTTAATATTATATGATCCTATCGCTAAAAGACATTGTCTCTTCCAAGAAGACAAGAAAAGAAGAGTTCCTGAAGTTATACCTAAAGATTACAATAGAAGACACCGTATTTAAATGTTAACATGACGTCTACAATTTATCTGAACTTGACTCGAATAGTTCAAATCGCATAGAAATTATTATTAATAGTATTAATAACCGTGGTTCACCTGAGTATAATCATTTATGACTGAAATGATGAATTCCATATTGAGAAGCTTTTTAAATAACTTTCTCTTTACTTGTATATATTAGGATTCATTCATCAATGAATCACTACATCAAATAATATTACGCATTGTGTAAGAAAACATTGGTATTCTTTAGTTGATTATTGTAGAGCATTCATTCATAAAATTGATATCGAACATATAATTGAATATGGATATACTCAAAATTGATGTCAAGGATATAACTAATGCACTTGGTTATAATGGACGGTAAGTAACCTGGAGATATAAAAAAATAATGAAGGATGCGAGGTTCGAACTCGCGCGGACAACTGTCCAGCAGATCTTAAGTCTGCCGCCTTAGACCACTCGGCCAACCCTCCATTAGATACTAGGAATAGAATAGCTAATTAATATGTTTATCTATTTACAATTACGCATACATCATATATTGCTACATGAGTCTTCGCTAAGGCAGTAATCTAACATGAATTTATTTTATTTACAGTCTATATAATATTTAATGATAATATCAGGCAGTTAATTTCTTAATGTTCCACTCAGAATTATTAGGATCTACGTTGAGAACTTCATTATCTCCAATCACTGTGACAATATCTGGTTTTCCATTCATTAAGTATTTCTCAGTAACATTCTTTAAGTCTTCGTTGCTAACATCCAAAAATCTTTCTCTTCTTTCTTGTCTCATTTCGTCTGTAATGTTTTCAAGGAAATCTAAGGATCCTTGCAGAGAAATATGGCCAGGTGCATCCACTCCCTGGAATATGGTTAATTTTGCTTCTTGCAAATCCTTTGGACCCCATCCACCATTTCCAGAATCCAATATTTTAGCTAATGCAACTGAAGGCGAATCTCTGAATGAGTCTACTGACTTTAGAGGATTAGGATCCCTATACGAGTAGTAATTTAAGCAACCACCTAAACCATCAAACAGTAACCCACCTCCGTACGCTCCATTTGCTTCTCTAATAACGGAATGTAAATGCTTAAAGGTTAACAATTGCGATAAAACACGTAATGCAGCACCATCCTTGGTAGTATATGCAGCCCCTAACTTAGCTAACGAAGCATATCCAACTTGAAAAGGTAAGTCAATTAAAGTGTTACGACCATTGTCACTCAAGCCCAATTTATTGGTATCAAATTGAGAAATCAAAGTTGATAACTCATTAACGCCCACAATTGGGTTCGTATTTGATTTCAATAAATCATCAAAATTTCTAACCATTTTTTCATTATCAATAACGGATTCACTATCACCAACTAAACTGTATTCGAAGCCTGATTGGTTCCCATCAGTAAATCCATTAACCAAGTGATCTTGAATATCCTTTAAAGCTGGCAAAAGGTCGTTGATTAAAAATTCTCTGCCCTCAGTGTCTAATTTTCTGTTCAAATCCAGAATAAACGAAACTTGACCTATACCCCCTATCATATTATGAATATACTTTGTAGGTGTAAGTTGAGAATTACTATGAGAATTTGCATATGAATGTCCTGAATCAGCAATTGTGTTCATCTGGTTCTGGCCTAAATTTTTGACCAACGTAAATAATTTATCAACGACGTGTTCATCCTCAGGATTAAATTTCGTGCCTGTTAAAATTTCATACCATAAATCATACACATTCTGAGATTTGTCTTTCAAAGCCATTCCGGACAACATAAATTTCATATTAGTCTTGGAAATGTCAAAAGGGTCTGTTTTAGCTGAAACATTGAAAGTAACACCACCAGTTAACTTTTGAATCTTTGTTTCCAATTCAGTTATTGGAGTTTTACTTGTACCAGCTAGATTTGTAAGACAGCAATTGAATAAAGGTAAATATTTATAGTATTTAGAGGGCAAATATGAAATATCTTTAGTAGCATTCATATAAATTAACCCATTTGTATCAACAATTCTCTTCTGAAGCTTCTTAGAATTCACATCTGCAAAATCAAGGGGATAAAAATCTCCTTTTCTTGGAATATCTTTAATTGTTAATGTCGGCAATACGGATACATCTTCCTCTTTCTTCTGCTTCTCAGCCAATTCAACACTTCTTTTAAAGATTATTTCTTTATCTTCCTCAGTTAAAGCCTCAACTTTAGATTGCAATCTTTCTGTTTCTTCGGATGCTAGATTCTTTCCAAAGCTTTCGTCAGGCTCCATGGTAAACTTGAATTTTGGAGTACTATCTTTAAAAACCGTTTCGTCAAGCAACTCTTGAAACATCTTAAGACCATTTATTTTGTAGTCTTCTTTGAATCTATTCAATATATGATCAACTTGTAATGATTTAACTGGGTTCAATCCATTCACCCAAGTTGGAACCACTGAGCTTAATAGACCTAAACCGAATTCTGGTTTATGTTTTTTGAAATTTAATTCAATTTGGTGTAAAATTGCTTCAATTCTATCGTTAAAGGCGCTTTCTTTTCCTTTCTGAAGTTCTGGGACTATCTTCAGGACGAAAATTTCATGAACTTTGTCCTCTAAATTTTTAGCTTTTTCTAAAGTTAAATTATTCAAACCAATTGTAAAAGACAATAAAGCAGTCGTAGAATCTAAGCCATAATTGACACTGAAGTCCTCTCCGTATTCCTTTTCAATTAATTCTTGGTAAAAAGGTGAGTTATGACCGTCACATAACAAAGAACTCAAAACCTTCCATTTAAATACCTCATACTGCTTGGATTCATCTAACGGGTTTCCAATTACCCAGGTTACCGAAGACTTGTATTGCTCTTCAATTGGTTTACCGGACATTGTGTCAACGGGTCCCTTCACAGTAACATCGGATTCGTAATTTGGATTAAGATCAAAAATTGGTTTTCTAACATTCGATCTTACCCCACGGCTACCGAAGAAATTAAAAAATTCATTTAATTTGTTCAAATGATTAACCAATTCAATATTACCATAAGTAAAAGTTTTAGAATTAGATGGGTGGTAATTTGAGGAATGGAAATCAACTAAATCTTCATACCCTAGATCAGTAATATTATTCGGATTACCCCCAGAATTATTTAATGAGCCGTATATAGCTTCTTGGAATTTGATCCAATAGTAATATGCCGAGTTAGAATACTGTCCTTTCATCTCGTTATAGACAACGCCCTTAAATACTATAGGACTCTTAGGATCGGAAAGATCTGAATTCTCTAATCTCCAACCCTCTTGCATGAAACTCTCATGGGTAAGTAGTGGTTCGAAAACTGATGATAAATATACATCCATTAAGTTCTCAAAGTCCTTCGCATTAGTAGTAGCAAACGGATAAAACGTGTAATCATGTCCGGTCATGGCATTCATAAAATTACTCAATGATCTATTAAGCATCTTGAAAAATGGATCTCTGACAGGATATTTGAAAGACCCACAAAGTGTTGTATGCTCTAATATATGAGGAACCCCAGTGGCATCAGGAGCATTTGTCTTAAATGCTACCAGGAACACATTATTTTTATCATTAGGTGTATCTAAATGTAAATGCTCTGATCCAGTTCTAGAATGCTTTAATTTGACCGCCACAAGTGAAAATTCAGGTATAGGCTGAACTTGTTCAATCACATACCCATGCATATTAAGACCGATAGGGTATTTACTCAAAATTTCACCTTGTGTCGCACCTGAAGAGGCCAAGAGTCTCCTCTTTAATTGGGCTATCCCCAAGCTTCCATTTTCCTTTCTAGAAACTCTATTAGCCAACCTTAACATTCTTAATCTTAATAAAATATTTAGCTGAATAATGTCATCAAGATTTATAAGGAATCGCAACTACGGTGCTCGCTAAAAAAATCTGGCCCATAATGTTGAAAAACTGCCCATTTTTAGACATATTCTTTAAAGCTTGCACATAGGATTATCTATTATATGATTTACGTTTTACAAACATCACAAGTTTCATTACATTCGATACATGACCTCATATGTCATTTTATATACTATCTTCATTAGATATACTAACAATGTGGATGAAATCCATGATTACACGTGATGATCCAACCAATACCGGGCCGCTTTGAAATTTTTCACTATCAGATTGACAGATTTGATAAACACCGAAATTCTTCTGATACTATAATATAAAAGGTCTAATGACGGTCAAAGAACAGCTAGGTGGTGGCCCAAATAAAAGTGCTGCAGAAAATGTTTCGACATTAGGTGGTTTTATAGCTGGTGGTTTGGCTGCATGTGGAGCTGTAACTTTCACAAATCCTATAGAATTGATTAAAACAAGGATGCAGTTGCAGGGAGAGTTAAGTAAAAAGTCAGATGCTCCTAAATTGTATAAGAACCCGATCCAGGCTTTTGGACTCATATATAGAAAAGAAGGTATCAGAGGGTTGCAGCAAGGTTTAACATGCGGATACTACTATCAATTGGGTCTTAATGGGTGTCGTATTGGGCTTTACGAGCCTAGTCGTTATGCAATAACTAACCTTTTGAATCCTTCCAGCTTTAAAGAGGGTGAAAAGGTTCCCCAGAACTTGTGGATCAATGTTCTTGCGGGTTTTGTAGCTGGTGCTGCAGGTGCCGTAGTTGCATCTCCATTTTTCCTTATTAAGACCAGAATGCAGTCATATTCAGGGGCTAAGGCAGCATCTGCTCAAGGGAGTCAAAGTGTTGGACAGCAAACTTACTATAAGAATGCCGCAGATGGCTTACTGAAGATATACAGAGCTGAAGGTATTGTTGGTTTATTCCGTGGTGTTGACGCGGCCATTTTGCGTACTGGTGCAGGCTCTGCTGCCCAATTACCGGTCTACAACTTAACAAAGTCGATGTTACTAGAATACGATGTTGTCGAAGATAATTCCACTGGTTTGCATTTCATTTCAGGAGCCATGGCCGGTTTGGGTGTTGCAATTGTGATGAACCCATGGGACGTCATTTTGACGAGAGTTTATAACCAGAAGGGTAACTTGTATAAAGGACCTATAGATTGTTTCGCTAAGACCGTCAAGACAGAAGGTTTCGGTGCGTTATATAAAGGTTTCTACGCTCAGTTGTTCAGAATATGGCCTCACTCTATTCTTACGTTAATGTTTATGGAACACTGTATGAAAGCCATAGAAAAAGTTGAAAGAAAATTACATAGTTAGTTTTCACTGCCTCTGAATAGGCTTTTTGTATATTTAGTTAGTTTCACGGCTTAATGCCCCTTTATTTATTAGACGTTTTACAGTTCAGTATTAACGTAGATTCAGTAACTGGAGAAATTCACGTGATTTGTCGATGCTTAAAGTGGCGAACACAATTTTAGGTGCTAAACAGCCTAGAAAACATTAGATGATTTGTCAAGTTACGTTAAAGGTATAAATTAGTTATTGGAAGTTTAAATTAAGTCCCTTCAGAAGTTGAGTTCACTCATAAGATCATATTTGGTACACTGGTAAGTTTGTTCTAAAAAAAAGCATTAAATATTAAAGCGAAAAATCTCAATTGATTACGCCTTTCTAAATATTCATATTCGGTCACTATCAACATAATTGACATTAAATCTTTCCAAATTAATGGACTTTGAAATACACAAATAAAATATTCACTTAAATACATATAACCAGAATTTTAGAGGAAGTATATGCGTGATTCTAATTATAAATCAGTATCCAATAACAAAGCTGCTGTTACTATAACGACTAGTCTCTATGACCGAAGAGCGTTGGATGTGACGTCGGATAAACCTTTGGTCAATTCATTGAACCACTTGACCTATTTGGTATCGTCCCTGGCCAAAGTGAGAGAGACCTTGTCTATTGACGGGGGTATAGAAAGACTAATTGAAATTTTGCATGAGTGTCATAATCTGACTTTTAACTTGAACGATAATATTTTCAACAGCGAGAAGAAACTATTGACTGCATGGAAATGGACGTTAGCATTTCAATGTTTGGTATTGATCGGTACAAGAGGAACTGAAAAAATAAGACAAGGGTTGGTTAAGGCGGGCATTCTACCTATAATCGCGACCGTTTTAGATAACTATTTAACTCTTCACGAAAGAACTTTCATTCATGCAAATTCTAGACTGCCAGCGACTTCAAACGATCTACAGCTGCAAAACCAAACACAACATCCCCAACAGACACAAGCTAGCCAGCAGAGACAACAAATGCACCAAATAATTCAGCCACAACAAAATAATGATATTACACCTACTTCCGTTTTTGATAACACTATTTCTCCATTGGCTACAGCTCCAGGGACTGCTGATGGTAATGACTCGTTTGTTGTTTTTAACAGCACGAATAACAATAATAACAATCTTTTTGCAGGCGATCTTCCCAGCCTCGATCAAGAAACCAACAACGATACAAACAATATCCTTGATCAACTAGATTCCTTTGCACAGGTGCCAATGGCTATACCTAATACACCTGCATCGACTGCTGGAGTACTTAACTCGGTCCACAATTCAAACCAATCAACAACTTTTTTCAACAACATACATTCCTATAATTTGACCAGCGATGATTATGATAACCTTACTGTAGATCAATTGTTCAAGTTAATACGTGTTCACAATTCTACTGCAACCAACAAAATTAATGAAACCTCAGTAAACAATGATTTAAGAAGAAGGTATTTAATTATAAATATAATAAAAAAATTAAGGGAAGAAAAGGAAGGAGATATTTTAGACGATAGGTTTATTGACGACTGTGATTACGATATGGATAATAGTTTACAATTTTTGTCTGATATGTATTTGCAGGATGACAAAGCCACCCAATTAGTCACTTTAACTAATTCTAAAATTTCACCTCGAAACTTTACTGAAACGGGCGTAGTTATTCCAAGAGATGATGATATTGTATGGTCATTACAGTTATTGGCATATATTTCAAAATACCCCTATCTTAAAGATGTGCTACAAAATACCCATCTTGTGATTGACATGAGTATCAGAGATAAGCAGTTAAAGCTCTATATTGAAAAGCAATTGAAATCTAAGTTAAAAAAGACATTAGCACTTAATTCTCGGCCAACAATTAGACCCAAGTCAAGAAAGAACAAGGCGCTGTCACAAAACAAGGACTCTGATATCGAAAGATTTAATCCTTCCGCTTCGAATTCTCCTCAGATGCTAAATGATTTCAATTCAATTCAAAATGATGACTTGATTCTCAGAGACAAATTTGAACTCTCAAAAGGAGATGAAGATAAGGAAATTAATATCACCGAAATCGCAGAAACTGATGACTTCGAAGATGATGATAATAACAATAATGATAACGAAAATGATAAATTGCGAAGTCTGATTTCTGAAGATGACTGCGAAGATGAAAATTACATAGCCAAATTAACAAAAGGAAATGACAGTGTTGAGTATATTGGTCACCTAAGTCACTTGTATGGGTCTATTCTAGATGCTGAATCGATAATAAATGATTTGGACCGAGAAATAGCGTTATTCTACATTAGTGAAAGGATTAATAGATATATTGAAGTTGAATGCAAAAGCTTAAGTGACACAATCACGTCGAAACGGCTTGAGCAGAAACTGTATTTAACTTCTAAATGGAATTATGATACCTATGATAACTTTGATATTGATGATGATTCTAGTAACCAAAAAGAATCAGATTATGATGAATCACTAGTTGAGTATAAAAAGGTAAACTTATTCCCTATGGTTGAAAAATTTACATTTTTGTCCGGTACAGATATGTATTATTGGTCAGGGGTCATAATGAGGAATTCTTGTAGGAGGAATGAAATCAGAGGTGGTGTTCGGCAATGCGGTAATCTTGAATGTGGTAAATGGGAAAAGTATCCTAGGGAATTTCTGAAATGTCGAAGATGTAAAAGAACTAAGTATTGTTCGCGTGAATGTCAAATGAGAGCCTGGCATTGTCATAGAAATTGGTGCATACCAAGCAACTCAAGCTCTGGAAGTTCGATTACTACTGGTACCAATAACGTCAATACTTCTAGTCTGCATACAAATATGAATCCGAATGCTACTAGTAATGATGACGCCGGTTCTATTCAGAACACCCAGCAATCTTCGTCACAATCACAGGAAGAAAACTAATTTATGATGCATTATAGGTCGTTAAAAATTGCTTTTTTACATAGATAGCTTACATCTTTACAAATTTTCATTTCATTATTGATTGAAAGCTTGTAGAAATTTATAGATGTATATAATATTAGTCTCCACTCAGTTTCTGCTATTTTAATATCATTGGTAAGCCGTAAACTATAGGAGCAGATCCATTTAAGTACTTAAGAGTACAACGTTCGCGACTGTCACCTACTGCTTTGCAAATATTAACACTATTCGAGCTGGTATTTCCCAACAAGCCCCATTTTTCAAACACTGATAGACTAAACATATCAATGTCCTTGTCAGTAACATCCCACAAATTAACCACTACCATTGGTGATCCACATGTAAGCCAGTTATAAACAGTACCATTTGGTTCCAATAAACCATTGTAGTTCAATGCTCCTGAGGAGCAACCTATCAATAAACTAGGTGGTAATTTATGATTATCGTTATTGCATGCAACCTTTAATAATGATGATGTACGAATGAATTGTTCACATCCTCCATGACCCAAATAAACAAATAAGTACATGTCCCCAAGTTTGTGGAGAACCTCGTCTCCATTAGGTTGTATACCAACGAGCCCTTCCCAATTCTTCTTATCAATAAATAACGGTTTAAACTTCTTCTGTGTTCGTGTTAAATCACCTCCAGGGTTAATCAAGTAATATAAATTGTTCGATGTTTCTATATTTAATGACTTATGCCTCGATTTTAACATGTCAACTAGTATTCCAATAGACGGAACTCTAGAAATCGATCTGCCCTTCAAGAAATTAAGGGATTCCCAAGGAAAAGAAGAGCACTTTGCACTTGGAACAAGTATAGTATGGCTTTCCGCATAATCTGCATGAGGCAACAGCCTACTCTTTTTCTGTGCATAAGTGCTTAGCAACTTATCTAGTAAGGAATGGAACTTTTCGATATCAATTTCATCGTATGCATTTTGCTCCCCATGATATGTTAATGAGTCGAGAATAAATAAAACTAAATCATTGAGAAATTTATAATTTTGTTGTTTAAAGTCTGAATCATTTATTTCTGCATGATCTTCTCCAAACATTTCACACATACTAAGAAACAATTGCAAAACGTTATTATCGAAATGCATGAACCTATCCTCCTCTAACTTCAGTGCCCGAGAAGGTAATATTTCACTTAACAAACATTCAAAATCAAATCTAAAAGCAGATAAAAAAGGTTCATATATATAAGGATGGTCAAATATTCCCTTATACCCACCAAGCCAGTTATTTTCAACATGATCTAGTAAATGTTTTAATTCTAGATCCAAACTAAATCTTAATTTCCACCAATTCTTCCTATCTTCTTTAGAATTAATTTTAGATGTAGTCTCTATTCTAGTTGATATATCGCTTTGTTTAATTATTGACTCTAAGGCTTCTACCATTTCATTGAATGTCATTTCAAGTGAGCCACCTTCAGTAGTTTTTTTGCTCAATGGAATTCTTAAAAAAAAAGGTTCTTTGTAGGAATCTTTAAGCATCTTAGATAATAATAAATCTCCAGTGTAAGGACAAATATCAAGTGTAATAATTACCCATGAACTGGGTAAATGTTCAGCTAAATCATTAAAAAGTTCACTCGTGACAAAATCGATTTCTCTGTTAATAAACCCATCATTAACCTCAGATGGAAGTAATTCATTACTGTTAGACTGCGATGTAACGGTTTCATGATTGATGCATCTATCATTCAAAAAAGGAAGATGCCGAGGCAAGTCTTGCAAATAATAAAGATATGCCAAAACTGAATTTTCACCACTAGCGAAAGAGAAATCAGTCTTATATATTGCAACTGACGAAAGTAAGGATAAGCATCTGAAGAAAACTTTATTCAAATCATTCAATTCGTAATTAGATAATTGTGTTAGTCTTTTGGATGGTAGGCAATTTAATAATATTTCTTTAGTCTGAATTAAGCTGTTGATTATATCTATCTGAGATGTGTTAGCATAGGCTGGTTTAACTGAGTCCTGGAACTTATGCTCTCCTTTAATTATACAAGGTAACGCAATGCAAGATTCATCCATCAGTGAAAACAACGGTATTAATAGCAATTGTTTAAGTGCATTAGAGGTTTGCGTCTTTGCCGAAGCTATCGTAGCGATTATCCTACTATATTGGTCATTTTCAAAGCGGTTGAAATCATATAAATCTGGACTAAAGTCAAGCTCATATAAAGATAACAAATATTGAAGTTGAATTCGCTCGCTTTTCGAATCGATGAAGCTTGACATAGATATTAATGATGATGTTGGAATAGCTCCTAATTCTTTCCAGGAAAAATCTAATAATATTTCCAATTCTTTTTTATAACTCTCTTTACTTAGTACATAAGTATCATTATCCTTTCCTCTCACGCCAAATTTCAACTTCGCTGCTAAGAATAATAAGTTGCTTAAAATTCTAGCAAGACTGATATTTCTATTGTCCGTCTCTAGCAGTCCATATATGTTATTCCCTTCGCTTAAGGATAAAACTGCAGCCTCCAGATTATCTAACATAACATAGAACTTTGTCAAATAGAAAGAGTTTGAACAGTTAACATATGGGGCAATATTAGCCTCGTCCAATTTCTTAAATTCCAGTAAATAGTATAACAAATCTCTCGATATTCCCAATCGTTTGAGAATATCTATTATAGTTTTGTAGCATTCAAACAACAATGAAGCAGTTTTCCATTTCAATTCATTGTACGCTACTTTTCGAATGTTATTTCCCATTTTCTTTATAATTGAATAAAGCACCTTAATAGATAATTTCACGTTATCTAAAGCATCGTAAAAATTCGACAATTGGATATTAAGTTTACATGTAAGAAACTGGAATCGAGCAATGATAAACAAATTGTCAAACTTTAATTCTAAAGTCATGTCGGGGCCTTGATTCTTCAAGTTAAATTCTAGCTTCGTATCTAGGAATTTCAAAATTGCAGTGAATTTTTCCTTAGCATGAGTCTTATTACCAATTAACAAACAATATTCAAACTGCAGCAATTTCCAGTTCATTATATCTTGATTTGAAACATATTGCAAACAATCTTTACTTAAGGAATGTTTCGATAGTTGCTTTAATACAGTACCTGAAGATGTCAAATAATTTGATGCATCTAGCGGTAAACCTAATTTTATACAGGCATCACATACTTCTAATTCTAGCAACAAACTATTCTGATAAGCCTTAGGTTCGTTATCAAAAGTTGATCGGTGCTTCCTATAGACCTGGATCAAGTGAATGACCCGTCCTGTCAAAGAATTATATTTTAAATAATTCACAAACGTTCTTAATATTTCAAACTCATAGTCCATTACAGGCATATAACATTGATCTGATCTTTCTAGCCATTCTTCGAATAGTTTTAGCGAATTTATTAACATTTCTTCGTTCCATCCGATATTTATTACTTTTTGTAAGCGTACAGCGCTTAAAAAAAGAATATTCAAATCATTCAGGGAACAAGGGTCTTTAAATACATCTGCCACAAAATTATTCAATCCATTTAAATTGAAATAATGATATACGCAAATTAGTTTTAGAGTAGAATCTTTTAGGACCAATTGCTTCATAATATGATTAATCAAGTCGGTTTTCAGTCTAACATTGTTTGATTTCTCTAAAAAGCAAACTAACTTGATAAATACAATACACTTGAAATTCTCACCTAGCTTGCTTTTATCGCCAAAAATTAAGCTCACTATAGAAGCATCAGATACTAGGCTTTTAGCTAATAATTGAATTATTAAGGGCATTTGGAATTCTGCTAGGTCAATGAACAATTGATCAAACCCTGTTTTATTCGTATCAATTCCATCTCTCAAGAATCCAAGGAGAATAAACTTAGACTCTTCGAATTTTCTCAACTCATACAATGCATTAACAATCTTCTGAACTTTACTTTGAAGAAACTTGAAATTTTCAGCTGTCTTTGTTTCAGTATTGTAGCTATAAATGAACAGCTCATAGGAAAGTGCGAGCTTCCAGTATTCTTCAGGCAGGTTTTTTTCTTTATTTCCAAGATTAAAAAAGAGATTCGAAAGATTTCGTATTCTTTTAAATTGCCTAAATTTTGATAGTATGTTGAACAAATCCTGAAGCGTATTTGAAAGAAAGTTTAAAATTGATTGTTCAGCATTTTCATTATTGATGAGATCTTTCAAGTATATAGTAATAGAATCGAATATTATTAGATGATCACAGGAAAGACTCTTCAAAGTTCTAAATGCAAGATTAAAGTATGACATGCATATTTGGATGCTCGAATATGCTAAATTTTTATCTTTTGAGCTAAGCGTGGTATTTATGAAAAGTTTCATTGAAAATAAGAATTCAGGTTCAGATGCTATGTCTGTCTCAGCTTTTACTTTTGGCAGCAAATGAAATCTCAATTGATCTAATGAATCTTCAGATAAATTTTCCGTTGCCTTATTCACCGCAGCTATTATCTCTGTTCGAGAATATTGGATGGGTGGTAGCTGGATGCAATCTAATTCAATTCTCAATTTTTCTAGAGATACAGATGCATCGCCTTGTAAATGTGATAATACAGACTTTACGTCTTCGATATATGGTAATAATCGAGCATTCTCTTGAGTATTGAGGTCTAGTTGTATATTCGAATAATCTCCTGACTTTAAAAGCTGATATTCAATTGATTTTATGGTGAATAAACATTTATAGTAATGCAATTCAGTCAAACTCAGACCTTTCATTTTGGTAGATAATATGCAAATAATTTTGAGGAACCCATTAATCATTTTATTTAAGTTATTGACGTGCTTGTCTTTATTTGAAAATTGAATATAAGAATATGTTAGCCATTGGGAAAAATTTCCAGTTGATAAAAAATAAGGTGCAATAGCTCCAAATATGGATATGTTTAGCTCGCGATCTCTATTAGATACTATTAGTTTAAGATTCAATGTAATTGTTTGAAGCAAACATTGAATACACATAAAATGAAACGCAATTGTTAAATTTACAATTTGCAATTTATAATTTTCATCTAGACATTCTAAAAACGTCTCATTAAAAGTTATCCCACGTAATAATTCCTCGTAACTTATTCCCGATGGGTTATGCCAATCAATAGAAGACAGAACGCTTATAACTTTATTAATTATTTGGTAAAGCAAGCCTAATTCTGCTAGCGAGACATCTATCTTTTTCAATGCAATCAATTTAATGACGTAAACTTGATGCTTTTTTATAACATTAATATAATCTTGGGTCTTTGAAATGCAACTATACACACATCTGAATGCTTTTGATATCACTTCTAGTAAATTTTGGAATTCCTCATGGTTAAGTACACTTGAATCAATACATTCATCTTTCAATACCGCATCTATGATCTTGATAGCCGATAATTCAATATTGATTTTTGTTTTGCTTGGAGATTGGACTTGTACGTTCTGCCTCCTTGAAGAATGAAGCGGACTGGCCGTATAATTATAAGACTGTAAATATGAAGTTAGTAGCGGGTCCAATGATATGAAATCCTTTATCGATTCCAGGATCATCACTATTTGATAGAGCAATAATAGTGCTATGGGTATGTCTGATCTATACCTTACGTGTGGTCTAAGACTTGCCTTATTGTTTGTGTTTACATTTCAAAATTTATTTGTGGTTTGCATACAAGCGCTATTTGCAATCTTCAAAATATATGTTGCATTTCTTCAACTTACAACGTTTATAACATCAGTAGGGTACTAATGGTATTCCTTTGAATAGAAAGGCTGGATTCAATTGATTTTATAGCTTAAATATCATTATAATTTCAAGTCATTTTTATTGTGAAGGATATATAGTCAAAATTGTTCAAATATGAAAATTTTGAAAAGCATTGAAAAGATAGCTAACCTTATTAGATTAATCAAAACACGTGTACTACATTTGCAAATTACTACAATTTAATATTCAACTAATCATATAAAATTCAACATATATTTACACTTCTTTATTATAAGCAATATGAAGAAGATGATCATATCATGAATATAGGTTTTATTTTAAAAACTATTTTGACAGAAAATATCCGTGATAGTTTAGTGGCTAGAATTACCGTTTGTCGCATGGTAGACCGGGGTTCAATTCCCCGTCGCGGAGTCTTTTTTTTTTTAGACTACATGGATATTTCGCAAGACGTATAATTAGAGTTACCATCTCTCTTTTTACTATTAGTTACACCATACGAGGAAGAAACGCAGTATAATATTTTAATAGAAATATAACATGATACGAAGCATCCGTCTATATTCCTCAGGATCCCAGTTTAGAGAACTATTCAAATCATCAATGTCTCGAATAAGCTCACAAGCGATGATCTTGACAGCTGGATTTGATTCTACGACAAGAAATAAAACTTCATTGCATGGGATGACATTGTCCTCAGTTTGTTCTTTATCGACAAGCCCTATACCTTTATTACAATTTAATCTTCATTTACCATCCTATACTTCACAATCATTACACGAGAACAACGGTATATTGGCGATTCATTTATTACCACCGACACCCAAAGCTGTGAGACTAGGAAGAATCTTTGCTAGTGGAGTGAAAAAAGAAACAAAAAAGATAAATTATACCTATTTAGATACTTCTGATCAGGAATTGGAGGATGGTGATGTTTTTCATGAAATGACTACTCCGTTCAACAATATTTCGAATGATGACTGGAAAGAATATGAATTTTCTGACAAATTGAGTATACCTATAATCAATGAGGCAGAAAGAGTATTTATCTGCAAAAAAAAGCAGGTTTTCGAAGTAGATTCCCATGAAATTTGGGCAGTCGAAGTATTGAAGATTACCAGCCCTAATAATCACTATAATATTGCACATAATGACGATAAGACAGGAGGGTTGCTCTACTACGATAGGAGCTTTCATAAAATTGGAGATGCATTGCGTGAAAACTAAACACATTAGATATCGGTTACACTATTAACGAATCATAATATACATTATTTATTTACTATCAATAATCTATTCACACATTGAAATTATTCATTCCCATCGGCAGTATTACCGCTCAATAAGAATTCTTCAAATTCCCTTTGTAAATCTGCAGTTGCATTAATTACTTTTGGTAAAATAAAGTCATATTTTTCTTGAACCTTTTTGTTTCTTCTATGAAGTTTCCCAATAATGCCACTCTTTTTTAGATATTTAAAATCGTTCGTAAGTTTCTGCAATTCCTCGTTTCTTGCCTCCTTTTTAGTAAGTAACTTATTTTTCTTCGTTATAAATTGTTGCTTTTCATACTCAATATTTTTCAATTTTGATTTGTATTCATTCATGGAAGATTCGTATTCATTTATAAATTGATTTAGTTGGTCAATCTCATCTAGCAATTTGGTTTCTTCACCTTTGAAAGTTGATTCGCTTTCTCGCCGTAATGAATCAGATCTCTGCAATTCTGTTCTTAAGTCATTAATTTCATTTTCTAATTGAATAACAGAATGCTGCAACCCTTTCAATTTACCAGAAGTCCTTCCATCATTAGCTTGCTTATGGCTGTATTTCGATATCTTATTCTTTAAATTATCTATATCCTTTTTGGCATCAGATATTCTCTTATTTTCTTCCCTTTTTAGCTTCTTGAATCGGGTTTTGAATTGATTCAAATTGTCAATCGTAGACATCAAACTAGACTGCAAAGTCATCAAAGTCGTGATTTCTGGAGATTTGTTCAAAATAGCTTTGGAATTAGAGGAAATAGTATTGATAATGAAATGTGCTAACATTTTCTCTTCCTTGGTCTTTTCATAAAGATCAACTTCATATTGAAATAATGGGGTTAAGCCATACACGCAAATAAAAAGGGCCTTTTCATTTTCAATTAATCCTTCATATATATCCATATGAGCCCATCTAACACCATTAACTTTCACACTGAGTCCTTTCAAATCGCTTACGGTCCTTTCAAAATTTTCAACTTCTAGAACTTTAAAAACAACCCTGGTATCGTCTATAAATATAGTAGAAAATGCAGTTTCGAAGCAACGATTTGTTGATGTGATAAATTTACCACCGTTATTTTTACATCTGGTAGTATCACCTGCAAACAAACTAGGCTTTTTAAACATCGCTTTGCATGCAGCAAGAACAGCCCAAAAAGGCTGGGTTGACGTAACATTGATAAGGTTTTTATCAATTATAGTCGTGGAATTTGGTGTCGCATGCTGGATTTGTGCTTGAGATAAAGTGTGAGTCTGAATCTGCTTATTGGATTTCGTAGTAGAATGATCAGTCAAATTTATCAATTTATGAGACTTGAGAGTGAAATTGGAGTTTGGTAATTTATTTGTAAATGGAGTAACACAGAACGTTTGAAAATTTTCTGCTGCAGCTGATGAAAAATTTGATTTAGATAAGCTTTCGGTTTTATCACACGGTAATGAGTTCGAAATAGAACTAGATACTTCTACCTCAAGTATATCATTTTTCGGTTCTTCAACATTTACAACTATTGGTAGAGCATCTGAAGTGGATACAGCCTCATTTAATGATACAGCAGATAAGTTTACCGAAGGGTTTGATGCAAGCATATTTTTTGACAAATAATTTCTTTTAAAATCAATCGGCACATTAGGAGTTAAATTTGATAAATGATCCAATGTCTTGGAATAGCGTTTTAACAAAAAGGTCTTCTTCAATACAGGGGAAATAGTTAGAATAATGACATGAATGCATAGGACTAAATTAACGTAGTTTATCATCATCGAGAAAGTTGTCAAACTTTTTGATACAATGATAAGCGAAGTATCACTCAACTTAAAATTGGACTGCAATATACGCATTATAATGTTATATGACCAATTATGACTGAGTGATGGATCTATGTAATGCCCGCCATTCAAAAAGTACTGCAAGTTAATATTATTTTTTGATGTATGTTTTGAACCGTCAAATATTCGTGAAGTTAATAAAAATGGCGAAACAGCATGCAAAAGTTGGGATAATAAATTTGTATGGGTATTAGGATTGAATATCAATATGGGATGCTTGATAAACAGTCTCATATCGTACATAAGATTCGAAAACAAGTATTGAACTTGATTCATATCTATTAGCAATAACCAGTTCTGTATTATGTAAGTAATATAAAGAACTGTAATGAAGCAAACAATTGCATTCCAAATATGATTGTTGAAACACTTGTTTTCGGATGTAATTCTGTTATTCGGATTTATCTTTTTATTATTTATAGTAGTTGTAGTAGTAGTATTTGTCGTAGTTGTTGAAGTAATTGAAGTAATGGTTGTTGAATTAGTTGTTGAGGATCCTATCAACTCGGAAGCTATGATAGATTTTGCAAATATAGATAAGTATTGAAGCCATCTTTTAGGAAAAAAATAATGGATAGTTAGTAAGATGATTGCATTTATAGAAAAGGCCTGTAGTGCCGAACCAATCAACTTTGACTTGTAGTTCAAATTCTTTCGGGAAAATTCATAATTGTCAGATCTCCCATTATAGAAATCATCATGATATCGGCTCCTTCTTAACAAATGTTTAACAATTAGCCTCCCACCAAGGAACTTGGTACTCCCCGACAAAATATATGTAGTCAATATTATACAAGAAACTGATTGGGGTAATGCTAGTAAAATAAATATTAATGCCGTGATATCTCTTATTGACGTAGGAGGCAACACTGTCGTTGATGAAACAGTTTCAGACAGTAAGCCTTGAGTCATTGAATGCGCTTTATTATGATGGCTAACAGCATCCATATTATGAAATTTTTGCACTCTAGTTAAAGGCAACTATTAAATTTTAAGTACAACAAAACGAAAAAAAAAAAAAAAATAGTTAAGGATAACAAGGAAATATTTAAATATTTCGATATATGAGTTCTCTGATGAACAATATAAGTGGATATGCAGCTAAATAATAAAGTTGACAATTTCAAATATAAAGTATGTCAGAAGCTTTGGATTCGAAGTATTTTTTCCAAAAGTTGATTTGACCCGGAGCACACGACCATTGTCTTTCATATTGTCATTTGCAACAATATACGTACACCAATACTTAGTGAAAATTAGTATTCATATACTTATAATTTGAGATAGAAGTAGCTAGGAGTAATAGTGGATTAATTTTAAGATAGGTATCGTGATTTATGGTGGATTGAATGGATAATAGGAATATTTCATAGCTGCAAATTGGAGGAAATGCAGGTACAGTAGAACATTAATGAAGCAGGCTTAAACAATCTGTTTAGATCTTAACAAGATGCATCCCAATTAAATGCTAATGCAAGTGTTGTATACTTGGAGAATTATTTGATTTTTCTATGGTTTTAAGTTTGCTTGTATATTGCCTGTCAAACATGCGTCCTAAATCTGTCATACGATCCGAAGTATATGCCAGCCCAATATTACATGCCAAATACATACTGCCTATATACATATATAGTGAAGGATGTTAAATGTAGCTTTTAATACATCCAGGAGAGATTTACGATCTGGAATTAGTTGATTTTGGTTGACACATTTCGAAATTCAGGCCCATGCACTTTTTTGTTTCGGAGATGCATCATGTAAAGTACAATTAAATTAGACTTAGAATTAGTAAAGCGAGAATAAAGTATAGTTGTTCTGGACTTATAATTTTTTGTATGTCTAATACATGAAGAATTTTGTATATCTGTAAGTATGACCTGAAATTTTAGGTTTGTTAGCCTAAGACATGACACCAAAACCGGACATTCGCAAACCAGAACTGTTAACTATGATAATTGGCTAATGAGATAAGGTTAAAGCACAAATCAGCATTTCCATGGAAGGGAATAAATGTCTCTTCTCTTTGTAAATTAATTTCGTTGTTTTTCGGTATAATTCTATTCATATTGAGTATAGGAAGCGAATTTTTGAAGGTAATTGCAGGCTCATATGATGCTTTGGAAAAACTTAAAGCTAGACCACTTTCCTGAATCAGAAATTTAGAAGGTTCTAAGTTTTTTCTTTCAGACATCAACTTGATTATATTTTGTTCATAAATGTGGGGAATTATCTTAGCAATATCAGGTAAAATATTAACTTTATTTCCTAGCGATTTATCGTTCTTGAATCTGAATTTCTGAGGCACGTATTTCCTCCACTGATTTGTTTTTACGATGTAATCAATATAATGCTGATTTTTCAATATGTAATGCGACGGATAAAGAGCTGAGTTTTGTTCTGTTTTATTAATCAACGGCATAAGGAAATAGTTCTTACTTTCAGATGATTGAGCAGACTCTATAGAGGTTAATTCTGAGTTTTCATCGACTACTAACTGTACCATATGTCCTTTGGGATATCGAATTCTTGAACCATCCATTTTAGTTTCTGTGAGTGCTTGTGCAAAGGGATTCGAGTTAATTGAATTGGCATCATAATACGATGTCAAATAAAACTCCGATGAGTGATATTTGTTATTTTTTAACCATTTTATTGGATTGCTAAGGAGTGGATGCTTAATGCATACTTTTGTCATTGTTTGATTCAAAGCATAGTTTGATCGAATCCAGTTGAGATTTTTTTTTGTTTGTCGCAAAAAATTTCAAACAAAATGCAGCGTAAGATGTTCCAGATTGTTTCATACTTGTTAACGACTTAATTTATACTTCGTATCTTGTAACAACCCCGAATAATTGTGTGAAATTCTTTTTCTAGTGACCTTCGTGTAATATGCCAAGTATTAACTAATTGAAACAGAATCAATGGCGAAAGGTGTATAAAAACATATTGCAGTTCCGTTGTTCGAGACTTTGGATTCACATAACAAATGGTTGACTACAAATAACATTTGAATATGACTTGTATTAATATTAATTCTTTTATTACTTTAATAATTCTTTTCACCATTGTAGGTGGAATTCCAATAGGTGCTAAAAGGGAAATGGTAACAATCTACAAAACTTTCGTTGAAACCGTTACAATAGATGAAGCTTCGGAAAATTCTGCTAAATACATACCTCCGACTACCAATAGAAAAACAGTAATATCTGAGACTACCACAAACTCCCAAAAAATTAGTTCTTTAACAAGTTCAAGCTCAAGTTCAATGATTGCAACTACTTTTACTGCGAGCGAAATTTCGCAACATTCAACGAGAAGTCCATCTCTGAGTTCTCGCAGCAAAACCTCATCAACATCTAGTATACCTACAAGTACAAGTACAAATTATATTCCAAAGGACGGTTTTGAAAATACTATAGACGAAATATGGGATAGGTTTTGGCTGTTAGAAAAAAGTCAATGGAATGATGATGACTCAATTTGTGGCACTAGCCAATTTTCTGAACCAGTCGTATGGGATCAAGCCGTTATAGGAAGGGCAATAACTGATTCAAAGAATACAGAAAGAATTGAAAAAGTAACAGAGGCGATCTACAAATATAAGAATACGGCTCTCGGTGTCTATTCTGCTACAACTGCCGGAGACGATGATATATATAATGATGATAATGCGCAATTAGTCTGGGTATTTATTGATGGATACATAGTTACTGGAAACGAAAAGCATTTAGATGCTGCAAAAGAGATAATGTTGTTCCTAATGAACCAGTGGAACAGTCAAGGGAAAGGTGGTGTTATATGGAAATACAAAGCAGATTATATTGCTTCGATATCTACAGTGGAATCCGCGTTGGCTGCAATTCGATTATATAGCGTTACCTCAGATGCTGATTTGTTAAAATTTGCTGAAGATTGTATGGACTTTATGTTTGAATACTTTCAGGATACTGATAATCTATTTTTCGATGGTTTAAATAAGAATAACTATAATGATGTCAACAAAGGAAAATTATCATACACAGCCGGTTGTGCCCTAAGCTCATTGGCATATTTAAGTAAGTATAGTTCAAAAAGAGATTGGAAATCCAAAGCCATTGCTATAGGTAAAGCAGCAATGAATCAAAAAGGTGCGTTGTATAATGGAAACTCAATCTGGAATAATCAATTGAAGTACATCCACTTACTCTACGCTGGATATGTGGATTTATTAACATTAACTGATTGGGACCCTGAGTTCGCCAGCTTCAAGCAAGAATTAATAAGACAATGTTCTCTCATGATCGAATTTTTGCAAGATCCTGACGATAAATCTTTATATTTTGGTCTGGCTACTGGAGCTACTAAGAAAATGTTTCAGAAATATGAAATAGCATATAAGGAGGACAATGTTTTTAAAGAGAGCAAAGACATTTACTGTGATGGAGATGTAAATAAGCATACGAAAAAGTCGTTGATGAATAATGGATCTGCTGCACAAATATTATATGAAGTGAGTCGTATACTCTGATACAAATATATGCGCTAATATCAGGAAATGCAACGGTTTTTTGCAATTTAGGATCAGCCTTTAAATGTTAGAACTTTTTCGAATATTTTACAACTCAGTGAAGATTTAGCCTTCGTCGACTATAAATCTATTGATGTACTATTTATTTACCAATTGCACGAAAAACCGTTGAACAGTAATCACTGAATATCCACAGATAATCTTAATTCAATAGTTATACTGCCTTAAATATCATTGTATGAATACTTACAAATATTTTTAAGCTGGCTGGACAGTTAAAAGTTTGTTGACCTAATAGGAGTAATGGCGTATTAAATCTAAATATTTGTTACAAAAGTTCATAGTCAGTTTTAACATTATATGAATCTATAATTTTTTTATACGAAATAGCTTATCTTCTAAAGCAGACAACTATATATAAGCTTCTAACTCAGAAAGAAGATTAGCTTCTACTCAACAACTTTTCGTAAGCCTTTCTTGGTGCTCCTCTAAGAAAAACTTCACCACAGTATTTATAGTCTAATTTTTCAAAAGTCTTGAGCATACCAATGTTATCAAAATTTGTATCCGCTTTGATGCTATAAATGTGATTCGAAAGGGCATATTCCTCGATAAACTTTAAGATCTTTTTAGCTAAACCCTTTCCTAAATAGTTCTCGGAGATAGCGAGACGATGACATACAACATAATCACCATCAGATAGCCATTTACCCTCTATGTTGGCATAAGCAGGTTCATCATTGATTAATATTGTGCAATATCCCACAATATCGTTACTGCAAGTTAGCACATACGCAATTTTCTTATTAATGTCTTCTGTTATAACTGATAGATTTGGATATCCATCTTGCCATTGATCACTTCCATCATCTTTCCGACGACGGATGGCATCTTCTAGTATTTTCCAACTTGAATCTAAATCGTCTAATGTAGCTTGTCTAAAAGAAAAGTCCATAGTATTGTTGAAACTGAATGAAGAATTGATCGAATCTTTCGTAGAATTGATTTATTTAGACACGCGAACAAGTATAATTATCGTTTTCCATCTTCCAAAGGCAGTCAAGAATAGAGTAAACCAATGTAATCAAGATATCAATACCAAAGGAAAATCCCGATACAATAATTGAAAAAAATATGTTTCTAATAGTTTTGGGGATACGTAAATTAAATCACACATCGTCTCTAGGGCATAACAGTGATCGTTTCTTAAGATGCCCAGTCATACCATTTTTACTTATCTCAACTTCATAGGTTGGGTGGCAAGTGCAGCTACATACATAATATGGATCAATTTTAGATATGGTCATTTCGGTATCGAAAAAGTACTATATTCTAAAAGAATTATTGCAAAATTTCTAATTATGCCGGGACAAAAATCAGCACAAATGTTATCCTACGAGTCTTATTGTATTAATTTAAATATTTCAATCTAGTATAAGATATAAAACCTTACAAATCTTGAGAAGTATGGAAAGATTTACCAGAATATAGAGCATTACTTCCCAATTCCTGTTCAATTCTTAAGATTTGGTTTAATTTGGCCAATCTTTCAGATCTAGCAGGAGCACCAGTTTTAATTTGACCAGTTCTCAAACCAACTACAATATCAGCAATGATATGATCTTCTGTTTCACCAGATCTATGAGAAACCATAACTCCCCAGTTATCACTGAAAGCAAGTTGGGCTGCTTTAATTGACTCGGTAAGTGTACCAATCTGATTCACCTTCAAGAGCAAAGCATTTGCAGCCTTCTTCTCTATAGCCTTTTTGATAAAAATGGGATTAGTAACAGTTAAGTCATCACCAACAATTTGCAATTTAGAAGCCACTTTAGGGTAAAAATTGGACCATGCGTCCCAATCTTCTTCTGCAAATGGATCTTCAATTGATATGATAGGGTAATTTTCAATTAACCTTTCATATAAATCAGCTAACTGGTTACCAGACAACCATTTTGACTTATCCGAATTTGGATTTTTGAAATCTAAGTCATACTTACCATCCTTGTAGAATTCAGATGATGCAACATCTAAGGCAATACCAACCTTGCCCTTGTAACCTGCTTTTTCGATAGATGCAACAATCAAATCAAGCGCTTCTTCAGGGGTTTCAATGTCTGGTGCAACACCACCTTCATCCCCAACGTTACCGGCAGATTGTCCGTACTTACTCTTTGTTAAGGATTTTAAATGGTGGTAAACTTCGGAACCAATTCTCAATGCTTCGGAGAAACTTGGTGCATTAGTTGGGGCTATCATGAATTCTTGGAATGCCAATGAACCACCAGCATGAGAACCACCATTCAAGACATTCTGAAATGGGACAGGTAATACGTACTTTTCTTGCTTCGAATCGCTTATATCAGCGATATGTTTATATAATGGAACGTTTTTGGCTTCTGCACCCGCTTTAGCAACAGCTAGAGAGACTCCAAGTATAGCGTTTGCACCTAAATTCTTCTTATTTGGGGTACCATCCAATTTTAACAAGAAAGAATCAATTTCTTGTTGATCCTTTTCATCAATACCAGACTTTATCAACTGTGGGGCAATAATATTGTTAACATTATCAACAGCTTTTGTCACACCTTTACCTTGCCATTTAGATTTATCACCATCCCTCAACTCCATGGCTTCGTTTATACCAGTAGATGCACCAGAAGGTACAATTGCTCTGAATAAACCATTGTCAGTAGTAACATCAACTTCAACAGTTGGGTTACCACGGGAATCGTATACATAACGTGAATGAACCTTAGAAATAGCCATTTTTTTCACAAAACAAACTATGGATTATAATGAAATTTGTAAATAAGAAAAAAAAATCAGTCTGAGGAATGTAACAATTTATATATCGATATGGTTAGTACATATAGTTGCTTTCCAGCAAATCCATGTACCGCGGACTAAATTACTTTGAATCGACTACACAGTTTTCAATATTCCAACACTATTAGACATAGAAGTTCGGATGTTTGGCTCTTAGGCTTATAGAATAGTCACATAGCATAGATACACTTATCTTTTAATAATTGGATCCTTTTATTGGCGTTGAAGTACATTTTTCGAATCGGGTTGAGGGAAGTAGTATTTTCTCAGTGGATTGCCGCAAAAACTCCAGATCGAGCAATCAGACATCAAAAGTACGGTAGAAACCCAATATAAATGAATGGAGAACGTATGGGCCCATTTCAAATTGAGAAATGTTTCGTCTTCACATATTAATGAGTACTACTGAGAAAATGGAGGGATTATAGTATTTCGAATAATCCGCCCAACTTCAAAGGAAGCTTAGTCCTTCAAATTTAGAACAAGGATATAGTCAATTTGATCAATTGCTTCTTGAACTATTAAGCCATATAAAACAGGATACTGTCGTGCCTGGTGTGATTTACATACATACATACATATATATGTATATTCTCTATATGTATTCAATAATTCAGTTTACAATATATAAAAATGTAAAGTAAATTAGCTTAAGTTGAAACAGGTGAATATTTTTATGACTTCGGGTCCGAAGAGAATATCAGCTTCATAACGGTTAACATAACATTACTAGAAGACCATATCGTTATATTGGGAATCAAAAATAACTAACATTAATAATTCCTTTAAATTTAAATTTGGTGCGATATATTTTGAAGCGGAATATATAGAGTGACGAATAAATTAATATATTCAGGTAATAATTCCTGGAATGCTGAATTCTAATGGAAAAGAGTCAGTAGACTCAACTTCATTTCGGAGTATTTTAAATGGAGTGAAGCGTATGAGAGAACAGTATAATGTTGATAACCATGAAGATATATCTGCAATACGAATGGAAGTACAACCTCAACAAGATACACAATCAGTTAATGCAATCTCCGATCGTTCAGATCAACCTAATAAAGTGCCGAGCGAAAACGAATCGGTGAAAACAAGCCTTCCAAGTTCAAATCATGAAGTTCATCGTAATAATGAACGATTGAACTCTATTAAAAGCAATTCCATTAGTAATCCATCCAATACTACCAAGAGCAATAATAGAATAAATGCAAGAGCAAGTAATGTACAAACATATTCTTCAGTTCAAGTTTCACAGTCGCAGAAGGGAAACCCGCTTTTAACAAACTCTTTGATGAAAAGTATACCTTGGTCATATAACGGATCAATTCTTTCAGATTATTATATCAACCCAACTTTACAAATTCTATTTCTTTCATTGAAATATCACAAGTTACATCCAGAATATATTTGGCAAAGATTGAAGAAGTTGAACAAAGGGTCCACAATAGTCGAGACTTCAAACGATAGAGTATTAAGGTTACTATTAGTAGTTGTCGATATTGATGCTCATCAAGAAATTTTACGGAAGTTGCTGAATCTTTGTATTAAACAAGATCTCTCGTTGGTGTTGGCATGGTCATTTGAAGAGGCCGGAAATTACATTGCTTTCTGCAAACAGTATGAAATGTCATCCTCTAAAGTAAAGTCGGCAATTAAGGGTACTAAAAGTATAGAATACCAGGCGTGCGTAGTGGACACCCTTACCGGAATAAGATCAGTAAACAAAACCGACTCAGTTAAATTATTAGCCAACTGTGGATCAGTCAAGAATATTGTCTTGCAAAGTTGCAAAAGCAACGAAGATGGTGGCTTGAATAACATCCAAGGTTTAGGATCGAGGAAATTACTGAACATGAGGTCTGTCTTTCTGGAGCCATTTATTTATAATAAAGAATACGATTAATGAAACTATTAAATAATTATTGATTGGCTATTTGAAATTTATAGAAACATAAATAATCAATAGTTTACTCTACATGAAATGCAATTATTTTCAAATATACCCAGAATTGGAAGCTGGTAATAAGATCCAACATTTTTTTACATATGTCTCTTCATCTAGTAAACTAGAATTATTCATGCATGTACCTATTGTTGCTGTTTCTGCTGTTTTTCATATTCAATCATTTTATTTCTTAATACCAAATTGATGCTATTCAATATTTCGTTCTTCTGCACTAAGATCTCTTTAAGCTTCTTGGAATCACCATTCAACTTTTCTATTTTACTTTCATAAACCGATTTAGTCTCTTTGGCCAGTTTATTAACAAAATACCCTGTACCTATATCAACCAAGTATTCATCTTTCTTAGAAATTTTACCTGGCAAGTATAAAGAACTTGTTAATGGAACTAGCAATTCAGAAGCATCTGATTTTTCCATGTTATCAACACTATTAATGCATTCTTTCAATCTTGATTGTGCTGTTTGTAAGGCTTGTAATGATTGGGTGAAATGGTTTATCTCTTGTTCAGTAGATTTACGAAATTCAATTATTTGCTGAGGTTGAAGTTGAGTTAAATCTATCTTCCTTTGATGTCCTGATGCCATAATTAATGTTTATCTATTTTTAAGAATCTATCCCATATATTTAAGCCTTCGAAAAATTTCGATCTAGTATAAATTTGGAATCTCACTAAAAAAACTTCGACTCATTAGCAGAGTATTTATGACCGATTTTGAACCTGAGCTTTAATTATTATGGGTAATGATGGAGGAACTATAGCCAGTAGACAAGATATACTATCCTTACATTCGTACGGAAAGAATGGAGAAAATGAAAAAATTCAGATTGTTGATGATGAAAATTCTGACCTAACTAAATGTGCTTTATCTTCATCACTATTATATGGCCCAGAAGGTCCGATAATCGTAAGTGATTATAAAGGTAAACTATACGATAAACTGGAAGTTTTGAAGTATATGCTTAAGCAAAAAAGTAGCAATGATCTTATCGATACAAAGAACAATGAAGTTACTAAGATTGCGTCTCCATTTAGTCATCTTCGTTCTTTGAGAGACATTGTTGATGTGCATGTCAATTGGAAAGCCAATTCTTCTGGTGCAAGACCAACTATTGAATGTCCTGTAACGAAGGAGCTGAATAGTAATACAGTTTATGCATATTTACGTCCCTGTGGGTGTGTACTTTCTTTCAAGATCTTAGAAGAGTTTGATAAATACTTTGCTGAAAAGCGCAATAAATCGGATAAACGATTGAAAGATTTCGACTGCCCTAACTGTGGTGAATTATTTTGTTTCAAGCTCGATGTTGTTATTTTAAATCCAAGAGATGTCAAAGAGCGTACTGAATTCAATAAGAGAAGTTTCAATCTCTTACAGGATTTGCAATTAACCCATTCCAAGAAGCCGATGAAGATCAAAAAGAAGAAAAAAGATAAATCAGAACACAAAGGTCTTTCTGAATCAAGAAAAAGACCTGAAGATGCAAACGAAACTACGAATTTAACGAAAAAGACTAAGATTTGAATATGATATTTGACATATAAATTTTAAAGTTAGTCAGTATATACATAAACAGACACACTAATAATAGGTTAATAAACCAAACTATATACAAACATTTAATCATGTTAAACTTAATACCCACGCCGTACTCTACTAGTAGAATTATACCTTTTGTCCACTGAACCACTCACATTTTATTATAATTATTTATCTGCTTCTTCAGCATTAGCAGTACGTGCCTGGTCATATTGCTCTTTCAGGAAAGCTAATTTATTCTTATTCATTTTAGCAAAATCAGAGTTTGCGTATATATTGAAAGTTATACTTCCGATACCAACAACACAAATACCAACTAATCCGAGAACGGTACCTCTATGCACCATGTCGGTAATACGAACAGCAAGTGGAACT
This sequence comes from Debaryomyces subglobosus, assembly GCA_003708965.2. NCBI lineage: Eukaryota > Fungi > Ascomycota > Pichiomycetes > Serinales > Debaryomycetaceae > Debaryomyces > Debaryomyces subglobosus. Next base: position 19,376 of record PPOW02000022.1, on the reverse strand, counting down.
TTTGAAGATGCCATGTCGATAATATTTGTAAATCTTTCGAGTAAATGAAAAAACAAGTTTGCATTTATATATCCTTTCTAAAAAAATGAGTTGACTTTATAACGCGATTACATAATCAATATAATACATATTTAAAGTAAGTATTTTAACCACTTACTGTTAACATGGCCGTTTTCAATAAGCCCAGGATTCGAATAGATCAAGTCTGGCAACCAGTGGCTATTATAGAGTCTAAATAAATCTTGTAATTCATCAGACTCATTGTTGTCAAGGATCTCACTGATAATATAATCTAACAAATCATGACTGATTAAATTAATTGGAGTGATTTCTTTCAGGTCCTTCTTGAGAAGTGAAGAGTGGGACAATAAGGCCTCAGATAGGTTGCTTAAATTGTGTTGGAATTTGTCAAAATCTATATGGCCGATTGGTAAAATTTTTGAATCGGCGTTCAAGGCCGAGTCTGAGTTTGGAGTTGGTTTTTGTCTCAATGCTTCATAGTTGCCAATGTCGATGTTAACCACAAATTGTCTTGGTTGGATTCCTTTGATGATAAACTTCTTCTTTGGTGGCTGCTCCACAGATTCAGAATTCAAATTGACCACCATGGCTTCGGAATTTGGGAAGGCTGAATTCACATTCTTTATGAAATCAACTGCCGGTAATAATGGCGGCCATTCAGGGTTTGGTTGAGTCTTGGATGTTTGCCACACTTCTTCGAATTGCTTTTCATATGCTTTCCATAATGAAATTTGGGTTACCTCCCCTGGAATTACATCACTAGAATCTGATATAACCTTTGCTTCATTGGCCTTTGAAAATGGTTCGTAGCAACAACGTAACCATGTAGTTGCTCTCAAAGGCTCTGGGAATTTAACAATTATATCGTACAATTGCTTTGATAATAGAGGCAACACAGTTGGCACGTTAATGTATTGTGATCTTTTAGTTAAAGTCAATGGAGGCATATCTGGAATTTTCGACGGGTCATTTAATGACAAATTGGAAACGATTAAAATAGGTAATTCTTTAATCAAAGTCTGATATATAGCTTTCGAAGATTTTATTTGTAAGAATCTTTTCAATCGGTAGGTCTGAGAATCCTTAACAGACGTTGGATATAACGGATGAAGTGCCTCCGAAGACAAGTACTGCTTAAGGAACTCCAAGGTGGCAATTGAAAGATCATTATCAGCTATTAATAAGAAGAATACAAAATTCTCAAGATGGACTTCTTCAATAGCGTCAATACAATTATTAGGTGTTTTACTTAATTCCTCTTCCAACTCTTCCTCTTGCTTTTCATTATTATTATCTCCTTCACTAGTCTTGGCTACGGCTGTTGTATCTTTAATAAATAATAAGTGGGATATAATTCTCATGATATTAATTAATAGGTATTTGTCTTTTGTGTGGAGAGAAGCAAATAATAATTGGTTGAATAAAGGATCGTTTTTAGTATTATCAATGTAGTAGCAACTCAACGGCTCTAACAAATCTATCAAGTAATTGAGTCCCTCTCTGAACTGATTGTGGAAACGGGTCAAATAATGGGATCTCACATCACCCACGTAGAACCAATGGACAAATATCTTCAACACTTCAATGAGATGCTTTTTCAACGTCTTCAATTGAGACAAATATTGTTGATTTACCAAATCCTGTGCCAAGTTTCTTAGCGAAAGCAACGAGTCAAGACTTAACAGCATTTCTCCCTGGGTTATCAACTGGTCTTTTTTCTCGAGCATCATTTGGAATGGTTTGATAAAATAGTTTATCAACTCGTGGGCCAAATATGGGGTTTTTTCAAAATTCACTAAGCTCGGTGATGTGCATGAAATCTGGGATAACGAAGTTAAAGCCCATTCGATCTCTTCTTGGATTCCCGACTTTAACGACATGATTATACGAGTCATCATCTCAGGCCCTTGATGTCCACTTCCAATTAAGTTATGCTGTAAATATCCACCTACGCTTCCATTAGCCAGAATGGCTAATGTCTTCCTCGTAGAAACTACACTGACTGGGACTGGAGTAGCTTCCATCTTTATTTTCTGATAATAGCTAGTTGGTCTTAGTTCCTTCCAATCTCTAGTAAACAAGTCTTGATCAAAAATTCATACACATACACGTAACCTGCAAACTTGAATCTCGACAGAAACTGTAAATCTATTGCTTCGCGACATTGTCGCAATTTCTCGAACTCAAGACCTATCAAAAACTCCTAAAAGAAGGATGTAATTTAAATCCATAAGCTTTCTCCTAAACTATATATATATACGAGATAACAAGGGAATTATTTTCAGTGATCTTATCAATTGGAGGTAGAATTCGAGTGGCCATATATAAGGTGTATGATTTTTGAAATTGTTAGATATTGAATATTCATCATTTTGAATCTAAACAGGTATCAAATAGGTCTTCCAATAATGAATATAAATAGAAACCTTCATAGGGCATCAGTCCAAGTATATCGGTAATCATATGCCCCCTCTGGGTGGTTAAAAAAAACTACTTATTGATAATTGCAAATATGTCGCAGATGTCGCAATAAGGCCGAGATAGGCTTAACCACAAAAGATCCCTAATGGTTACGGTATAATAGATAAACCTTTCTTTCTGTAAATTACCCCAAAAAGGTACAAATTAGACAATAATTGCTAATTATTCTATAATATAGTTTGCTAGTCAGAACAATAATGAAATTGAGCACGTTAATATGGGTTTTGGGGGTTTTATCGACATCGGAAGGATTATCTTTCGGAATGCCGTTCATGAAAGAGATTAAGCAGTCGGTTTTCAAGGTGGATGCAAATGAACCAATTGAGCATGATATCCCTAAAGAATTTGATTTTTTGGCTGATCAAAGAAAAAAATTAGGTAGTATTAAGGAGAGCTTTGATGAGGATGTAGTCTATGCTTGGAAAGAGATGCAGAAGAAATTAACTCCCCAAAGGTTACAGAAAAAGATTGACGAGTACAATTCCCAATTTAAAGTTTCGTCCAAAAATATGAACAATAAGGTTAAAGAGACTTTCAAATCGTATTCTTCTGGTGATGATTTCGAAGTGTTATCAACCGATAGGTTTGCAGAACATACTTTAAGAATCAAGGAAACTAATCCCGAGGTTCTTGGCTTAGATACTGTTAAACAATATACTGGATACTTGGATGTCAATGATTTAGATAAGCATTTTTTCTACTGGTTTTTTGAGTCTAGGAACGATCCAGAGAATGATCCGATTATCTTATGGTTGAACGGAGGGCCAGGGTGTTCGTCAGCCACTGGCTTATTTTTTGAATTGGGTCCATCCCTGATCAATGCTACCTTACAACCAGAATATAATCCATATTCTTGGAACTCCAATGCATCTGTTATCTTTTTGGATCAACCTGTGGGAGTAGGTTACTCATATACCAATGGCGAGGAAGTCAAGAGTACTGCGTCCGCTGCGAAAGACGTATTTGTCTTCTTAGAATTATTTTTTCAGAAGTTTCCTGAGTTTGTAAAGAATCCATTCCATATTGCTGGTGAATCGTATGCTGGCCATTATATTCCAAGTTTTGCCAGTGAAATTATTAACCACGCCGACAGATCATTTGAATTAAGTTCTGTGTTGATTGGAAATGGTATAACCGATTCACTCATTCAATCAGCTTATTATAAACCAATGGCGTGTGGTGAAGGTGGCTACAAACAAGTTGTTACAGATAAAGAATGCGAGAGAATGGAAAAGGACTATCCTCGGTGTGCTGCCTTGACTAAGATCTGTTATGATGCCCCAAGTGCATTAACATGTGTTCCTGCAAACTTTTATTGTGAAGAGAGATTATTTGGACCATATCAAAAGACCGGCTTAAATCCTTACGATATTAGGACTACATGCAAAGGTGATTTGTGTTATGAAGAATTGGCGTATGTGGATGAATACTTGAACCTGGATTTCGTGAAGAACGCAGTTGGTGCCTCCAACATTGAAATGTTCAATAGTTGTGATGACACTGTATTTAGGAACTTCTTGTTCAGCGGGGATGGCGCTAAACCATTCCAGCAATATGTAGCTGAATTACTCGACAAGAACATCCCGGTCTTAATCTATGCTGGAGACAAGGATTTTATTTGCAACTGGCTAGGCAATCACGGCTGGTCTGATGCATTGGAATATACTGGTCACGAAGAATTTGAACTGAAGCCGTTACAGCCATGGTACACTTCAGACAAGAAATTGGCCGGGGAAGTTAAGAACCACGGTATTTTTACTTTCTTAAGAATCTACGATGCTGGCCATATGGTTCCATATGACCAGCCTGCAAGTGCTTTGGACATGGTCAACAGGTGGATTGAAGGTGATTATACCTACGGTTATTGATCTTATAAAACTCATACAGTTTAAATATTAGGTTCGTTTATCGATATATGATTCGTTTATCCCATAATGTCTTGTAGCAGTAAATCATAATTCTACTGGAAACAGTGTTCTCTACATGCCAACAAATATCATAGAATCTCTTATCCTTAAACAACTCTGTTCAACCCATACTATCGGCTTAAATGTTTTCTAACATACCTATAGTCTGATATAGCCGTGCTCCAATCATGCATCCAATCACCGAAGGGTGTAGCCCTATGTTTATTCATGTGATACAATCTCGTTCTTTTTACAAAAATTTTTCAAAAATTTTTCACTCCTAGCGAGCTCAGTCTCACTCACTATTCGGTACTAATTAAGAAATATTCTTCTTTGAAAATTATAATTTTTTTCATTACCAACTAACTAGATCAACAAGATGGCTTCGTATGTAATATCTAATTCAAACCTACCCGAGTGCTGAATAACATTGTAAACAAAACGATGTGTCTGGCCTGGGATGGATGGAAAATGATTCAATTCTTTGTTTCGACAAAGGTATGAAGTTTAATACTGGTACCATAATACTAGGTTGTGATATTCATTTTGTCTTCAGATGATTTCAGCAATACCTCTATTTGTTTTTGAATAGACTTAATGATGGATAATATTCTTGAGATGAGATTGAAAAAATTTTCACCAGTAATATGATATTGTAATTTACTTCGATCGAAGTTGCTATTCTATGAGAGAAAACTTAATAGAAAGCAACAAGAGTTCTCATACTGTGTATGGGGTATTGTCATTGTCATTCTTGGATACATTGACTTTGATCAAAAGATGCCAAGGGAAAGTTAGATTATCTTGCAGCTGAATTGAATATATTCCAAAACTCCATTGCCAATGCCTGATATATCTGCTTTCCTCTGAGTTAATTCTGAGTGTGGACAAATGTGAAGCAGAATGAATGTGGCTGTTCAGTTCTGTTTCTATATGGGCTTTTCCGGCGCATATAGCATTTGCCAACTCTACTTATTAGTTCTAAGAGGAAATGCAACGGGGTTATTCAACCCACTTGGTGTACGTTCGTGAGGGCGACAACAAGGACACTTTACTAACTTTATTAGCACTTTAAAACCAGAAACTTTAGTCAAGAAATCTAAGGCTCAACAAAAGACCGCCGAAGAACGTGCTGCCGCTAAGGTCGCTCGTAAAGCTGTATGTATAAACATTTGTCACTTGATCTTGTCATATCTTGTGTCTCATAAAACCTCTTAATTATTTTTGAAGATGAAATCAACCATTCGAATTTGACTAGCTACGGCGATGTTGTCGATCAATTAACCATCTTTCGGGACTGAGAAAATATTTAATAACTTTTACTTATGACATTTCAAAATTTATTGGAATACATTTTACTAACAATTAATTAGGCCAATCAAGAAAAGCGTAAGATCATCTTCGACAGAGCTGCTGCTTACCAAAAGGAATACACCGATGCTGAACGTGCTGTCGTCAAGGCTAAGCGTGATGCTAAGGCTGCCGGTTCTTACTACGTTGATGCTCAACCAAAATTAGTTTTCGTTGTCAGAATCAAGGGTATTAACAAGATTGCTCCAAAGCCAAGAAAGGTTTTACAATTATTAAGATTGACCCAAATTAACGCTGGTGTTTTCGTCAGATTAACTAAGGCCACTTCTGAATTATTGAAATTAGCCGAACCATACATTGCTTACGGTTACCCAAACTTGTCTACCATCAGACACTTAATCTACAAGAGAGGTCACGGTAAGGTCAACAAGCAAAGAATTGCTTTATCTGACAATGCTATCATTGAAGCTAACTTAGGTAAATACGGTATCTTATCTATTGAAGACTTGATCCACGAAATTTACACTGTTGGTCCAAACTTCAAGCAAGCTAACAACTTCTTATGGCCATTCAAGTTATCTAATCCAAACGGTGGTTTCAGAGCTAGAAAATTCTTCCACTTTATCCAAGGTGGTGACACCGGTAACAGAGAAGAATTCATTAACGCCTTAGTTAAGCAAATGAACTAAATTTGATTAGCTTGGATTAATTTATTTCTGTTACTGAAAGATGGAATTTTCTTGTTTATTATTTTGTATACTCATAATAAATTATAAAATGTATCTTTCAAACTAATTCTGTGTATAATTATTAATTTTCATTAAATGTATGGACATATTTGTTTTTAACTACCTATCCAATCGCTTATACTATAAACCGAATACTCTAGCCACTCTATCTCTTTCCACCATACAAATGTTGCCTCATTGGAACTAAACCAATTGTTAAGCCCATAATCATCGTAGACATATTCTCGCAAACTATTTGCACTCGTTGATCTATTCATGTCAAACAAATAAATCATAAGGAAGAAAACAAACTTGAGGATATTAAGGAAGATGACTGAAGTCAAGCATAATGTAGCTATGTTGATGAATAATATTCCAAAGTTCTTCTGGTCTTGCTGGTACTTATAATATAGATAATACTGTTTAATAAATGGCAACTTTTTTAAAAAGGTCTTGAACTCCCAATTATGAGATGGGCTTTCATTTAGTTTTAGTTTCACTTTCAATTTTTCCACTAATTCGTCTTGCCTATTCATTTCCATAATTAGTTTTTGAATAATGGGCTCGTATTTTTGGTCATTACTCTTGTATCTCGTTAGGGCCTTTTGATGTTTCTCACATAAACTCTCTAAATGCTGAATGATCTTTTCGTTTTCGGTGTTTTTATTAACGAGCTCTTTCATTATGTATCTATCTTTAAATACGTTAGGCTTCTTAACATTCTGTCTTTCTAATTGATATTCTAATGTTTCGACATATTTTCTTAAATTATTTATATCGATCTCTAGACTTTGTATTTTTCGTTGTTGTATTCGGTTAGTTGATGAGAGATGATTGTTCTCATCAGCAACTGTGGAATATTGGTTCTCCCTATCATTTATTTGTTGTTCTTTCATCAAAACACTAGACCTGAGCCCATTTATTTCCTTTCTGTCATACGGCCTAGGTCTCATCAATACAGGCGACTGCGGAGGTGATATAACTTGCTTCGATTCGGGTCTTAGATTATATGTCATTGGTGTAGATGTTGATATAGGTCTGGCTGGCGATTTTCCATTATTAAGTTTCATATTATATGGTGATAATGGCTTTCTGAAAGGTTTGCTGTTTGGGTTCACAGCTTTACTAATCTCGTATGAACTTATTCCTCCTCTTTCCAGAAGAAAATTTTCCATATCTGTAAATTTGACCAACCGTAATATAAATGGTACCAATTCATGTTTGAATAGCTTTAGCAGAGGTTTGTCGGACGACATCTTATGTAGCAACTGTTTTTCATTTGTGGTAAGTAATTCTTTGCTGCAGACTAAATCTTGCAATAAACCTATTAGACCGTACGCCTGTGATATATATATAAAATCTTTCGGAGTACTGGCCTCAATTGTCTTTGACCAGCATATATCTATCAATTTATCTATAGGTTGAGTAATAGACCTATTCATTCTTGGTAATAGTGATTTTATAGACGCTTAGTGTTTTGTTTACATTTTTACTACATAAAATTTTATTGATAGAATCGCGTGTTAGGCTATCTATCTGCGCTATTTCAATATATATAGTTTTACTCTTGATCGCCCATATTCAAGTTTGCCAGTTCTTTGGTTATTCCATCAGCTGACATACTTTCCGTATCGTTTGTTTTAATGACAGGTGTAGTAGCAATAAAACCTTCATTTGACTTTGGCTCTATCTGACTTGCTAGAAATGGGATTAGCTCTTCTGGCTCAGCATTCATAGGTAGTGAATATTTCGGTTCTCTTCCTTCTGAAATCATCTGATTTGCTGATCCTAAAGTATCTTTTTTATCCAGAGCAGTATCTAGAGTTCTCTCTGTGTTTTGTGGGTTCGTAATTTTATTATTTAATGTTGTAACGTTGTTCGTATTTTTTTCAGCCTCTGACAATTCTAGGTTATTCTTGAACTCAATGGAAGTATTTGTGGCAATATCCATAGGCTCAATTTTTTGGACTTGTGTTTCTTTAGCTTGGATAGCTGTAGATTGAGGACTCAAAAGCTTTCCAGAAGAAGTTATTTCTGACTTTATATTTGGTGATTGTTCATGCAAACTCGTGCCTGGAATGTAAGGTTCATCGCTGTTCAGCAAATGTGTTAGATTTCCTCTTTCTGATACTGCTGAATTTGTTGGAACTATAGCCTTGCTCAATGGCTCGTGGTCAATATGTGTCGAAGTAGGATTTAATATTGACAAATCATATTCATATTTTCTAATAGTACTCAACAAGTCAGTGAGAAGTTCTTCAATTAAAATACCAGCGCCATAAACTTTCCTCAAGAAAAATCTTAAATGATCAATTTTGTTTGCAAGTTGTTCGTCACTTTGCTTTACTTTATCGACTTCAAGATTCAAATCTTTAGAGTAATGTGTGACGAAATCGGATAGTTGTTCCAATTTAGTCAACTCATTGATTGGATATACAATTAATTGTTTTCCTTCGTGTACTGTTGCAAGAAGTTGTCTGTATGTTACTTGTTTTGTCAAAAAATTATCAGTAAAGATACCGGATTCAATCAATTTACAAATTGGACAGGAGTAGTTATCATCATTGTTATTGTCAGACTCTAATGCAGACTCATTGACACACTGTGTATGATACCATTCATTACATTTATCACATTCTATCATCGTTCCGGATTCAAATTCACGACATAAGCAATATATCTGTTGCTGATCTGAATTCTCTAGTGAATCATTTTCTTCTTTATGATAGATATAAGACGATGAATTTGAATAAGAGTCTGATTTTAATGATAAACTAAACTCATTTTTATTAAAAACCTGTTGTATCTTCTCAACTAGAGAGTCGTTGATATTGAGTTTCGGATTTATACCATCTGTAGCATTAATTCCTTTATTGAGTACGGTTATAATCTTGATATCCTTAAAAATCTTCCAAACTTTTGAAACCCAATCTTCTCCATTTGATAAATGACTATCGAGTACCTCCATTTGAAACTTCAATCCAGATTCATTAATAGATATTTGCAATTGTTTTATTTCTTGTATAGTAGACTTACTATTGGATGATAAAGTATCATTGACATTTATAAATTGCTCCACAAGCTGACTATTTTGTTTCAAGTTTATAAGCTTTTCGTAATTATCAAGATAAACAAATATTCGTTCTTCCCCTTGAGCCTTAGATTTATTCTCAATTTCAGCAAGTATTCTATCCAATATCTCGAAAGATACCGATTCGACATAGTCAAAACTTAAGAACTCAATCAACCTTTTGTTCATTTCTTCACTATTATCTATAATACAATCAATTATTTTGATCTTTTCAATGTCTCTCCTTCCTAGTAAGTCAATTCCTACGTCCCTAAAGTCTTTTAAATCTTGCAATGAAAAGATTTCTTTTTTATCACTATAAGGATCGCCCCCTTTAAGAATCTTATTATGTGTCTCTACCCATTGTAACCTATCTCTTAATCTAATCAAAAAGGTCAAAGAGGGTAGTTCAATTCCAAATGATTGTCCAAGATTGATCAAGTCATTGAATTCCTGTAGTGAGTTGCTTTGTTTAGATCTCGAAATAAGAAGGCGGCAAGCTCTATCAAAATTTTCGATTTCTACCTTAAATTCTAAAATCTGTTCGGTCTCAGAGCATGAGAAATTTAGAGTCGGAATTTTGTCAATTAATTTTATTAGCCTTCCAAGAACATCACTGTTAGGCCGTTGAAAATCATTATTTGCATTTCCATTTCTAATACGTTGTTGGTGTTTTATGGATAAAATACTCTGGCATTCTTCAATAAAGTCATTGGCATCGTTCACAAATGACCTTAAGTTTTCAATATAATTCTTGAAAGTATTTAGCTTTATCGTTTCATAATCTTCGGGTTCATTATTCGGCTTATTGAATACATGTAAAAAATTTGAAGAAGATAAGGCTAAATAAATCTTTTCACCATCGATAAGTAAACTTTTGTATACCCTCAAGGAAAGTTCTGAATTTTCCTTCATTAATCTTTCGTAATTTTCCATCCATTCATCATAGTCAATAGAATATGTGTTAAGTATTCGGTAAAATGATTTCAACTTATCATCTGAGTAAAATAAATGTAATTCAATCTTCAAATGAGGATTCCCTATCAATTTTGGGACGCTTTTAATATCATAGTCATTTTCAAGCTCGCTCAATTCAACATATTCTAAGAATCTGGACAACGAGAGAATAAATGTCTGCTTCAATTTCACATCTGTCAAAACAATTTTTGAAGGGAAAGTGTTTGCTAAGTCATCATCGGCGATGGAATCTATATCACCGAATGTTTTGTCATCAATGACAAGTTCTCTTATATGATTAAACTTTTTTCTTACTCTATCCCGCAATTTCAATTCTTGCTTGTATAACGAACTATACATATGTAAGCTTTGTTCGTAGATATCGGAGTTGAAAAAAACATTGTTATTCCCAGACTCGTATAACTGGGCTAAGTTTATTAATAGTTTGAATATCAGGAAATTTGGCAATATGGATTGCTTATTTAGCCACTTTTCACCTTCGAGGGCATAATTTAACCAATTTTTAGTAGCAAAGTTGACCTCTTCACTCAAATTTAAGCCAAATGATATGGTAGACGAATAAGTCTTGGGAAATTTAATGATAAATTCCCCAGGCTTTTGGATTGTAGTGGTAAAATGTATACCCTTCTGTTCTAACAACTCGGGGGTTATCATAAATTCTTGATTATAATTAAGTTTTTCTCTTCTTTGATTTCTATAATCAATAATTTTTTGAAATAATGGATTGGAATGTTGCATTCTTGAATTATTATAATCAGGTGAAGGGTTTATCATGTTTTCTAAAGAATTTAATAACGATTCGTATTCAATATTTGTCGTATCTTCTCCGTGATTGAAAAATTTCAACAATTCCTCTATATTCCAATCATCATTATTTATATTAACTCTTTCTTTATTTTTATTGTTTACTTCTTTGATTAGTTCTTCAAATTTTTCAAATTCCAGCTCTGGAATGAAGTACCATTTTTTATAACTTCCAAAAAATTGGTAATTACAGAGCTGTGTGAAATGATCTTCACATTTCCAGTTTTCGGTACTAAATGTCATACCAATACTTAGAGTTGGATTTATAAGATCTTGGTTATTCAAATCACTTTCTGATAAGCCCCCTAATAATGAGTTAGGTAAAACTGGTAAATTATGCAAGTTCCAAGGATTTAATGATGTCTGCATCAAGTTATTGATATAATCGGTTGAATTGTACGTATTGGTTTCAATATTATTTGTAGGAGTACTATTTTTTGGAGTAGAATTATTCAACGTATTAGCACCATTTATATTATTCGTAGAGTTGACGTTATTAACACTCACGCTAGTCAAATGATTCTTGTGATTAATAAGATCATCTCCAATTCTAGCAAAGCCAGAGCCATTAATAAATGATGGTAAATTAGTTCCATTTTCAAGCTCTAGGCCATCACTCCCTATATCATTATCATTACTATTTTCCTTAAATTTTCTATTCATTATAAAAGACCAATACAATTCCTCAAATTTATCTAAATTAATTATATTTCTCTCCATCACAGAAATATTTTGATCATTAAATTGGTAAAAGAATTTATCATTAGAATTGACATTAACCTTATTAAAATGACTTTTGTTTTGTTGGATTATATATTCCTGAAATTTCAAATCCTTCTCCATGAACTGTCTTAAATTATAGATAGATGCAGATTTTCCGTTTAAAGCCAATCGAGAATCATCTTGATACACGGATTGATTATTTATTATCGATTTTAAACCGTGGTTTATTTGAGAAGCGGGAGTTATTGGGGTGCTGGCTGATTCACCAGAATTTTTTTTACGCTTCTTAGTAGTATCAATCTCCCCTTCGCTGATGCCTTTGCTTATAAATGTATTGGGTTGTTTGACATCTATGAGATGCGGGGAATTAAGTAAAAATCCTTTCGCTGACTTCAATTTAATCGACCTTTTGAAGTCTTTAGAAGAACCAATTATTAAAGGAGGATTATCATCAAATTTCGAAGCAAGACTTTTCTGATGATGAGAACTCTCTATGTTCACGTTATCTACTACGGTTACTTCTTCTTCTTCTGTTGGAGCGACAATCCCAACTAATTCATATTTTCTATTATTCAAAGCCATTTCAAACGGGTATAAAATCCTTAAATATGAAGACTTCAAAGAGCTGCTTAGACTCGTCATAATTTTCCCTTTGTAACCTAACTCTCTACCTATTTGGGCCCATAATTTTTTATTTACAACTTCGATAAAGCCTCCTCGAATTAATACAGATCTAAATAGTTTGTAAAGATCCAACGGTCTTTTATCAATCATCGGCAATTTATTTAAGAAGGAAGGAAGATTCAGCTTAGGTTTCTTGACCTCACTAAGAGGAGCAGGGGTGGAATCTTTAGTATTGGGATTTGAATCTGGAGTATATCCACCTAATTTATCAGAAGTTGGGGGTTCTATCGATTCTTTTGCAGGTTCCACATTATTAAGTGGCGCATCAGCTGTTGGTGCTTCGGTTTTTAGAGTTTCTGATGTTGGTGCTTCTGATGTTGGAGCTTCTGCTGTTGGGGCATCTGCTGTTGGGGCATCTGCTGTTGGTACTTCTGATTTTGGGACTTCTGTCTTTTGATCTCCTACTGATGTATCTACCTTTTTATGCTTTAAATGAAATTCTATTAGTTCTTGATGAAATTTCAATCTATTTTCTAATTCGTTATTGGACGAGTTATTTAACAACTTGTTTGTTTGAAACCAGAATAAATCTGAATTAATTTGGAAATTAGATTTAAATGAGTTCTCGGTATTCTCTGGTATAACAAGCTTAATAGCGCCATATTTCGCTCCCATTTCATGGACGCTGTCAATAAATTTTATAGGATCTTGAAACTGAGCATCATTGAGTTGAAAAATCGGAATAGAGTCCGTCAATGGTATATCTGAGAGAGTTATCTTATTCTGTAAATGGAAAAAGTCAATAGGAAAGTTGGCTTTGGTCTTTTGTTGAGGAGAATTAAACGGATTGTAGTTTATATTATTCAATTGATTATTTACCAAAACTTGCTTATTTTCTTTAACATGGTTATAAAACCGCAAATCTGGTAGATCAGAATTATCTGCAAATCTTGAAGACTTTGGAAATCTATTCTGTTCTTCATCTGTCATTTCATTCGCTATGGTAGGCTTACAAGACTTAAATTAAATATGCAATAAGTGATTCAATTATACTGCGACATGAAAATGTTAGTTATAAAAATGTCGCACGATGGTCACCATGATGATTAACCATATAGAAATAATATCGTCAGTAATAATCATTGAACAACTTAGACCCAAAGAATGCATTTAATTCATTAACCTTAATTCATATCGAAACTAAAAATAACAACCAAATACCTCTCAAAGAAAAATATTCATTAGATACTACAATTGATAGATTATGTCGACTACGAAATTAATTACAATTTTAATCCTAAGGGAATATATGAATTAAAAATTAAAAATTACCAAACACAAATATAAAACCAAGAAATTAAATCGAAACGATTAGAACGAATATTGTATTTAAGAAGTTTTAAACAACACTTTAAAAAAAGCAATTAATAAACAAAAAGGTCTATCACTTATAATAAAGCAGCGGCAACAGCAGCGACACCAGCGAAAGCACCGGCAACGTTTCTAGCAGCAGCACCTTCGAAAGAGGTGACACCAGCAGCAGAAGAAGATGGGGAAGTAGATTCACCAGCAGCAGTAGTTGGAGCAGTGGTAGATTCACCAGCAGCAGTGGTTGGAGCAACAGTGGTTGGGTGTTCACAGGTGTCACAGACGGTTTCGGTCTTGGTGGAGTATTCAGTGGTGTAGGTGGTTGGGACAACACATTCACCGGTAACAGTTAAAGTGGTAGCTTCAGAAACGGTGATGGTGGTTGGGTTACACTTGTCTTCTTCACACTTGGTGACGGTGACGACAGTGGAGTATGGACAGTAGGTGGTGTAGTCAGTAACGGTGACGTCAGTGGTGACGGTGGTACCGTTAGAGTAACCAGCAACGGCGGAGCCGACTAATAAAGCAGAAGCGAAAACAGTGGAGTATTGCATTTTATATGTGAGCGAATGAATAAAATATATGGAATATAGTATAAAGAAGAGATTTCAAAATATGTGGTTCAGTGGGATTTGCCCCCGTTTATATACTTTTCTTCCTCATCAATTCCTCGAAAATTTTGTATGCCTGTCTTGTTTTTTTTTCGGATGTCGAATTACGATATTGGGTAATTCGGGCCATGCTTAGCACGAAAAACGAGAGTCATAATAAACCTAGTAAATTACAGCATACTAAAACAAATGATTATGTAATACGGTTTCAAATGCCTATTGTACTTACGATACATCGTTAGGATCCCCCATACAATAAGATGCCCTATGTAACTAACTGCTATTATCATAAACCCGATAAAGCGCTTTTTTCTTGTCTTTCTAGCAACAAAAAATTACAAGCTACATCCCTCCGGTTCAATCAGCTCTATATATTAATTTTTACCATAGAATTTATTATGGTTTCTACGAGCATATCAACAAACTTTAGACTACTCGAGTAAGCTTTCAAGCCTAAATTTTGCGGTAATGCAGTATCTGAGTTACGCCACCATGTAGGCAGTCTCATCAAAATTTGAAATTTTATTGATATGTGAGCCCTTGGCAGGTCGGAAGTTGCTTGTCACAAGAAACATAAAAACAACATGCGCCAGATGAACTATTGGAAAATAAGCCTCCTTTTTGGTCGAACACAATATACACTCATCCCAATCGGGAAGCTTAATATAAAAATTAAGTAATTGCTATATATAGATAAGTACACATAGTTCTATAAATAAACTTCCGTATCTTGGCAAACCGGAAATGACCAACTAGGCAGGTAACTACCCCTGTATGTAACCCAAGCATGTCACATTTCTTTGTTGCTGACTCGGAAGCTCACCATTGGACGCAAGTACGTCACTTTGAGATCCATGAGACTCCATTAAGGCGACCGAAGACGATTTACGGAGGATTGCTTTTAGTGTTGCACGGCATAGGAGCGCGCAACAGGTATCTGGTCATATCGCGCACTTTATGTTTTGTCATGTTATTAATATTTGTTTCGGTTTAAGTTTACTTGTTTAAGGTTCGATTTTGATAATTTTAGTATTCTATGGCACGTTTAAGGCAATTTACAAAATAGAATAATAAAAGATTATACATCAGGGGTGAGGTAGTTTTATTGTAATGCCTGTAGGAGAATAATCTCGATAGCAACAACAAACAAAACAATAGTACCATTTATGAAAAGTAATTGGCAACCAAAAGTAGAAACTGCTGACCAATAAAAGTTAAGACATGCAATTTTTACCGGAGAAAATAAGCCTACACCTTGAAACCATTGGAACTAATATGATAGCACCCTGTGGGTCATACTTCATCAGACGGTAAGTTGAGGCGGATTGCCGTAGAATGGTACTATTGTAATGTAGTAGAAATGAGCGTCTCAGGGACCTTGCAATTCCGAGTCCGCAGTATACTGAGTCTTACACCAGCACTATTGACTTTCAAACAACGTGGGGTTGTATTCATAAGATATGGGGTCAAACGTAGAAGAGAGTAAACTTTGAGGGTTCTTGTTGTAAGACAAACATACTTCGCCTTTTGATAGAAACACCAGGTAAACGAATTGTCTTAGTAAACTTAAACACCTATGAACTCATATTGTAATATTCTGTAGTAAAGGTTTAATTAAAGATTTGTACGTATCCAGTTATGAAGCCCAAACCTATTTCGATTAATCAATTTGGTAATTTTTTGGACAATTTGCAAAAAATTGAGAAAACTCATCACAAGATATTCTCTTTTAGGATAGCCAAGGGCCCACTCTGGCAAAACTAATTCAGACATAATATATGTACTACATATTTATTGTAGTAGCCCTTATCATAAATAAGTAGCATAGTACAAGAGTTGTAGAATTGTTTAATTTATTGCTTATCGATAGCTTATCTTATTGAAAATACAAGAATAAAATATTAAGTTTATTCGTTCTATTCCCAAGGAAATAAATATGTTTCTTGTCAGCTATTGACTTCAATTGGAAGATAATAGTATCCTAAAATCAACCTTGTATTCGAAAAATACTAGTTTCTGTATATAAGATAGTGTTGATGATTTGAGAAACATCAACTTAAATCTCCTACATATAAATACATGTTTAATTCATAATACTATAGCTAACTATGTCGAAACCCTTCCAAGGGCTAACGTTTTGCTGTACAGCTATCCCACTTAAGCTACGAGAGGACATCTCTCAAAAGTTGACGGCTCTTGGTGGTATCCACTACAGCGATTTGATGAGCGATGTGAATTATTTAATCGTTGGCGATAGGAAGACTGAAAAATATATCTACTGTATTCAAAATAGATTTGACATCAAATTCTTAAAGCCGGATGCAATATTGAAGATTTATGACCACTGGATCAATGGTGAAGATTCTAAACATTTACTTGATATTGATAATTATTTATTACCGATCTTTGATAACCTAAGCATATGCTTGTCAAGGGTTGAATCGTTTAAGCATTTATTAAAGAAACAATTTAGAGAAGAATTTTCCGGGGTAGAATTTACTACAGAGAAGTTGATCCAGTTGATATCTGATAATGGAGGAAAAGCTACAGATTCTTTAACAATGTCAAATTCATGCATCATAACTACCGAGAAAACTGGTAAACGATATACTAAAGCTGTGGAATGGGGAATCCCAGTAGTTCATCCTACATGGATACTTGACTCTGTATTGAGGTCAGCTGCATTGCATTTTCGGGATTACACTCTAGATTCAAGGTTGAATGGATGTAATGTGTGGGATGAATGGTTTAAATATAAGACAAAAAATAATAAGATTGATGAATCAATAGACGACAAGAGCATCAAAGCTGAGACCACTAATAAGCCTCTCAAGAAAGATCCTAAAATATGGAATGAGATTATGAATAATACGAGCAAAACGCGTCCTAAACCAACAAAAGATACTACTTGGGACGAGGTGTTGGACGATGAAGAAGAACATGAAGCATTAGAAATTGACATAAATGAATTAAAAAACAAGAATATCGCTAAGAAATCAACTCTTTTCGAAGGCTTCGATTTCTTTGTGGTTGGGTTCACAACTCATGAAGCAACAGTAATGAATCAAATTATTACTTCTCATAATGGTACTACAAGCGAAGAAGCCTCAAATCAGACAATAACACATGTTGTGCTACCAGTGAGAATTGGTTCTCAATCGTCTTCATTGTTGAAAAACCTTCCTTTAAAGAGCCGTATAAATAATGGTGAAATTAAGATTGTGACTGAATGGTTCATAGAGAGGTCAATATACTACAATAAGGTTGTAATGGACAGATGGTGTCAGCCATTGAAAGGTTTAAAACCATGTACCAATAAATTCAAGGTCTGCATCACAGGCTTTACTGGGATTGAATTGCTTCATTTAGAGAAGTTAATAAATCTACTAAACTTTGAGTTTTGTCCAGCATTAACATCCTCGCGTGATTTGCTAATAATTAACATTAATCTATTCAAGTCTACATTACTCAAGAATTCTCCTAAGCTTTACCAATACAAGGCACTTGACTTTATAAACTGCCCTGTTTACCAATCAGGAAACTCATCAGTGTCGTTGATTTCTTCAAAAAATAAGATAAATGCCGCAAAGAAATGGTCGATTCCAATAGTGTCGATAGCATACATATGGGAAATATTGGAGAGGTCAACTCCATCCACCGTGCATAATCTTGTTTTACCAGACATTTGCGATCTTCTGTGGTGTTTGTTCGCTCCCAAGGACACAGCAAAACCAAAGACATTGCTCGATTACATCAAGAACTTGAGTAATGAGCATTTCGAGACGCCCAAAAAGGATGACAAAATCAAATTGCCATCTCCAAGGAAAGGTAAACAAAAAAGGAAATATGGACGTTTGGCAGGAAGGGATTCGCCAGAATCCATCTCGAAGAAGTTGCAAAAACTAAATGACAACGATAACTCTTCAGAACAGGCGAATAGCGACAACGACGTCACCAATATAGACGACGAAGATGTTACCCAAGTAGGCTATCAGGATACAGATTCGTTGAAAAATAACGAACAGCTCATCAGAAAATTGACTGGTCTGAAATAATAGTCATAAAAACATAGATACACATACATAGTGCCTCTCGGCACATAGCATTTACTCATGAATATGCAATATACGCAATATCATACAAGTACAAATGTATTTAATCTTCATCTGAATATAGATGCAGTATCTAATACTCATCTCCTCTACAACCTCTATACACAAACCAAGATTTCTAATTCCCTTAACTTTCTGAATAACCTACTACAACATAAATAACTGCAAAATGGTTCCTTGCTTCATCCAAGAGTTCTAGAGTTTCCAATATTTATCTCCATACTCTTCAACGATCAATACGAAAATGCATAAAAACCTTCCTGAGGTATTTCTTGTTTCCCTTATTCCAACTATTTCTTAAGATCTTACTAACATAGTATCCTACCGTAGTCTCTTACCGTACTACATATTGCCAGGTGGATGGTAACAGTAAATAGGGTACAGCCCTATCCGGGTAAATGAAATTTCAATTCGGCTGAAAAAAAAATTTTGTCCACGACACCGTGCTACGGATGTTCTGCCTGGAAAAATTTATAAGGAAGTGATTTCAAAAACTTCTTCTTCTTCTCTTTTTTCAGTACAGTATACTATTATTATACATTAAGCAAAATGGGTAAAGAAAAGACTCACGTTAATCTCGTTGTCATTGGTCACGTCGATTCCGGTAAATCTACTACCACCGGTCACTTAATTTACAA
>PPOW02000021.1:0-113198 GCA_003708965.2 Debaryomyces subglobosus | reverse complement strand
GTTAGTTAGGTAGCTAAGAGTAAATAATAAAGCTAAGATAGGTTCTATAAGGTCAATAGAGCATATTTATAAAATATAAAGAGATAATTACTAAATTAGTACCCAGTTTCCTTACAATGGGTAAGGTTCTGCGAATAAATATACTTTGCTATAGCGCATATAAATCATATTACATAACTTGTAATTAGGATTGAAAAAGGATTCCTAATAGATCCGCACTCCTCGCACTTCGATAAAGAGACAATAGTAACTGGTTATTGGCAATTAATTGTAAACATACGTAGTCAATAAATCATTTCTTAACATCTGTTTTCTGCTAATTGGAAATGCTTCAGCTTAGATAAAGAATATCAGAATATACAATTGGGGGAATCTATCTACCGCAAAAAATGTTAGGAAAAAAAAAAGTAAGTAGCCCGACGCGGGGATCGAACCCGCAACCTTTTGATCGCTTCTCTTTACTAAGAGTCAAACGCTCTACCGATTGAGCTAGCCAGGCTGCTCATCTGTTTTCGACTGAACTTCAAAATTGCTTATCAAGTTATATCTATTTTTTCGCAACCTTTTCTAATGCAGTTGTGTCTTTAGTTGTTTCAGACATTTTTTAATGATAGCTAGTCTTAATATTATTCTTATAAAAGTGTTTTTTCTTTGAAAAATTCTGTCTAATAGTTAGGCATTGGTAAGCCACACTTCTTCCTACGTAGCTTTATCGAACAGTTCGATTTCACTGGCTACCCTTTGGCATTAGAATATAGATTACCTTTCAAATATAAAAGAATAGACAACTGCGTGCAGTCTGATACCTTCCTATTATTAGAAGTATGAGAATTAAGATTAAAAGGTCATTGTAAATCCGAAAACCTTACTCAATATTTATTCTTTTAGCACTTGTTGTTAATTATTAGTTTTTGAGAAAAATGTTAAAAAACAAAAAATTGAATAATTAATGACTAAAGAGTCTTTAGTTTCCTTTATAAACAAACAAATATATATAGTAGTTTCTGTATGTTATTTCTGAACAAATCAAAAAATTAAAAAAGTCCAATCAAATAGATTTATCGGAACAAGAAAAAAAGAAAGTAGCCCGACGCGGGGGTCGAACCCGCAACCTTTTGATCGCTTCTCTTTAATAAGAGTCAAACGCTCTACCGATTGAGCTAGCCAGGCTGCTCATCTGTTGGATAATTTTCTGGTATCAATATGATGTATTGTACACCATTACTGAAATATCGTATATCGTATTATATAGCCCTAACTTAATATTTATTATTATATACCATTTACCTTGAATCGCTCTATTCCTATTTTCTGTAAAAATTTAAGCTGCTTTATTATCGAAAGTTGTTTGTTGTTACTAAATCTATCAGAAACTAGCATAATCTACTTGGAAACTAATATACATTAAGGTTGGTTCTATTTATTTACTGCTCAAGGATTGCATTCAAAGTATCTTCGTCAAACATATTGCTTCCAGACTGTAAGGTCTTTGCCAACATTACCAATGATTTATCCGTAAAATCTGGCTTCTTTCTCAACTCATCTAAATCATTACTAAAACTTGAAGCCATCAACATTAAATACTCGTTGTTTAATTGATCTTTATCTTTAGATAACGTTTTCTTTACTTGGTTGATATCGATATTACTGTTCTTGGAGTTGGCACCTACGCTTGTCAATTTAGTAGTGGTGAGCTTTATATTGGATAATTTTTCATGTGTTTCATTAGTCAAAGGTTCGGGACGTAATTGGGTTTGTTTATTTTGCGAGTCATCTCTACCCTCCTCATCAGAGACAATATCAATATCGTCTATGTTTATACCTTTTGTCTCTTTGATAGGCTTTGCTTCCTCAGTAGTATCAGCCATGGATTCATCAGAAGAAGAAGATGACGATTCTGAATCAGATGAAAAATCTTCAGTTCTTCTCTTCTTTCTCCTTCTTCTATTACTCTTTGGATTTCCTATCTTCTCATTTTTTACTTGTGCAGCTGCCATACTTAGATAATTATCAAATGTATTATAATACGTTGGTACTTTATGTCTTCTAATCAGATGAATTTTTTTTATGTAATGGATGCGTACTGTACATAAGAACTAAAGTTGCAAATCTTCATTTGGACGTATGCTATCTATGACTTATATAACAGAGTTAATAATACAACCAGTTTACATAAATTTATTTCTTACTTTTCTTTGAGGATTCACCAGTTTTTGAAGAAGACTTTCTTTTCTTTACCATCGATGATAAATCATTGACAGCAGGTTTGTCCGATTTCTTCTTCACAATCGATGATAAGTCGTTTACAAGACTAGCTACCGGAGACTTATCATCACCTTCATCGCTGGGTGCACCTAAGATGCCCTTAATGATATTCATTTGTTCAGTTTTGAGGTCTTCTGCTGGATCTCTTTCCAATTCTTGGTATCTCACTTCCAAGTCTTGTACCAAGTCATCATTATCTTTCCTCTTAGTATGGTCCTTTTCCCTATTATTTCTGCTCTTTACCGATTCGATTGCGAGCCTCATTTGCTCACAAGCCTTCGATCTCAGTTCTGGGTCGTCGACGCAAAATTCCAATGCAAGCGATAATTTATAGTGCGATTCAGAAATCAATGACGAGTTTTCAGGATTGTATAGCTTGAGTCTCAAATCTAAACAATTTTGCAAATCAATGGCAGATTGGGCGAAGTTTTCAGCCTCCAAGGACACCTCACCTAATAAATCGTATGTTTCTGAAAGTTTCTTGGTCAAGATTATAAATTCGTTATCGGTCTCCTCATTGTCTTTCGATAAGTATGGAATCTTCAAGTTTTCACCTTGTTTCTGCACCTTTTCAAGCTTCTTCTCAAACAATGAACGTGTTAAGTCCAAGATCTCCCACGCGACTTCAAAGTCACTCTGTTCTTCTTCTTCTTGCGGTGCCTCTTCCTCTTTTCCTGCATCATTTGCAGATTCTCCTTCTTCCTCCTCCTCTTCTGCAGCGACAACATTATTCTCGTCATCATCTTCTTCGGCCAATGGGGCATCATCGCAAAATTGAAAATTGCCATCATCTTCCTGCTCGTCTTTATCTTTACTTTCTTCTTCATTTTCTTCATTTTCATCTTTAGTAGCAGTACCACCAAATACCTCCGATTTCAACACTGCGCTTTGAAATAATGATTTTCCATACAACAATAATAAATCTGCGTCTTCTTCTCCATGCTCATTACTGAAGTTTTCGCAAGCTTCAGCATACTTTTCAGATGCATCGTCAAATTCCTTAGCAGCGTATAGCTTCGCTCCCTCAGCAACCAACTCATTTATCTCACCTGAGTATGCCATGTTCAATTCTGTTATATATTCCAACTTGTACCTTACTATACCTTCTTCTTACTGATCATAGTGAACGCGTCGCTTATGGTTCCAGTCCATTTTTTTTGTTGCGTCATGTGATGTCGGCCTTGCTATCAATCCATCGTACTTTTGTTATGACGGTCAGTATAGAATAAGCAAAACCTGTTTGCAGAACGTAATTGGGACGCTAATGAACACAGGTAGTTATATGATAATATTTAATGACAACTAATAATGTCAAATCATCCTAATGATCAATACGATAAGCTAGGAAGGTCTAATGGGTCGAAGAATTCGTTGAGAAGGAAGCCACCACCAAGTCTAAATTTTGACAATGAAACAAAGAATAAACTAGTTACCCCTTTGGAATCGATACAATTCGTGACGCCATATTCTCCTGGGATACTGGAAAGCAGTAGTGCACTGGTTCCAATAGGAGATAAGCATCAACAGATACTCAGCATTGACACCGACAATTATGCATACAACGAGGAAAATCTTCCTGTCGGAAAACAAAGTCTAATTGGCGGGGGTATTTATGAAAGTGAATATGGAGGAGAATTTACAGATGAATCGTTTATGTCGTTCGACAGCCCCAGACCGATGGGACCTAAGACATTACCGGGGTTTGAAGAGTATACGACACCAGTGAAGCAGCCAAGGTTGCCCCGCAGGCCCCAGAATGAATTTATGAGACGTCAAAGTCAACAAAACCCACCATATCCAACTAATGATATTCAAATAGAACTTGAATTGTCGGACGATGACGATAACTACAGTCAAAACGATAAGAACAATTTTTTCTCGCCAGAATTGACTCCGTCAAAATTGCATTATCCATTCAATGAACCAAACTACCACCAGCATACACCATCAAAGAACCAAATAACTCCACCAAACCATCGAACATCAGAAATAATATCGCAATCCTTGAATACCCCATCGAAAATACCGTCGTTGAATGAGTCAAGCACATTAGACATACCGGTGCAAGGTCGACCACCGAGACATGTTGAGAGGGATACCAGTTATTCCGATAATTCAGGCCGTTCTAGCTCATCTTCGCCAAAATCCCGTAACTCAAAGTTCTCTATGAAGATGAATAGCATAAGTGGAATAAGTGCAAGTCCACCGAGACATTCATCACCCACCAGATCTCATACCATGGTTATTCCTGAAAGAAATTCACCGACGAATGGAAACTATATGGAGAGGGTGTATTCAGAAAGGCGAAGTAGCAGGTCTCCATCCCCGAAAAAACCCTATGGAAGGTCACCATCACTAATTTACGATAACCAGCCATTCAATGATGAAACTTATTATGATAGCAATAGTACTCTTGAAGAATTGGAAAACAAGTTTGATAGTGACCATTTAAGACAGAGACGCTGGAACTCATTGGATACTGGAGAAACGAAATCGGATATCAGTGATTACCAATACTACGATGACGAAGACCCATACAGCGACATGCCTGAAACCTCAACTACTAATTATTTTGACTATTCTATTCTACCTGATTTACCGTCAGCCAATACTTCAGCTGATGGTCAACCTTCATCCCCATCGAAAAGAATAACTTTAAATTCTACTATATCATTTCTTAAAAGAGATTCACAACCAAACCTTTCTTCTCCAACCTCCATAATTAAGCGAAGAAAAGACGATGAGCTACCACCTGTCCCCCTTGATTTGCCACAATTACCGTTTACATCATCATCGTTAGCTATGCAACATTTTAATGCATGTAAAAGTATTTGGTCCTTGAGTAATATTTTTGAATGGTGCTTGAGGTTGAAAACATGGTTACATGACCTGTTTATACCCAAGAGGGAATTTAAAAAAGCTTTAATAAAATTATTAGTGTTTTATAAGAGAGATATTCCTTTGGATGTGATAGGACAAAATGTCGATCAGATAATTGCTAGCCTTTTAGATGCAAAAGCAATCTCATATGATGTCTATAGCGATAATATTACTAATATTGATGAGGACGGTAACCAAACGGAAGAAAATGGAAATCGCAAAGATGAACTTGGAGTCATAATGGACGATACTGTTAATGTTAATGGGATATTGTCAGATTTGACAAATTGCTACTGCTATGATGAAGATCATAAGTCTAATGCAAATAATAATGATCAATCACGTAAATTGAAATGCTATTCTTCTCAATGCCATTTGAATCAGGTAATTGACCATGAGATTCAACTTCGAAATACTAATATAAATGAAATCGTACTTGGCGATGACTGGGCTTCGCATTGGAGATTGACCGCTGAAGATTTAAGAAGATTTGACAAAACTGTTTCTAAACGGCAATCATTAATTTTTGATTTATTGAAGTATGAGCAAACTTTCATACAAAGAGCAAAATGCTTTGTTGATATAGTCGGACCCGAGTTTATTAAGGCTGCTCAAATATTGGTAGGCTCCCATGAAATCACCCTGATTAATAAATTTGAGGATGATGTACTTGTACCAGGTAAAGAATTGATTCAAATTCACGAGAAGAGTTTATTTGAACCTCTTTTGCGTATATTGATCTCAGATGGAAGATTTATCAAAGTTTTGGTTGATATTGCTAACATTTACTATAATTGGTCAAAAGTTGTTAAGAATTCTTTGTTAAAATACATGAGTACAGTACCAATGATTGAAGATTTATTGAAGAATGGGAGCATGAAAAGATGGGTTGACGTAGAGGTAAGGAATATCCAAAGGGTAAAAGAATTAAAAGTAAACGGATCATTATTATTTATGAGTACGTTCAACTCTCGTTATCAACAGCTACCATTACAGCTTTCTGATATCAGGAAACTGTTTGATTCCCAAGAGCCAGAATATGTATCACTTACCAAGGCTATTGATAGTATTAAAAGACTAGGTTCTAAAGTCAACGAAATGAAAGTACATGCTGACAACATTCATGCTTTGAAGAAAATCCATAAGCAGTTAGTTTGGAAGAATAATGTTAACCATGTCAATGCTAACTTGGGGTCTGAAAATAGAAGATTTTTTTTTAGAGGTGACTTGACCAGAAAAGGAGATTTGAAAATCAATTCATCTACGAATCATCTAATTCTCTTAGATAACTTCTTATTTATCACTGAAAGAGTCAAAAATCCAAAAATGAGTCTGTTTAGCTATAAAGTAGTTGAAAACCCAATTGCAATCGAGCTACTTTTGTTCGAAATAAAAGAGAAAGAGTCGGCGACTTCCACATTAGAATTGAAGCCGATCACAAAGTCATTGACCACCCTGTCTAATCCAGCTTCACCAATTCATGCTCAAGAAGTTTTAGATGGTGAGGTTGAGCCTGCATCTTATCCATTCAAGTTAAGGTTTGCTGGACGTGGAAAACATAACGCCTTCACATTTTCAACCAAAACTGAAAGAGAAAGAAAAGATTGGATCAACCATTTCTCCATGGCTAAAGCCAATCTCTGTCACAGACTTCGAAAAACTGAGCCTTATAAACTTAAAACGATAGCTAATACTTGTTTCGCATATGACCTTAGCAATAAGATTTCTAAATTACCAGTATGCGCACCATATGATCCAATTGAAGAAGCATCAACGGATTCTTTAAATAAGTTGTCAGAATTTGGTTGCAAAGGTGATATTTACGCTTTCAATAATGCAAGGAGTTATATTGTGTTTAGCAAGGCCCAAAGTATCACGTCATTTGAGTATAGTAATACGAAGTTCTATCTAGTAGGACTTGCGACGGGCGTTTATTGTTGCGACATGCAGAATAGATGGAAAAAAGTTATTGGTGGAGCAGATATTACCAAGATCAAAGTAATAACGTCTATAAATTTGTTAATTGTACTAGGGGGTCGACATTTACGATGCTATTCCTTGGATCTGGTCGTAGGAGTATACTATGATAAGAAAGAGCATTTAAGCAGCATATCATTATCACACGAGCACGTCTTATTCTTCGCTGTTGGGAAGCATAGAGAGATTAATATGTTGTTTTATGCGAAGAAAAAAACTAACTCCTCGGGAACTACCAATTTCAAGGTTTTGATTCCTGAGACAGATAATGACGGTATGTTTAGTGCATTTAAAGTAATCAAGAAGTTCTATGTTCAAGCGGAATGTTACGGAATAAGTATTTTCAATACTTCATTTGCAGTGCACACTAACAAGGGATTTGAAATTCTAGAGCTTGATAAATTACTCCCCAGGTCTATTCCTGAGTTCCCCCTAAGCGAATCTTCAGGTAAAAAAATAGATGGGTTCAGCAGAAGATCGATTACTGGCGGAGCCTACCACCCAGGCGTAGACTTAGTCAAAAAGACAGTACACTCCACAAACATCAAACCAATGGGAATGTTCAAATTGAATAACAATACAGAATTCTTACTAGTCTACAACGATTGCGCTATTTTTACCAACAAACACGGAAAGCTATCACGGTATTCGATGCTCAAGTTTGAATTTAAGGCTAAGGCGATAGCCTTCATTAATAACCACTTATACTTAGTCTGTGACGAAGTTATGGAAATATGGTCAATCAGTGACTTTGTAAATGGTTCTAATAGATTAATTCAAGTTGTAACAGGAAAGGATATGAATATGCTTAATAATGAAGATAGTGTCTGTTTTTCAATGGCCAATCCAAAGGTTCCTGGATTACAATTACTATTCGAATTGCAACCTAAAGAGATTCTTTTATAGTACTTTATAGTACTTTATAGTAGTATCATTACTTCGCACTATGAAGGCGAGCCGAGGTCCACTTTTTGTGGGGAAGCAAAAGTATCTTTTTCACAGACTATATCTTTCTGTATATATTTCGGATAGTGTTCTTAGTAATCTATTTCACCGAAGGAAATATTAATAGTATTGTAGCAAATATGGTTGAATATAATGTTAATGGAAAAGTAGCGGTGATTACCGGAGGTACTAGAGGATTAGGACTTTACTGTGCGGAAGCATTAGTAGCTAATGGTGCTAAGACGGTTGTTATTACATCTCGGAAAGCAAAGGCTTGTGAAGAATCTAAAAAATACTTAGAAGATGTTGCAAAAAAGACCAACGAGTCATGTAAGATAATTGCTATTCCAGCGGACATCAGTGATGAAAAACAATGCAAAGAATTTTTTGAAAAAGTATCGAGTCAAGTAGACCAAGTCGATATTTTATTGGCCAATGCAGGGGCTAGTTGGGGAGCACCTTTGGAATCACACCCTGTAACTGCTGTCAAAAAGGTCTTGGATTTGAACATTGTGGCAGTTTTCCACACCATCCAATTATTTACACCATTATTGGCCAAGTCTGGCACTAAGGAAGATCCATCGAGGATTTTAATTATGTCGTCTGTCGTTTCGCTTGTTGCTGCTGAGCCTGTAGGTACCTACGGTTACTTAGCTTCGAAAGCAGGTGTTTCTCACTTGGGTAAGAACTTAGCCTTACAATTGGCTTCTCTGAACATCACTGTTAACATGTTGGCCCCAGGGTTTTTTCCAACAAAAATGTCCAATGGTTTGTTAGAAGCATCTGGTGGCTTGCTTGAAGAGATTAATCCAATGAGAAGATTAGGAGTTAAAGAAGACATTCAAAATGCTACATTATTCTTGTGTGCTAAACAATCCAACTACATTAACGGGATCGTGTTACCAATCGATGGTGGAGCCCACTTAGCTGGAATGCCAGCAAAGTTTTGAAACACTCTCACTTCCCCTTAGCTTAGATCTAATATATATAAATATGCCATCATAGAAATATCATGTTTCTTTCTAGTCTTTCTAGTGATTCAAGGCTTGTTTTTGGTCTGATAATAGTCTCTCACGTGAATTTGGCTATAAAAAAAATCACAACGTATCAGCTAGAAGGTGTAACAAAGCAAGTAGTTTATCAATAAACCAAACTATAAGAGGTAACGTTCGAATAGGATAAATATATATACTAAAAGTAATCAAGATGGGAGTTGCATCGTCAAAGATTTTGGAAAATCTCATGGAAGGTACAAACTTCGATAAAGAAGAAATAGAGAGATTAAGAAAAAGGTTTATGAAATTAGATAAAGATGGATCGGGAACCATAGACAAGAACGAATTCTTGACCATACCGGGAATATCGTCAAATTCTTTAGCTGCAAGATTAATGGACGTATTTGATGAAGACGGAAACGGTACTATCGATTTTCAAGAATTTATAATGGGATTATCAGCATTTAGTGGTAAGACATCTAAACTTGACAAATTGAAGTTTGCCTTCAAGATTTATGATATTGATAGAGATGGGTATATTGGAAATGGAGAGCTTTTTATTGTTATGAAGATGATGGTGGGTAAAAATTTACAAGACGAAGAGTTGCAACAAATTGTCGATAAAACGATGATGGAAGCCGATGAAGATGGTGATGGAAGGTTGAACTTTCATGAATTTAAGAATGCTGTCGACTCAAAATCGGTGGCGAATGCTTTAACTCTTAATATGATTTAGGGTATATCGTACTTTTTTTTTTCATTCCTATTAATATGAGCGAAGACTCATCTTTATAGTGCAAATCCTCGTCATTTTTTGGGTTGGCCTGATATCTCTATCATCCCAAGTAGTGTATAGTATATGATCATGAATTACCATTAACTGGAGTGTAAGTTAAAAGGCCTTGGTAGTATAAAGTAGTTTTGTGTCACGTCGAGTGATTTATTGATAAGGCTTTTATCGTTCGTCTTTATCACTCCAGACTTTTACAGTCAAATAACTTAATGCATTGGGAAACATATAATTGAAAATGACCGATAGTCTACCCAATGGCAATACTTTTGAGTCCATTAATCTAGGTTCAACTATAGGAAGAGCTAAAAATAGCTACGATTCATTGGCTATTAACAGCCGAGTACCAGAATCAGTTTCAGCTACATCTGATGATGATGAATTAGACCCCGAAGAGTTTCTATCTCAAAATCTGCCTGAGGCATTAAGAAAGGATGCAAATATTCTAGTTGATAGTATTGAGGATTTAGACAAGATGGGTATTTTGAATTCTACGGCTATTCTTGGGGATAGAGATACAAACAGATATGTGGATCAAATAAATAATAGCAACACTATTTCTCCCGTAACAGAAAATGCACCGAAAATTGGGATTAATAGCACTTCAAGTCTTACAGAATCTAAGATTTTGAACAGCTTACTGTTTCTGAGTCAAAATCCTTTTGATATGGCAAAATCTAATTCGATTTATTTCCCGAAGTTAGATTCAACGAAATCGGGGGAAAAGGCGTCTCTTATAAAATCTTTGCAGGAAACCAATAAGTCTCTTCAAAATGAATTACACAGGAATATTAAACTACAGAAAAAATTGCTAGCTAATGGTGAAGATGCGGACAGAGTGAGAACCTCCATATCACGTAATTTTAAGCATCTTTCGGAAAACTTCTACTCTTTAAATGAACTATATTCACAGGAAGTTAATTATAATGAATCGTTACACGAAGGATTTAAAAGCTGGGACAACAGACGTGAGAAGATATTGAACAGAATTTCATTAATTAAGAGTAATAAGAACAAACATGGGTCTAAGCTAGAGAAGTTACTAGGCGAATCTGAAAACATAGATAATGAGATTTTAGAGATGGAGAGAAAGCTCTCTGCCTTAAAATCAAAGAAAAAACTCATAAATGCTGAAATCGAAGACACTAGTTCAGTTTTAGAAAGTCGAACTTCCAAATACGTGGAGACATTTAGAAGCTTAGAAAGACAAGGGGCCGAAGTTTTAAATGAATTTCTAAATCTAAATTCGATGCCATCTAGCGAGTTGCAAAACTTTGTTAAGTATACTCCAGTTGATGTAACCTTCATAAATAATTATCAACAAAGCCTGAAGAATGATATCAAACAGCAGTTGGACGAGTCTCCCTCCTCATCAGTAAAAAATGCCCATAATAACGAAAAATCTAACAATAAGGAGGAAGCGAAATCTATTGGTATGAAGCCATTCATTATCCCTGAAAGATCGAATGATATGAATGACAATTCTCTTGCTAATCATGGCCATGGACTTACGCCATTCGAAGAGGGTTTTGAAAAAGGATCTAAAGCTTCATATACCGTTCGCAATCATTTGAATACTTTTATAAAATCATTAGTTGCCAATAAGCCGGTTACAAATGAGGCATTTCCTTCAGGAAGACAAATTGATGATATTTCAAACACCATAAATCTGAAAATAGATTTGGCGTCTATTTTGAAACTTCTAGATATTAAAGAAGAAAGCTCACAAGAAGATCTACGCTATACTTCTAAACAAGCTACGTTGTATCATGAGTATGGAAATATATGGGATATGGTTGTGGAACTTATTAAAAACCAGGAGAATAAATTGCTTTCTCAGTTATCAGAAAGCAATCTTTCAAAAGATGCTTTGGACAAAAATATAATATCTATCATGAATAACAGTCTAGAAAGCATTAAGTCTTTAGTTTTATCACTGATAGCCCAGTCTTTTATTCTCAATTCGAACCCTTCAACTGTTCCGAATGCCTTATTTAAAAGTATCATGCATGAAGTCAAAGCAATCTGTTCTGCATTAGCTGTGGCTTCGGGTGACGATAGCCATTTAGAAAAAGTAAACGATTTCAATGTTCTATTATATACAGTGAAGCCGAATTCCAGTGACATTAGTAGCAGACAACTCCAAGGTAAACAAAAAGACAAGCGATTGTCAACACTAAAGTCAGCCACATTATACAAACCTACAAAAAGCGATCCTTTGAGTGGGACCACAAGCATAAATTATCTCTCTTCGGGATCATCCAGTTTATCTTCGGATATTATTAAAAGAGAATCGGATAGAAAATTCAATATAAGGGGTGATAATAATCGAAGTGTATTTGACCTAAATTCGAAAATGGTTAAAGACAAATAATAATGTTGTTTTATCTAAGATATTGTAAAAGAAAGTGTATTATATGTATATATATATATGTTATTTATTTATGCAATATATTAACGACGAGAATTTGGTCTCTTTTTGTTAATAAATATACTAGACGTCTTCTTAGTAAATTTTGGTTTTGGAATTGTACCAGAGGAAGACGGTATATGTTGCTTAGAGAAATTAGACAGTCTATTATCTTTTGAAATATCTTTCTTATCATTATCATACATCTTAGCGCTACTGAATCCGAGATGATCATCATATTTATCAGAGCCGTTCGATGTTTGTCCGATATTTTGAGTTGAGCCCATTTTCAGACGACCATTTTGATTATTTTCATTTGATATTATAGGTAAATCAATTTCAGTTGATTCATTTTTAGAGCGCTTGAATGCCTGATTTTCATCATCATTTTCATGCTCTCTTTTATTTTCAATATTTTTAAGATTTGGTGTTGCAGGGAGCAGCTTGAATACTTTTTTCAAAAATCCAGGGTATGCTTCACTAATGGCATCCCTTTTAGCGGCATCATCTAATAAGCGCTTCCAAACGGTGTTTCTCAGTAAAGATTTCTTGTTACCAAGAATCCATAAGGAAGCACAAGCACGAGTCAAAGCAACATTCATACGACGGATATCGCTCAAGAAACCAACATTACCCGAATCACTTGCACGAACACATGACATGATTATAATCTCTTTCTCTTGACCCTGGAATCCATCAACAGTGTTAAAATCAATTTCTGAAAGTATAGAATGGCCATATTTCTTTCTGAATACATCCTTAAGGGTTCTGATTTGCTCCTTATATGGCGAGATAATACCTATTCTACCACTAAATTCGGTCAGAGGTAAAATTTGAATCAATTTATCTACTAACTCAAGGGCGACCTGGGCTTCTGCATAATTGAATAAAGAACGAGATAGCTCATTTTGTTGATGCTTACCAACAATGTCAAAAAACATGTATGGCGAAAGAGGAAAATCTTTGTGCCATGGTCTAGAGGTTTTCGCAGCCATTCCGTCTCCATCATGTAAACGTGAAAAATAAAATTCAGAGCTTGGAAACCTTGAAATGTCTGGATGCATACGATATTGAACATCCAAAAGATAAACAGAGTCAGGATGCATCTTTTGCATTCTAACAAATAAACTCTGTTCATAATTGAAAGAAGCAGCAGCTTGTGATAAAACTGTAGGTGGCAATTGATTAGGATCACCAACCATAATGCACTTTTTACACCCATATCTTAACGGAATAATTGCAGATAATTCTACACACTGACATGCTTCATCGATAATTACCTGATCAAATTTCATCGACATATTTGCTAAGAAATCATGGGCCGAGCCTGATAAAGTAGAGCAAATAATTTGAGAATTGTTTAATATTTTTGCTTGCAATTGGCGTCTTTCAATTTCTTTTGTACGGTATGCAATTGAAATACGCTCTCTTTGTTCATCTAATTTCTTAGCCAATTCATTTCTTGACTTATTAGTATCTCTTAATTGTATTTCTAATTCTTTTATTTCTTCTTCCTTCAAGTTCGGCTTCCTCAACTCCTCTCTTAGCCTGTCTCGTTCGGCTATGCACTTAGTATGCTCTATTCTAATTTTTGGATCACTAGTCGTGTTTACAGATTGCGCTTGTAATTGCTTGTCCACTAATTCTTCCAAAGTCAAATCTCTCACCGCTGCATTTATAGCATCACTACGACCCAATCTTACGACACGAGGAGTTATGAATTCTCCTCTTGAAGTTTTAACACCTTTACGTAAACGCAACACTAATTCATCTACTGCTGCATTACTTGGTGCACAAATTAAAATTTTGGGCCCATTAGATTCGCCTTTACCATTCGTAAGAGAATTAGTATCAGCTGCACCCCTGGGAATTGCAATAATACCTTCTTTTTGCTGATGTGATATGGAGTATCCTACAATTCCAAGAATAGTTTTAGTTTTACCGGTACCTGGGGGACCTTGAATTAAAGAAAATCCTTCGCTATTATATGAGCCCATGATAGCTTTAGCCTGAGACCTGTTCACGTCGTACAATGATAGCATTCTATCAGCATCAGAATCATTAATGTCCATCGGTTTGTTTGGTCTCGATTGGAGAACTGAATCGCATAAATCATAATATGGTAACCCTTTCAATGAAGAATACTCTCTCTCAATTGTAACCATTTGCATAACACGCATAGCCGTCATAAGTTTTTTGGGCGTGAGAATGCCCATCATAGACCCCTGTGGATATACTCTTAGAGTAATATCACAATAATCTGCGTTTGCAGACTTAATTTCTCTCACCTTAGCCAAACAAGTTGTAGTTTGAGGTGATTTTAAATATGTTGCTACTTTATTCAAATTAGAAAATTGTTGGTCACTAGAATCTCCCAATACCAATAAGTCAGAATCGCCTATCTTTCTATCATTAAGTTCACTCTTTTTTACGGATGCATAAACATCAAAAAATCCATCACAACTAGTTCTACTTCCAATTAAGAGTTCAAACGGCAGTTCTTGACCTGTTTGCTTAGCAGACTGAATTCCTTGCCAACATTCAAGCATTAATAAAGGTTCTATCGTCTTAATATATTCTTTTGCATCTGCATATACATCTTTAGTTTGCTTATAAATCTCACGATCATCAGTCGGATAGTTACTAGTCGAATTATAGTTCCACTTAAGAATAGTGCTGTAAAGTGGCTTTAAATTAACATTCAACCTCATCCTCATATTTTCTTCTTCTTTCCGTGCCTGATCTACTTGTCTGTTTCTATTTGCTTTAGTGACGGGTTTCCCGTTTATATCGACTTCAACGACTTTTGGTCTTGATTTTTTCTTATCAACAAATAAATCAGAAAAATCAACATCTTCATCGCCTTCTTCTTCAGATGATTCAGAATCGGCTCTTTTTCTTCTTAATGATTGCAAGGAACGACCAACGGGGGTTGCTCTCTTGTTATTGAAACCTGCAGGCCTTGGTGGAGCAGGAGCAACACCCAAAGTCGGTGATAATGAAGATAAAGGTTTGGTAAGAGAAGCCCTTGAACTTTTTAATTCTTGCCTAATAGCTTCAAGGCCAACGGACTTGAATCCTTTTTGAGGAGGTGGTGGTGCAACAGGA
The DNA here is from genome assembly GCA_003708965.2 of Debaryomyces subglobosus. Classification (NCBI taxonomy): domain Eukaryota; kingdom Fungi; phylum Ascomycota; class Pichiomycetes; order Serinales; family Debaryomycetaceae; genus Debaryomyces; species Debaryomyces subglobosus. The sequence goes on along the minus strand of PPOW02000021.1, from coordinate 97,828 downwards.
GGTGCTGACGTTACAACACCAAATCTACCTAAGGTTTGTTGCTTAGGTTGTTTAATGTGAGTTTGGTATTTAAAGCTAGCTGGTTCTGGCGTAGAGTCAGTCTCAGATGTGGCACGGATCTCTTGAGGAACTTGCCTAAATTTAGTTTTTTGTTGCTCAGTTTCATTTACTATAAAATCAACTAAGTCGTCATCAAATTCTCGTGCTTTAGATAAAATTTGCAAGCGTTGTTGATCAGTGAGTTTATTGTTAAATTTTTTTGCCTTTGCTCCATATTTTGCAAATGAAGAAATAAATTCCTTATCGATAGAATATTTTAGTTCTTTTGCTAAGTCGAGTCCCTTAAATACCAAATTAACACAGGAATTTAATAAAGATGTATCTCCTAATCTTAACCAAACAATAGCATAGGTAAAAGCATTCATAAAAGCTTGAAATAAAGAATGCGATCTATCATTATCTTTGTCCAGAATCGTGGAGTGAAAGATTCTGAATGAATCCAATAATAAATCACTCAAATCAAGGGTATCTCTTGTAAATTCGATTAACTCTTCCAAATGGTATTGAGATGCCCATATTAATGTTTTGCGGTAGACCATTACAAGAAACAGCCAACATATATTCCATAAGTTTGCCAAATATAACTTATTGTTTACAGCATTAAACGACGTAACGAGATAGCCATTCAAAGGATCTGAAAGAGCTTTAATGACGTCCATTAAAATTCTGATTATTTTCGGACATGGTTCAAATGCAGCCATCTTGGTTAGACTTTTTATATTCAGATTAATCGCAATCAACGTATAATCCAAATTAAAATCAATCAAAGCTTGTATTGTTTCAAAACGTCCACCTACTCCAACGTCAAATACTTGGTAGACAACATCGAGAGCAGCTTGATTAACATACGGTGAAAAAAGAGAAGACCAAAACCCGATCAGGATCGCTTCTTCTCTACCGAATATCTCTTTTAAAGTAGATGGATCTGCTAAGCCTAATTTTTCAAGTATAGTTTCCCAATATTTCAATATCAGTGAAACGTTGGAATTGTGCTGATTACGGGCTTCATTAAAACTCTTGTTTGCGGGATCTTCATTCTTCTTAGAATTAATTTTGATCACATTGCAAATAAATGCTAACGATTTGAAAAGACCGATTCCCAAATTCACGTTAGTATGAATCTGCTTTTGAGATAAACATTGCCATAAAATTGGAAACATATCAAAAGAAGTGGGGATCTTGTCATCCAAAAGGAGGAGAGAATTTTGCGCCAAAGCCAAAATATCATACGAAGTGACTTTTAAGATTAACTCGACTGCTGAAGCTTGCAATGATGATTTCTCACTCGATGTATCAAAGGCTATGTCAACTAAAGCTTTTGATTGGTTCTCGATGGCTGCTCTAGCATCTCGTCTTTTGAGCAATTCTACTGAAAAGCCCTTATCACCTAGTTTAATTTCATTATCATTTATAGCAAAACAATGTGATAGCAAATAATAACCTTTCTGATAAAGTTCAATTGTTCTTTTCTCGGCCATTTCTAAATTGATAGGTCTCTTAACACTATTAGGCGATAACATAAGCAAAAACATTCCTAGCCTGACACATGCAGTTTGTTTTTGAGATCCATTTAAAGAATCGGATAAATATTCCATCCATGCCATTACCTCATGACCGCTTACACCGGTTATTGAATCTTGGTTATCATTATTTAAAGTGAACAAGTAGAAACTAAAATGTGGATTTCCCAAGACTGTATCCAAGATATTTACAAAGGAATAAGGCGACGAATGGGACCAAAATTCGGTTTTGAGTTTAGAAAGAAATGCTCCTAAAACTTTCAATAAAATTGGGAGTGGTTCATCTAAAAAAGACATGATATTATTGAAAAATACCCGAATCAACGAATAAAGCCTTATGTTTGTATACTTACTCATTGCCTCTATATCATTGGGTTTGTTTAGCTTGTTTAAAAATGCATCATTTTCCAAAAGGTTATATATCTTTAGGAAGTTTTGCCAAAACTGGACACATGTTTCATTAGAAAAGAACTTAGCATCTTGAATCTGATATAAGTGATTACTAAATTCATCAACGATAATATTATCTAGTTTATCAGAAGAATAGTGTGTAGATTGTTGTATTAATGTATCTATCCATTCGTCTGCCCATTTTTTAGAGCCCTCCAAGCCTTCAAACATTAAATAGATAGTACCCGGTAATAAATAAGCAGGAGACGGGAAATTATTAGTATCACGTAGGTATTTAAGGATTTTATAGAAACAATTTCTCGTGTCTTCGTGGTTCCTTAGAATATTTGGTCCCATCAAACATTCAATAATAGCATTTGATATTCTAGGCGTAACTTTAGGTTCATTTCCAAGATCGATTTCCGTCCTGAAAGGAATCATGACCTCCACAAGTCTCGAGATTTCCCACTCCAATATAATATTCAAAAATTGATTAACTTGCCTTATAGGAATATTTCTATTCGTTGCAAAATTGTCACGAAGAGTTGATTTCCCTCTATTAAAATACCATATACATTTTTCACATTTATCAAGACTACCAGCCATATTAGGCTTAAGCCATTGCAATACATCGTTATCCAGAAAAGAAAATAGAATCATAGTATGAACAGCTACAGGATACATGTATGGATCGCAAAACCAATGGCGACCAGAACTATTGTCGTTTAAGTACTTCACACATCTTCGCAAGACAACTTCCTGAATAGAATTGTTTCCCGGTTCTTTATGTGTAAGTAATATATCATTTACCAACTGATCGAATCCTTCTGGTTTACGGTTCGATGAGTGATTCAATTCCGGCTTTGACATTAGAACTTCAATCACGATTTATAAGTTTTCAAGTGATTCTGTAAATTAGATTTTCTCGAATCTAATTTGAAGAGCCAACCTTATCTCTAGTTTAATTCTTTTTAGAATCACTCGGTCGTAGATTAAGTATATCTATATATATATATATATATATATATATATTGATCCATCAAAGAAAAAAATAGCTACGCGTGTAGTAACCATGGAAATCGATCTATCCTGCACGGATATATTATACAGAATTCTCTATAGGAGGGCTACATCAATATCTAATTCTTTAGAAGCAACTATCCAATCCTCACCTGTATCCCAACATCTTGACATTATCTGGAGACTTTTCATGGCATTGATATTTCCCATTTCTGTAAGCTTTGTAAATCTATTGTAGAATAGTGCTCTCATATTTGGATCTAAAGTTTCACAGGCAGCACAGAATAAACAGAATATAGAACAGATTTCTGCAGACGACTTTGATTCAATTGTTGATTCCAATATCAGACCAATTCCTTCAGCCAAGTCTTGAATTATTGGGGATTCACGGGGTACACGCAACACACGACGATATAAGTTAAGAAGGCCCATATCACAAAAGATTTTATTCGTAGCTCTAAGAATGTCGTATTGCTGCATTATGTTGCTTAAATTGGGAGGTGAATCTGTCTTTTGGGATTCTTTTTTGCGCTGAATTTTGTAATCTATGATACTGTCAAGTTTAGCCTGGCGTCTGGCCTCGCCGATTTCGTAAGCACTTGTGATACTTTCTTTTACCTCTAAAGCTGCAGTAATAATAGTTATTGGTAACGAGCTACAACCAGCACCAGCTTGTTCTATGTATGATTCCGATTTTCTTATAAGCAACGCGATATCTGTTAGTTGAGGCAATACCCGTATGTCAAACCCCAACAAATGGTCAATATCACTCTTTCTGTCAACTTCTATTGAACTGCTATCGAGATCAGTCAAGTTAGCTACAGATTCAATTGGTTGGTAATGTCCATTTTCAGACGTTAAATACTTATGAGAATTCTTGGTAGCAGATAACGCACCCATCACATCCACGTAGATGAACCATCTCATCAAAAAAAATGCTATGTCACTCTCTTTGCCTTTCGAACTCTTGCTAGATATAGAAGAAGAACTGCTTTTATCTGATTCTGGGCTTCCGCATGACAAAAAACATTTTCTTGCCATAACTATTTGTCTGGCACCTAATGCATGCGTTCTATGTCTGTCAAAATCATTCGATTGAAAAGACTCATAACACGAAAGTAATAAAACCGTAGCTAAAGTTCCATCTGATGTTGCTTCATCCTTATCTTTTAATAGCTTCAACAATTCATTACATGATCTGGCTAATAGTTGCTCAACAATTTCTGTGGGTACATTATCTGGTCCTAGAAGCAGCGACCTAATAGAAGCTGCAAATGCTAATAATGTGGTTAAAATAGATGGATATTCCATAGCCATTTGTGGTAAGAGTACTTTGAAAGGATTATCGGAATAAATGTACGATGGGGCTGGTACTAAGTTTTGAGATGCAACATTTACCCAAAAATGCATAAGATTACGATAAAAAGGCACCTCAATTAAAATTTCGGGCAAAGGGATAAGCAGTGGGGGAATAGATTCAGATAATTCTGAAGGCGTTAGAATATCATTGTCGTCCTCATTAGGTGATACTCCGGAATGCATAAAATTCAGGTCAATATCAATGTCGGGAAACAGCCTCATAATGTTTTCTTCGCCATTTTCATCATCTTCTATTTCCCGTATCTTTTTCTTCCTACCATTACTAATACCACTGCCAATGTTATATGCAAAATGTCTGGCTGAGTTCAATGAAGACAAAAAATCATTTAAATTTGATTTTTGTCTCTCTGGAAGATAAGCCTCTATTTTTGCCAAATCTTCTGAGTAATTATTGAATAATTCCTCCTTTATTTCTAATCTTGATACAGGTCTGCTTTCGTTTGAATCTAAAATATCAATGTTTAAATCACTTAATGAGCTCCATTGTGTAGGAGTATTGAGGACTTTGTCTGTATGATTTGAATTTTCGTCCATATTAGAAAGCATGTAGTTATTCAAAATCTCTAAGTTTTTCAAATTAAGCTGATAGCCACCGTTAGAAATCCTTTCAAATTCGTTTGATAAGTTTTCGATACCTGTCGAAATCTCAGGAATGCTGTTAATAATTGAATTTAAATTATCTTCCCTTGGTGTTTCATTCTTAACTGATGTCTTGCCAACGATATTCGTAGGAAAATCACTCTCATTCGTATTTGAAACGTAGTTAACGTTACTCGTTGTATTTAAATCTTGATCTGGTGGACTGGTACTAAAGGTGCTGAAATTCTGTTGCTGTGGAAAGGTCTTGAAATCACTCAATATTGAATCTCCGCTGGGTGTTGTAAATGCTGGTGGTGAATTGAAAACATTAATTAAACTGGCTGTTTTCGAAGGTTCCGTTCCATCGAAATAGCCACATGATTTCGAATTATTCTCGTAGAAGTCTTCCGGAGTGATCTTATTTTCCAGACGACTCTTTGCCTGGACTGACGACTTTTTTGTTGAAGACGAATCTCTCAATTCACCATTAGGCAGAGATTTGGTTTCGCCTATATTTGTTCTTTCGACAACAAATTGTATTTTATCACTTTCCCTCGTTTGTCTAGAATCCAATTCCAGCTTGTTTCTTCCAGATTTTGGTGTCTCATTGTCAAAGTTCAACTTGCTTCGCTTCGTTCCATTCTTATATGGCCTTCCACCCCACGTCAACTTTATTGAATAATCACATTTATTATCTGTTTTAATACAATATGAGCATTGTGGCTTCTTCTCGTCACACTTGATCTTGAGTCTTTTGCAATTATGGCACCCATTTCTTGACCTTTTGATTTTAGGTCTCTCTCTGTATTCCGAGGACAGAGCCCTTTTTTTATTGCTTATTGTCATACTACACGTTATATGAGCAAATTATCATACGATCTAGTGACTTTTTCAAAAAGTGAATGGTTTATACCTAATACGGGTAACTGAATTAGATCCATTTTCTAAAAATTGATAACGAGAAAGTATGATCGCATACAGATTCCTAATTGGGACGTACATATTATATTGAGTACTTTACTATCTATACATATATATAAGTACTATATCAATAGTCTCTCTTCATCTTGGTGGAATCTCTATCAAGCAAACCTCCACGCAATTTTTCTGTATCTCTTTCTGTATATCTCTTACCAAATAAAATGGTAAGTAATTTTTCATATAAACGATAGAGGTACCCAGCTACAATAAGTAAACCTCCGATAATGGTAGCCAACCTTGATACAAATTGAATGAACGGAATTCTCTTTTCAGATATGACTAATTTTATAGGTTCGAATTCATACTTGAAAAAAATGCCAGGAATACCTTCAACCTGGTTGTAACGGTTAATTTTATATACATTGTGTTGTTCAGTCAAAGAATATTGGTTGGTATCAATTATCATGCCTAATTTCTCATAGACAGTAGGAACAACTTTGGAGTAGTACTTGTACGCTTGTAGCTTCTGTTCCGTTACTTTACCAGTAAAGTCTAACGGGTTGTTGATGAATGGATAAAAATCACCATACGAAAATTCCGAAATGACATGTGTGAAATTCAATGCTTCGTATGGAACGACCAGTCTTCCATCGGAATACCCAAAACCCTTTCCAGTGATATGGAAGTCTCCTTTAACTTGATTCACCGGTATAGATCCAAAAATATGGCATGCGGGTGCTCCTTCGTTGACACGGGCGCCAGCTACTCTGAACTCGGCCCTCATTGTCTCTTGCATAACATGGTCTAAATCGGGTGTATCATGATCGCTATTCTTACTATTTATTTCAAAGTGTTGAGGTAAAAAGAAATTAGTTCCTTCGAAATTCAACAATTCTCCTGCCAAAAACCTGTCGTCGGTGATGTCCATAACATTGGTATGAAGAAATTCACACGGCATTGCAACCAACATATCGATATTAAGAGATAAATCTGACTTTATTTTGTCATCTATTGCAAATTGATGGTCAACATATCCACCAAGGAATCCTCCTACTTCTACCCAAAGGATCAATAACCCACAGATAATAGTGATCAACGTTGAAAATCCACCTCTCGACGATCTAACCGTATGTTCTGCATCGACTTTTGGAAACGCATCAAAAGTTCGTACCTTAGTAGCAAAAGATTCCATTGAGAATATTATGAACGAATCTTGAAGACGATTCTAGTGTGTCGTTATCTTAAATTATGAACTAATCTTAACTAAGTTAAACTTTTCAATTCGTGTTCATTTTTCCGCGAGAAAGTTGGTGCGGTTAAATCTCATCTCTATCATTTGAAGAATAAGTAAGTGAAATCTCTAGTACTTCAGATAATAATGAATGATCATGGACACAGAACAGTTAGTGGATGATAATTTACCTGAGGAATTTTCTGATGATATTAGAATACAAGAATTGCAATCTTTAGCAGCGATATATTCTAACAAAACAGACATTGATTACAAAAATTTAACAGGATGCGCCACTATCCCTATACGGCTTGAAAAAGACATCGAGATTATTTTACATGATGAAAGCTTACAAGTTTCGGATAAACAAGCGCAAGTGAGTGTGATCACTGAAAACGCTGATAGGTATATACGGAAAGATAAAATTAAAAACCTTCCTCCCATACAAGTTAAGTTCAAAGTGACAGAAAAATATCCTTTTGAAGAGCCACCTAGATTTGAAATTAATACAACGGTTTTATCAGATAGTGATGTGGAGTCTCTTTATTCAAGTTTGCATAAGCTATGGAATGATTTTAAGGACCAAGTTCTTTATGCGCTGATTGATTTTATACAAGAAAAGATCGATAACCATTTAGAATCACTAATTGGTTCACTGATAGATTGTGGAACTGATATCGAAAAATATCAGAATTTTCAAGAATTTAATGTATCAGAGGTAAAGTCTCAGTTTGATAACGAAACTTTTACATGCGATATTTGCCAAGATGATTTTAAGGGTGCAAATTGCTCTAAGTTTGATTCATGTGGTCATGTATTCTGTAATGGTTGTCTATATGATTATTTTCTGTCGCTAATAAAGACGGGAGATATCGACAAGGTTCATTGCCCTCATTTCCAATGCACTAAGAAATTTATTCAACTAAAAGAAAAGTATTTGAGGTTGGACGGCATAAATATAGATACGTTTAACTTCAATGAGTTTAAGGTTAACATCATGACTCCACCTATATCATTTGAGTTACTATCTAGAATCTTGAATTTTAAAGATTCGGGCTCTGGTGCTGAAGCAATGGTCAAAAGGTATCAAGATCTATTCATAAAGCAACAGTATGATCTTATTTCGAAATTGTTTCCTGCCAGGTTAGTTTCATGTCCTAGGATAGGATGTCCAGAGCAAATATTTAGGGAAAATACTAGTGATCCCTTGGTGATATGTCGAAGGTGTAAATATGCATTTTGCAATGATTGCCATAAATCATGGCACGGTTCTTATTATAAGTGTGTCAAAAAGAACAAGAGCCATATGTATTCTGATATTCCTATAGAAGAATTGGACTTGTGGCTAGATAGCGAAGAAAACTCAAAGGAAAGAATTAGATTGGGATATCTTTATGGGAAAGCTTTGATCCGTAAAATGGCTAACGAATATCTTATGGATAAGATGTTTAATGATATGTTGAATGATGAAAATCAAGGTTTGAGAAAATGCCCCACTTGCGAAATAATTATCCAAAGACTAGATGGGTGTAATAAGATGTGCTGCTCATCGTGCCGTACATTTTTTTGTAATTTGTGTGGCTGTTATTTAGATCATTCTCGACCATATGACCATTATAAAGACTTTGAAAGTCCTTGTTATGGCAGACTATTCGAAGGTATGCCAGGCTTGGAAGAGGAATGACGATTTAAGTACTTAAATTTTACGACAAATGTATAAAAAAGAAACTGGTATAATAAATAAACTATTACTTCCTATTTATGTACTCTTTGGAATTATAGGGGGTCTCGAATACCTGTAACATTCTCTGGACAACCTTCTTCTTCGGAATTCATAAGTCGAATCCAGATTGTCTACCCCATCTAAGTTATCATATATCCAACCTTCTGTTTCATTTTCAGGGATTCGTAAATAAGATTTATTGATATTTCTTTCCCTGAAAAACTTTTTAGGATCAGTGTCAATCGTCCATTTATTAGCATATCCCATATCAAATTTCCAATCGGGTGGGGGAAAGACTTTGGATAAGTCATCCACTCCGAGAGGCCTCTTTCCTGCTGCTCTTGCGTGGTCTTTAATATCAAACATATTACTTGTATATCTATGAAAAGACCATTTATTATTCAGCATATTCTTGTTCTGCAATTCATACACTTCTACAAGCCTTACCTCTGCAGAATCATCAATAATAATATCATGTCTTTCAAACCTACCCTCTTTCTTCTCAATTTCTTTGTATTCTTTTCTCTGTCTTGCCTCTTTTGCTACCTTTGACTTCTTAATACTCATGATATACTTCTTACTATTAGGATGGCAAACAATTAATCCTGCCCATCCCGATTGAATAAAAATTAGTCTCCAAGGAATGAAACGTCCAAATACTAATACTATAGATGTAGCAGCAATCACACCATAGAATATAAAAGTTGAAAGCCTCTCATCCTTAAATCCAGCAGTCTCGTACCAAAACTTCTCTGCAGCATTAATCCCATTAAGAACATCTGTAGTCAAGTTTTGCAAGTCTCTCATATTTATAAACAATGTCATTTGCGATTTGACATGACGAGTTTTGTCCTTCTTTTGAATATTTTCGTTTACATCACCATCCTTTAGCTTTGACGCAGGCACTGGCTTCTTGCTGAACATACCAGATATTTCAGAAGATTTTGAACTAACAGGTTGAAGAGAATCAGACTCTGAACCAGATTCGTGATCATCATAGTTATTGCCGATTAAATCTTCAATAACGCTGGTGTCACTTGATTGGTTGAAAAAATCAAGTATAGATTGCCCTCTTTTTTTAACTTTTATCAATTCTGGTGTTTTCATGGGGTGTCTATGAATATATGCGGGTAGCATTACCCCAAATATAAGGAAAATCATAGGATAAGCCAATATAAGGTGTGGCCATAAGCAAATAGATGTATATAATACCAAAACTGATAAGGTTTTTGTAGGCTTTCTCCAAGTGATAATATGAATGACGCCGTATTGCAATACAAAAAAAGAACTCATTTTTGTACTCAACCTCTTGAAGTTAGATGTAAGTATCCTAATTGATAGATTAGGCTTCTTGAGTCGTTCAGGATCTGACATTCTCTTTTCAAGCATCTCTTTCTCCGGTCCCTCTGTTGGAATGGCATGCTTCAATAGCTTCTCCATGAATCTATCGACAAAATGAGAAGACTTGCTATCATCCATTTCTGATTCCAATTCCTTCAAATGGTTCAATTCATCTTCAGTATACGGTAATCCATCAGTCTCGTCTACTGTTTTTCCGTTGTTAATTCGATCAATTCCCAAACTGATAAGGGAAGCTGCTGTCCCTGCCGCAATTCCTTTATTCTTGCCTGAATTGTTTCCTGCGATATCACTTGTTTTATCATACATCTTCGAAAGAACCATCGAAGCTCTTTCACGGTACTTCGAATTACCCTTCTCAACTTTGTCTGACATTATCAAGTATAGTTAAGTAAAGTAGTATATAGTATAGAAAATTAAAATAGTATCTTCTACTGTGGGGACAGTGCGCAAAGCTTAAAGCTTCACATGATTCTCGATATAACAAGAATTCCTAAGCTGCACGAATATAACTTCATATTACAGAATCATTTTAAAGTATTATAGCGATTGGTCTGATTACCTATCAAGTGATTGGTGTTTCATACAGAGTGCCTTTCGTGTTGTAATGAAAACAGTAATATTTAGGCATATAGTAAATAGAGCCTCAGAAAAATATAAAATATGCGGATTTAGCTCAGTTGGGAGAGCGTCAGACTGAAGTCAACTTCAGTCCAGTTAATCTGAAGGTCCTGTGTTCGATCCACAGAATTCGCATTTTTTTTTTCTTCTACCTATCATTTTTTTAAACTACGTACTACAATTATAGGATTGAAATGAAATATTTGTATTTTGGATATATGTTTACTTTTACTTAAAATTCTTTCAAAAATAAATCATCTAACAAGTCTGATGCAGTTGGTCTTTCTGTAGAGTTCCATTTGAAAATTGAATGCAAAAATTTAGAGAATAGGTGAACGTCCTTTTTAGTCTCTCTGGATGTACTTAAACGTAACAATATTTCCAAACTTTTAGAATTTGGTTTGAATTTTTTCTTTACAGCAGGACCCGATATTGTTGAGCCAACTGTATTTGTGACCGCCTGGTTCCTCATGTTAAGAAACTGTAAGTTTATTTTCCCTTGGATATCAAAAAGACTGAAGAGAAGTGTTCTTCGAATTGTCTTTTCATCTACAGGAACTTTATTTATGATTGTCTTAGCCATGCCTGTATCTGAAATGATAGCATTGATATCTGTAGCAGCATTTTGTCTCTTCGCTGATTTCATAAGTATATTTCTTTGATCTAGAATAAGACTACTATTGGGAGCACCAAATAGCTCTAATATTAAACCAATCTGCTCCAATTCATTTTTACCTGGAAGTAATGGTGCACCTGAAAATAATTCAGCTATTACGCAACCATATGACCAGATATCAATCTTGTTGTTATAACTGGCACCTAGCACAACCTCGGGGGCTCTGTAAAATCTAGATTGTATATATGAGTAAGATATCTCTTTCTCAAAACAAGAAGAACCGAAATCAATAATTTTCACAATGATATCATTTTCATTTACTGTATCATCATTTGGATCAAAGCTTGGCGGTAATTTAATCATTATATTTTCTGGTTTTATATCACAATGAATAATATTTTGCTTATGAATGAAGTCTAACCCTGTCAAAATTCGTCTAGAGAACATTTTTATTATCTTGAGCGATAAACCACGAAATTTGATGATCTCTAACAAAGAATACAAATTTAATGATAGCGTTTCAGAAATAATACACATATGACCTCTAAAATGGAAATGATCGATATATGATAATATTGGGAAATCTTTTTCAAATAATAGTTTTTTGGTGGATTTCACTTTTTCGTTTAAATGCTTCAACATTTTGGTTTCGTATACAGCTTGCAATGACCAATTTATGTCATTTTTTATTATCTTTATAGCAACTGTTTTGCTATTGTTTTCTGAATCAAAATATTTATGATCTTTGCATCTCACAACGTTGCCGAATGAACCATTGCCTAGAATTTCTTCAATCTCGTAACGGTAATTAATGTGATCGTGAGGAACAATTATGTAATTTCCGGTACTATCATCAAATCCAAAATTCTGGCTGTAGTTTCTCACATTGATGGATCTAGGATCATTTTCCAACGTATTTCCATTTTCGTTGGGCATGAAATATATATCCTTCTTTCTTAATATTTCTCCTCTTTCGTATATGCTTAATGGTCCAGATGACCCACTTGTTATTGAAGTTAACTCTTGAGAATCTATATTCTGTCTTTTGGTAAAATTTTTATCACTCGAGTACCCAAACAGAAATAAATTCGGATCTTCACGGTTAATTATCAGGAATAGTTCATGTATATTCTGAATTTTTGGGACTTCCGTATTATTCAATTCAGCCTCCGTATGTTGCTTCCTATTCTCAAGATGACCCATTCTTGGGTTCACATTGCTTGGTGAAGTTACTCCTGTCTTTGCTCTATTAATATGGGAATTATTATACAACCTATCGTATACATCTTCTTTTGATTTTCGGGTAAATGGTTGCGAAACATTTCTATGTTTCGATGGCGAATTCATTGTATCATACTGAGTATTGTAATTAAACCCATTGTAGTGAGGAATTTTTAAATGTTCATCTTTCGACTTAATTTCATGGAACTTCAGCGTGGGTACACTATAGCTTATGTTGGTGATATCAGTTGGTCTGGTAACAGGTACATGACTTGACATTATTCTTCTATCTCTTAATCCATGATTGTAACTTCCTCCGCTTACATTTCGAGTGCGATTCTCTAGCTGATGCCTCCTCTTCCCCGAGTTGGATGAACTGACTCTCTTAGTAAGTAGCTGTGGTTCATGCGATACTTTATTTGGGGTCGGCGAGGTCCCAACTTCATGGTTAAAAATGCTGACATGCTTGTTCATAGATGAAGACGTCTCTTTCATGAAAGAAAACTGGTGGTCTTTTGTACGATGGGGTCTCTCGGACATCGGGCAACTCAATATTCTCTTCGATGGCTGTTTCACAGTAGACAAGGACCTATTCCCGTGCTTATATATGTTTTGAGATCCTATTCTAGATGGTGTGGATACTAAATGTTCATCTACCTTAGATTCGGATGCATTTTTTAGTTGATTGGAGAGATTCCTCGATTTAGCTCTCTTGGCCGTAGACAATACTGGCTGCTTGCATGGCGTGGTATAATTAGCATTAGAGCTCCCATTTGGAAATAGATGAGACGGATAAGTCTTCTTCCTACCTGATCTCGGGCCTCCAGATACCTTAGTTGTCTCATTATTGCTGATTTCTGGATCTAAGCTCGCTTTCGCTTGATCCTCCTTCGCTCGACGAGTCGCTAAATCGATGCTTATCCGGGAAAACCGCTCTTCAAAATCCGGCGATAGCTTCTGTGTCGTCATATCTATATACTCATATGTTCAATATACCTCTATCTTGAACTCTTCTCGTACCAATTTTAATAGCTTGCTACCCGCTACTACTTCTACTAGTGTTTGATTTCTAAAGTTCATGTTGACAAATTGGTGAGGACACGATCATATTTGTGGCCCTTCTCTTCTGCACCTACAAACAGAATCAGACCAAAATGTTGCACCGCCTAATCGTCTTTTTCTACAACTCATTATCGTCTGTCAGCGATATATTACAACCATAAGTTCAGCGAATATGTCCACAGATCCAACAGACCCAAACACATATTCTAAACGCGATTTATTGTTGTTAACACAGCTCCTCCATATGAACTGCCTCATCGATCCATCTTCGGTGTCACCCAGCGAGCAGAAACTTGAATCCGTGTCTCGTGAATGGTTCAATCATGCTAGCACCCAATTATCTATACAGCAGGGCCTGCTCAAGCTTGATGAGGCCCCTTCTGTGGACGATATCTGTCAATTGTACGAAAAGCTTCTCGATCAAACCCCAGATTGCAAGAACACCACCGATTTGGCCAATTATTTCTACTACAACCGCATGGACGAATTACAGTCTAAAATTGAGGCAGGAAAGAAGAAGGTATCTGATATACTACAAGCACAATAAGTCTCAAAGGAGGAATGATAACTTTGATATTCCGAAAGGCCCTTACATATATAGTGAATAGATAGGTTTCATCAGCACAAGCATGCGAATTATGTAAGCGATCCTTAATTCCCCCCACACATAAAAATTACAGTGAAATTAGGCCTCTTCTATTAAAGTAAGGAAAAGAACAAGCTTGTTAACGACATAAATCAAACTATACGTATTATTGAAGAAATAAGCCCGAGATAAGTGTCGATAATTTTTTAGCTGGTTAGATATGTCATTTAATGAGGCCAAAAACAACACGTTTGCGTTGGCGGTATTCAATGTATACAAGAATAACAGGTCGCTCTTTTTGAACTCGTCGTATATTCTTTTGATCACAGCGGCATTTTCAGGCGCAACTAGCACTAGTTCAAAGCGGAGCAAACAAGAGGATGTTTCGAAGGATGTAGAGAAAAAGAAGACCAAAATCAGCAAGGAAGCGGGACTTAGGCTTTTTCGGGCAGCCATACCGGGGTGGACAAATCTGGCGGTGATGTACTTGGGGGCACATTTGATATTATTGGTGATAAGAGCGTACTTGACCATCAAAGTTGCTAGTTTGGATGGTAAATTGGTAGGTGCATTGGTCAGTAAAAGGCTTAAGATGTTTGGTAGATTATTGGCGATGTGGATGTTGATTGGGTTTCCGGCGTCGGTGGTCAATTCATTGTTGACGTGGACGAGAAATATGTTGCGGAGGTCTTTGAGAAGCAACATGAATAATAGTATCATGGAGGACTATTTGCCAGATAATCTCGATCCTAACTACTATTCATTAATCCAGTTGTCTGACAGCAAGGTTAACGATCCTGATCAAAGAATTTCCACTGATGTAGCGAGATTGGCACAAGCATTGTCAAGCTTGCCGGGCCAATTATTGAAGCCTACGTTGGATATGTTGTTGTGTGCAAGGGAATTATCGAAGAGTGGTGTTGGAAGTGGTGAAGGTAGTCTTGCATTGGGGATTATAGCTCATTTTTCGACCATTATTTTGCGTTTCTTTTCTCCACCATTTGCAAAGCTTGCTGCTGAAAGAGCAAATTTAGAAGGTCAATTAAGATCTGCCCATTCGAAGATTGTCACCAATAACGAAGAAATTGCCTTCTTAAGAGGTTACAACCGTGAATTAGATTATATTGATTATTGCTACTACCAATTAGAAAGATTTTTGAAGATGGAATACTGGAAAAAGGCAATTCATGAAATTGCACAAACTTTTATTGTCAAGTACTTCTGGGGTGCCGCTGGCTTGGTTTTATGTTCTGCTCCAGTCTTTATCAATAGATATTTGGGTAACGATCCAAACCCGTCGGCTTCTGCTGACTTTATCACAAATAGAAGATTGCTTTTAAGTGCATCTGACTCTTTAGATAGATTAATTTACTCGAGGAGATACCTTTTGCAAGTTCTTGGTCACGCTACAAGAGTCTCAGATTTCCAAGATGCTTTAGTTAAAATTCAAAACAGAAAATCAAATGGACCACATCCTACTGGCGATCAAATTGCTACCAATAATGTGAACTATGGAGATGAAATCACCTTTAAGGATGTTAGATTGATCACCCCTGCTGATGTCACATTGATTGAAAGTTTGAATTTTAGTGTCAAGCATGGTCAACACTTGTTGATCGCTGGACCAAATGGTTCTGGGAAATCTTCATTATTCAGAATGCTAGGTGGCTTATGGCCATGTAATGATGGTAACATAACTATTCCGACTTCTAAGAATATGTTTTATTTACCTCAGAGAGCTTATTTATGTCGTGGTAATTTGAGGGAACAAATTATTTATCCACAATCCCTTGAAGACTTCGAAAAAAATAAAGATTCCAACACAGATGAAGAAATGAACGGGATTATGAAAATCTTGCAATTAGATGATTTGTTGGTTGGAGGGGACCCTTGGAATATGACTAGAAACTGGGCTGAAGAATTGTCTGTCGGAGCTCAACAAAGATTGGCTATGGCTAGGTTATATTACCATAGACCTAAATTTGCTGTTTTAGATGAATGTACTTCGGCTGTCTCTCCAGCAATGGAACAATTTATGTATAAGCATGCACAAGAATTAGGAATTTCGTTGTTATCGGTTGCGCACAGACCTGCGTTATGGCACTTCCACAATTATTTGCTTAAGTTTGATGGAAAGGGTGGTTATTTCTTCGGTGAATTGGACGCAACTAGGAGATTGAAGTTTGAAGAAGAAAGATTGATATTAGAGAAGAATTTGAGAGATGTTCCTTTTTTGAGGGAAAGGTTACAAGAATTAAAGAAGGTTTCCAATGCTCAACATTTAAGATACAATACTTCCCACAAAAATTTGACTGCATTGTAAGTCAAATTTTCTAAATGTAGGACTCTGAAGTTGGCTTTTATGATATACTGCTAAGTATTTGTTCCTATTTATTTATTTATTTATTTATTATTTGTTTATTTATCTAGTATGAATCAACGATTTACGCGATATGAGTATTACAATTTTTTAAAAGCTGCAAATTTATTGCAAGCATAAGGAGTAAAATACTGATCTAATACTGCAAATATGAGTGCTCATGTACCTACATCTTCCTTTTCAAACCCTAAACAGGCTGACATGCCTACTTGTGACGTTAACACTACAATTTTTCCCACTTCTGAAATTGGAAGATCTGATCAGGTAGTAACGCCGACAAGTTTGGAACAAGGACATAGTTGCTCCTCTTCGTCGTCACTGAGAAAGAATTTTAGTAAGACGATAGGTGACAATCCACTTGAGACTCCACTGAAGACAATAAAGGAAAGGATCAACGAGAAACCCCACGAAGAAAGTCTGGCGGCAAATTCGAAGGAAAGCAAAACGGATGAAATGGAAACACTTTCAGGAATTAGTAAGTATCTCGAAAGAAGAAGTATTTGCATAGAGAAAGAATCCATTAAAGGATATCAAGAGCTTGAGGATGTGAAGATATCTGCACGAGCTCAGATTGACAAGCTAAAGAGTCTTAATACGCTTCAACAAATTGATAATTTTGACTGGTCCAAAATTGAAGAAGCCTATGCCTTTATCTTTAATGACTACATTAATCAGATGGAGCTTACTATCAGAGACCTTGATCAATCCATGAAGGTAGCTATCCCTTTTTTTTTTAATCAATTTCCCTTGCAAATCATACTAACCCACAACAGGAAAGACGAGCATGGCAAGAAATAATATTTACTCTTGATAGAGAAAGAAGCGCTGAAAGGTATGTTTGATATGACTAGCTAATTACCTGCGCCATTTGCGCTCACATACTAACTTTATAGAATAAATAAGTCGGAGAGATGGATTACTGCAAAAGAGATGAATTTCAACGATCTTAAACATGATTTAGCAAATTCTGTCAAACTTATCCAAAAAGAATTTCTGAAATTTGAAATACCCAGAAAGAGAAAGATACATTCTCCCTTTGATATCAATAACTAATATATCTTCATTGGATATGCTCTATAGTCTGCGCATATTTTGCAGCCGAGACATTTGCTTAGCCTAATTTGCTATAAAGTTACAATAAAATCAGGCTACAAGCTTGTGTTAATACTATGAGGCATATTATATCCCCTTATTGATAATTATAAGAATTTATTTACAAAAATGAATAAAAAATCTTTTCTCCTCCCAATTATGCAATATATATTGTTCCAAATATTTAGGTATGCTAAGGCCTTAATTCGCTTATTATGTACGTACCAAAACATCAGAAGATATAACTCTTAAAAAATTATATATAGATATATATATATATATATATATATGTCTAAGATTGGAATAATTTATACTATCTTGAGCTTGTATGATTCCTTAGCATTGAAAGTACAATCGAAATTTTTCGATAAGAATATATGCGAATATGGGAATTAAATTTTCAGCTAGAAGAGTAAAATGCTTCGATTCTTTCTATTGATCATAATGATGCCAATACAAATAATAAGGTATAAGGCTAGGGAATTACTTAATCGTTATGTCTTTACAGAATTTAGAAGGTCTATTAGCACTTTAGAAGCAGAAAAACCACCATTTTTGATGATTGCATCGATCGGTAACCCAGAGCCCCAATATGAAGGAACCAGGCATAACGTCGGACATTGGGCTCTCGAAGAGTTAATTAAAAACCACTGGACATCGTTCAATAAGTTTCAATCACATAAGAATATTCCAGATGGGGTATACAGCACGTCAAATACAGAAGAACTAGCAGATGTGTTTCTTTTCAAATCAATATATTCGTTTATGAACTTGCAAGGAACACCAGTTAGTAAAACTTGGCAAAAAATTAGTAACTATCAAAAAGCTACACGCTCACCGGCATTGGTTGTACTTCATGATGAGTTACAGGTACCATTTGGAAAGTTTCAAATACGAAAACAGCTTAGTAGTGCCAGAGGTCACAATGGTTTGAGATCTATTGACTCCTTGATGGGTGGTGGATACACAAAGATATCTATTGGTATTGGCAAGCCTTCGACGAAGGATGTATCTAATTATGTTTTATCTCCTTTTACTCCATTGGAACAAGAAGTATTGACCTACGATGTGATGCCTCAAATTGTCGATGTATTGAAGGAAATGAAGAATGGAAAATACATTTATGACAAGCAAGATTCCGATCCAAATCAGTCGAAGAAAACTAAGCAAAGATAATAAATTATCAGGTATCGAGCTGCAATTGCTAATTTAACGTATATAGTCTGTAGTACCTTCATTGTACATAGAAATAGCATAGAGTTGGTATTATTTCCATTTTCTGTATTATTAAAATCATTAATCATTCATCTAAAGTATGAAGAGTTATGGTAATTATCGTACACGATATTACGGCGTATTTGATGAATGGTGGTTCTTAAAAATATAATTGCTGATGTCATACAGAGCATTTATTAAAACTGTGAGATAAGGATTTTTTGATTTGCACTGAGCTTCTATTCATAAATATACACCTTTTCTTAATATATAATCCATATAAAAGCATAAACTTGTGAATAGTATAGAATTATGGAGTATATACTAAATTTGACAGCTGAGAGATCTGTTGTAAGAGAATCGTTGAAAGGTAAGTATCTGAATCACTGCCAAGCGTTGACTGCCAACATATTTACTAACAGTTCTTAGGTATAATATGGACGATATTCTTTCATAGACTATTTGGACCCATAACTCCCACAACTAATGAGTTTCTCAGCATAACATACCCAATGACTTCTGATTTACCTGATTTGGACTCTTTAATAGATGAAAAGATCAATCAATTGATTAAAAAGAAGTTTGATGATACTATCGTACAGAGATCAGAAGAGAATAAAGAGCAAAAAGCGAAAATGGGCCAGGTTGTGATACAATTCCTCGATAAGAAAGTTACGAAGTCCAAAAAGAAGACTGGATGGTTTGGGCAAGGTAGAAGCAGCGATTCAGAGGACCTCAAACCGTGGGAATCGTGGATAATAAACGTGAAATGTTTGCCAATAATCAAAGAAAGTGTAGCCAAAAATCGTGTTTCAGAAAAGACATCGGCATCACCAAAAGATACTGACAAGGAAATATATGAGCAAAACGTTGCTATATCGATAAATAGTTTTGAAAACAATATGAGGAATATTATAGACATCGCAGACAGTCAGAAAGACCATATTCCCCCCATAACTTCGTTGGACAGTTCTCCATTTCCCTATTCTATCGATGTGGAACGAAAAACACCTGAAAGTTTGCATTATACCGCTGGTGAAGACGAAGGATGGGGAAATTACATCAAAAAGATGTTAGATTAATCGTGTAAAATAATATATCATATATCTGAACTAACTACTAGTCAGAGGTATAGAAGATATTCTACCTATAAATTAGCACTATATAACCCTTCTTCACCTCTAACTAATATACATTCATCCTCAAACACCACAAGGTCAAATAAGCCAATTTTCTTGGCCTCTTCGATCGCTGATCCATCATAACTACCAGGTTGAAACCATAATCCCTTGATAATATTTTCATACCCTTCAATACTTGCAATCTCTTGCAATGTTGCAACAGTAATATTTGGCGGAGTCAAAAACGATATACTCAATCCGTCTTTATTGGCAAGCTTATGGGATCCCAAATCCTTCTTGTTCTTTATAGCTTCCATAACTGGAATGATCGATGGAGCCACTTCCTGGCCTAGAATTTCTTTGGATTTGGGATTAACTGGTACAACCGGTAATTGGTGGCTTATGTACCACAGCAATATCTTAAAGCCAAACTTGGAGGGATTACTAGATGCCCCAGTAACAACATATTGTCTCGATGACCCAAAGAACGATCTGATCTTAATTTTCATGGACATTTTTTAAATTCTAGTCAAACTTTTCACTTCTCTTCTAATATCCTAGTAACTAATACTCTCTAAAGTATGTAGTATAATAATATTATTAATAATGCTATCCGGGGTACCTATGTAGGAAAAGCGCAAAATGAAATTTTACAGTTTTGGCATCATTTGACTATTATTCTTTTCTCTATAGTATTGATAAATACATAGATCATTTCACAGGTATTATGGCTAAAGATAAGAGGACAAAGCCATGCTCAAACTGTAAGAAATCTAAAGTGAAATGTTTATATTTCAACACATTACCTTGTGAACGATGCGTAAAAAGTGGGCAAGCAGCTAATTGTCAATTTGTTCCTAAGCTTCCAACATTAAAACTACCACTGATTACTCTGCTGAACAACACTGTACATGGAAAGAATGAAAATGAAATAAAATTACCACCCTTGAATCCAATAGCGAATGTACAACCGAGTCAAGTCAACAGAATGCAAACAACGTATATGGTTCATTCAGTTCCCCAACAGAGTATGCCAGTAGTACCAGGTCCTACAAGCGGTGTAGCAACGCCGCTAGATAACGAATCACAATGGAAACAGCTGATAGAGAATAGAATTAGTGTTTTTGATAATAAGTTGAATGATTTAGTGGATATTTTAAAGACAAACCAGAAAGTTCTCGAACAACAGATGGCATATCAGAAACAAATACCTCGCCAGCAAATCCCATCACAACAGAGTGCTTTAAAAAATGGTGACTATAACTATAGTTCATTACCTGCATCTACGTCTAATTCTCCTAGGAATACCTATAAAACAACAGACGAGCCTTTGCATTATAACAAATATCGTAATTATCGAGGAGAAGATGATAATGACAGAAGAAGGCGATTCACTGGTGATGAACGTATTGAACTTGGATCTCGTAAAAGGTATAAAGGTAATGAAAGGAGTAATGAAGAAAATCAAAGTAGACCAGAAGATTTCCGTGATGGTTTCTTAAATATTCACCAAGCAAGAGAACTTTTTAACTTTTTTGATGCCCATATATCGCCTCAGTTATTTGGGTTCGAAATTTCTAAGTTTGCAGTTGACTCGATATGGGAATCGTCGCCTATATTAATATGTGCAATTTGTACGATAGCTTCAATGCATCATCCAAATGAGGAATTATCAGGCAAGCTGAAAGAATTACAAGGCTACTTACACGAATTGTGTGGGAAATTATTATACCAAGGTAAACCCAAGAATGAAGTTGATGGCTTCAATACCATAGTAGCATTAATTCTCTGTAGCTTCTGGCTCTCAGATTCCCAGATGTTTACGGGTTTAGCATTACAATTAGCAAAAGAAATTGGGCTAGACTCTCCTGGCCTGAACCATGAATTAAAAGGTTCGCTAAATGAAAAAGATAGAATTAAATTATGGTATTTGTTGTATGTCTTGGATGGACAACAGAGCTTAACATTTAATAGACAACCATTGGTTAATTCTCAAGAGTATTCACTCAAACATAGTAGATCGATATTATTACAAGAGAGAAACTTAGCGTTGCTGTCATCAGTATCTCAAATTGAAGACAAAAATGAGAATTCAGTCGTTCAGAAGCGAAAAGAAACAAAGATGATTCCAGATGATTCCTATATTCAAGAAGCAGCTCATAAGCAAAGATTTACTGATATGCGTTTAGTCTCTCAGGTTGAATATAACCAAGCTTTGAATGAAGCCTTTCAAGGTAATGCATGGGAACTATTGGCACCTTCGGCATTAGGCATCCCCTCTAAATCAAATTTAGAGTTAGACAAATGGATGGTTTCTTGGACGGTTTTGCTATCACCTGTAAGTAATGGATCTGTTTGGTCATCTAAATCAACTTTGATTTATTATAACTTTGCAAAGATGCACATAAATTCTTCTGCAGTCAGGCAACTTCAAGTGGATACTGCGGATGAAAGAAGCATGTTCCCTAAATGGAATCTGTCCATAAAACCACAACCTCCAAAACAAAGAATGATCATTAGTAATGATGTAAATTCAGAAGATGAATCCGATGATTCCGATGATGAAGAGTTTATGTCAAACAGAGATCACATAACTGATGATGAGACAATCGTTAGTGCTAGCATTGCTATCAATGCTGCTCAAACAGTCTTGAATTTAGTCCTCAACGACAATGATATTCTAAATAACTTGAAATATGTGCCTGTTCATATTCACATTATGTTGTATTACGCCGCATTGCTATTAGTTAATCCTCCGCTAGATGCTGACGGTGAAGCTGTAGATTCTAAACTGGAAGATTATTTTAACAAAGTCATATCAAATTTAAGCATCGTTAAAAATTTACATAAAAAGATTTACGCTAATTTGCCTACAGACAAAATATTTGGAAATAGGTTAATGAGAAGTTTAGGTGAGATTGTTGAAGAAAATGCATCCAAAATTAGAAACGAGCTTAATACTACTACTCATCTTGATGAAAACGTTAAGAACGTATTCAGAAAAAAATTGAGAGCTATTGAAGATCTGGAAATTTCCAGTAGCATTGTTGAGTTAATGGATAGCGAATATGGCTCGAATAGTAGTAAAAGCACAACGCCAGGTCCTGAAAAGATCTTTGCGTGGCCTGGTTCAAATCATGGTCATCCTTAAGGAGATTAATATATTCTGTGTATATTTTATAGAAATAATAGATTTTGTCATTTTTGGTTGCGAAATTCACAAATCCATTTTTTACAATTGAGAACAAACTAGCAGTGATACCCAACTTATATTGAAATGGAACTGAAAAATATGAACATCAATAACCCAGTACTTAATATGAACCAAATTTCTTCACTTGTATCCAAACAATTGAAAGTAGCTGATAAAAAATTCAAAACGTCTACTAAAGATCACTTTGATTGGAATAACATTAAAAGAACACCTCAAATATTAAGACGAAAAGCTAATTTAGAATCATATACCATAGACGAAGACTTTACAGAGCTAGAAAATAACCTATTTTATACTGAAAAGAAGTTAAACTGCTTAACCAAGTACACATTAGGGTATTGTTCTGGTATTCGTGAGGTTTTGGCACATTCGAAGAACGCCGGACTTTTTTTCCAGCAGCTATTCGATCCATATAATACTTTGCCAAATTCTATAAAGACAAAGCTTGAAGATAATGAAAACCTTGATTCCCAAAATGAAAGCATATTCCTGTCTGCATCAAGACAGGCTATATTTCAAGAAGAATATGAAATATGGTCAAATTGTGCGTCTTACGTAGAGTGCACTAGAACCATAGAACCATCGGTTAAGAGTGAAATTGAAACACTCGGAAATATGGTAGAAGATAAGGTTTCAGAGGTGCTTAAGCTAATAAGTATAGTAAAAAAACATATTAAAAATCGTAATTATGCGTTAATGGATTATGATAAAACATACAACACTCACGAAAATTTGATATTGAAGCATAAGACAGACGGATTATCAACTAAACAGTCACTGCAAATGTACAATTTGGAAAGAAAGCTAGAAGAAAATAAGACGGCTTACTCCAATCTAAATGATTTATTAAAAAAAGAGTTACCTTTTTTTTTCAAATTGATAGATTCAATTTTGCAACCTATTCAGCTTCGGATATACTATGTTCAGCTATTAGTATCATACCAAATAAATATTAATTTTCTTTCAATTCAAGATATCTTTCATATTGATTTGGAAGAATTAAAAAAAGATACTGATAGTAGTAGAATTATAGAACAATTTAATTCAAAAAATAAAGCTGCAAGCGACTTGTTAGATCTGTTATCTATTATCAATTTTCGTGAAAATTTCTTTAGTCAACTTACCAGGAGCGAAGGCTCACTGCCGATCTTCAAACAAGAGAGAGCTTCAATTAAGAATTATGATCCGGAATATAAATACTGCCAGGCAATATTTTCCTTCACAGGACAACAAGAAGGTGACCTCTCGTTTAAAGCGGGTGAAATTATTAAAATATTTGATAGATCTGGTGGATGGTGGAAAGGCAGTATTGGTGATGAAGTTGGCTTGTTCCCAGGAAATTATGTTAAAATGCTATAGTATATTCAATTACCTACTCATCTACAAAATTTCTGTACAAATTTTAAAATATAATGAATTATAAGCTTTATGAATCATCCTTATTCGTACTAATGAGAACTTTTAATTCCCATTGCTTTACACATTTCCCACTGCAAAATTCTCTCTTTATTGGAACATCCTTATTTTGAAGGATGTCCCACCACTCAAAAGCTTCTGCAAACGGCTCTACTATTATAAAATCACATTCACTGCAAGTTTCTTCGTAATTTCCTTTTGAAATAGCCTTTGCAATCAAGATGTGATGAATTTTAGGAGTGGTCTTTTTCCAACTCTT
Organism: Debaryomyces subglobosus; assembly: GCA_003708965.2. Lineage (NCBI taxonomy): Eukaryota > Fungi > Ascomycota > Pichiomycetes > Serinales > Debaryomycetaceae > Debaryomyces > Debaryomyces subglobosus. The sequence continues at coordinate 72,842 of PPOW02000021.1, read as the reverse complement.
AGTCTCTTGGTAGGAAACGTCATACTTAGCAATCGTATTTAAGCAGTGCGTCTTCAATGAAGGTATAAGCTTTTTCAGATTGCCAAAATATCGAACACGAGAAACATATTTAAGCAATTTAACTGGGTTTAAAGTGGAAGTAGTTATTGGAATAGCATCTTCTGGAATTTTTACAAAAGGATTAGGACCTGCTCTAAAAGTTTGCAAGTTATGTAAGTCCAATATTTGTGGAGGCAAATACTCTAGTCTATTTGTGCTCAATGACAAATCTGTTAGATGTTGTAACTTGCCAATAAGAGGAGGAATTATCTTCAATTTATTTCGACGTAACCCCAAGACATTCAATTTAGTAAATTTGAATAAGGAAGGAGTTAAATATCTTATGCTGTTGTTAGTTAAGTATAACTGGTACGAGATTTGCGTAGTTGGCTCAGGATTAAATATTACTAGATTGTCAAAATCCTTAATTTCATCAGGGATATCTTGTAAGCCCATACCCTCTAGGTTTATTGTAGTTTCAATATTTTCAAATGCATCTATAACTATATCTCTAGCCTTATTTTGAATCTTTTTCTGCATTTGAAAATATTCTTCGGAATCTGGCAAAAAATCTCTATCTGTTGAAGGACATTGGTTAGAGGTATTTATGAACCTATTAAATCTGTCAATTCCAAAATCTGCATCAGAGCTTAAATATTGTTGGTTTCTTTGTATTATGGAATGCTTTTTGTCAGGTATTTCATTTATGTAATCGTGTCCGGTGTTATTTTCACTTGGGAATATATGCGTTGGTGAATCCGGTACTTCATAATTTGTGGTGGTATTCGTAGACAAATCAAATTCAGAAGCCATATTATGGTCCAAAAGTGGACTACTAGGGGGTATAGTCTTTGGGAACTTATTATGGTAGTCTGTTTCATCTTCTGGCTCTTCATCAACAAATGTAGGTTCGCTTTCAAGCTCTTCATATTCTGTATCTCGTCTCTTGACATCATCCTTTTCATTAAAACTTGCTCCCATTTTACGCTTCAAACTTGGAGCTTCCGATAAAATTGGTCCCTTTTTTCTAACATTGGTAGTTCTTGTATGGTACATGCTACTAGCATTTTCATCAATTATAAGTCTGTTCCTTGGAGCGGTATTAAGCGGAACTTCGTCCGATATAGATGAAATACTAAATGCGAAAGGTAGTAATGGGTTCTGCTTTTCCATATTGATACACTATCCACATATAACTCTTATAGTCAGAGAATAGTGTGTAATTGAATGATATAGGTATTTTATCATAATTATAGGACTATATTTTGCATTTCCATAATCCGCGATTCGGGCAATACGCGCAAATTCATTTTTTCAACTTAATTTATTATTGTCAGAAGACTACAACGCCTACGTCTAGTGGAATGGAAACTGAAATATTTTCATTTGACAGAACTTCAGCTTAGGATAAAGAAGTGCTTCCAATTGTTAAGGTTAAAGTTGCAAAAAAAAGGTTACTAAAAAAGGTCGTACCCGGATTCGAACCGGGGTTGTTCGGATCAAAACCGAAAGTGATAACCACTACACTATACAACCAGATAGTTATTTATTATAGATAACATAAATATAAATGTACTGGAGATCTATATTCCCTTTCCTAACATGAGACGTACAAGAAGATATGACAGTATTATATTAAATATAGAAAATACTAAGATTTAAATAGTCGTAGCAAAGTGGTATTTGGCATTGTCGTAAAGTCTATAATGTATATTATAACTATTTTAGTTTATTTGGCCCTTTCTTGGTGGACAAGATATCTAAATCTTTTTTGCTATAGTAATGTGGCGCTAATTCGTTCAACCAATTTTCATCTATTAACATGCAATTTCTCATGAATTCTTTACTCGTGAGTACCAACTCATGGTATAATATGAGCTTTGGGGGCGGCTTCACAGGATACAAAACAGACGAAGGATGTATAAATACCGCCTGGTTTTTTTTTAAAGACCTATACGAATCACCCATTTTTGATAAGCGTGCTATGTTGGGAAAGAAGCCCGCAGTTATAGACTTCTGTATCATAACTCTCTTGTTCACATTATCATTTTCTACAACAGGAATTCCAGTCTTTTTACATAATCTTTCTAATTGCTGTCTGACCTCTTTGGACCTCTTTAATGTCTTATACTGAATAAAGTTATCCTGGCACCATTGGTTCGAATATCCAGTATCTTGCCATTGGTCCCAAAGGTTCAACAAAGTTAAATGGTCACCTTCATCAATCTGAAATGATTCTTTTTTTTTATCAGCTTGTTCTCGTTTGTCTTTCGGTCTATAAAAAAGACTAGCACTTTCACTTAACATAGAAATGATAGTCAAGATTTCATTTGTTACCCCATAATTTGAACTAGATATCAAACATTTCGCAAACATTGGATCAATAGGAAATTCAGCCATTTTTCTTCCAGTCTTTGTTAATTCTCCTTTGGAATTTAATGCTCCCAAGGCATAAAGCAATTCAAGGGATTTGATTAAAGTATCAGTGCTTGGAGGATCTATAAATTCAAAATTAATTAGATCTGTGATACCTAAAGATAATAATAAAAGCACAATGTGTACTAGATTGACTCTCAAAATTTCGGGAGTAGGATTAGCTTGAATTTCATTGTAGAATGACCATTTTGTATATAGACGAAAACATTTGCCAGGGCCCACTCTACCAGCTCTACCAGCTCTTTGGTTTGCCGATGCTCGAGAACATGGAACAACAACCAAGCTTTCCATACCAGTTACGGGATTGAATACATTTTCTTTTACATAACCTGGATCAATAACGTAAGATATTCCTTCTATAGTAATAGAAGTTTCAGCAATATTCGTCGCTAGAACAATTTTTCTAGAATTAGGAGGGGTTGGCTCGAATATATTCTTTTGAAGATCAGTTGGAAGACTTGCATAAACTGGACATATTATAAGAGGTTTTATCAGAGACCCCAATTTATGACATGCCTCTTCTAAACTCTCTTGCATAGTTTCAATTTCATCTTGTCCAGTAAGGAAAACCAAGATATCACCAGGCAATTCCTGTGTTGTGTGAATCTGAAAAATCGTTGTAAGGGCAGCTTGTATGTAATTTGCTTCTGGATTTCTCGTGTAATGGATATCAACAGGGAACCTTCTGCCAGGAATATTGAAGATTGGTGCCTCATCAAAAAAATTAGAAAATTTCTCTGCATTCATAGTAGCTGATGCAATGATTAATTTCAAGTCCTTTCTAATTTGAATGATATCTTTCAAGAGACTGAGAATTATTTCAGTAGATACTGTTCTCTCGTGAGCTTCATCAATCATTAAAGCTCCGTAGGAAGATAATTCAGGATCAGTTAAGAACTCTCTTAATAACATACCATCAGTTAAATACTTAATGATTGTCTTATCGCTAGATTTGTCTTCAAAACGAATACTATATCCGACTTCTTCTCCAATTGACACGCCCATTTCATCAGCAATTCTATTAGCAACGGAAGTTGCTGCAACCCTACGAGGTTGAGTACAACCTATTTTTAAAATTTTTCCATCATTACCCTTTGAATAACCCGCTTCATGTAAATATTGTGGAAGCTGAGTAGTTTTACCAGAACCAGTTTCACCGACAACAATTAATACTTGGTATTTTGATATTGCATCTAGGAACTGTTCTCTGTATTTGTAAACAGGTAATGACTTTCTAACTTGATCCATTGAAGCTTTTTGTTTCGAGCTTTGGAAGTTATCATCTGGCTTATCTCCTTCCAATGGCCGGTCTTGATCAAATGAAACGAATTGGGATTCATCGAATACAAATTCATAATCATCTTGATTAGGGAGGTTGATTTCATCAGTGGCAACAACATTTGAAATTTGTGCTTTCTTCAATTGGTCCAACTCCCACTGATTTTCATATCTATTTCGTTTAGTTTTTTCCTCTTTTTCTGATTTGTCATAGCTATTTTTTGCATTCAATGCATTCAATTTCCGTTTCTTATCTAACTTACCTTCAATGTTGAAATAATCGTCAGGTAATTGATATTCATCGCTTCGTCCAATTGAATGAAGAGATTCATCAGTCTCTGTAATCAAGTTGTATACTTTTTGTTTATATTGAAAGTCTTCTAGTTCTTGCTTAGTTAACGCTCTTCCTTTAATAATGGATTCATACTTTTTAATCTCTAGTGATAAATCGTTTAATTTCGTAGTTTGCCTTTTCTTAAGATAATTCTGACGTGATAGGTCCCGTAGCTCATCATAATCTTCTTTTTGATCGTTAGCAGTCAGTGCTTGCAATATTCCGGGGGAAGGCATCGCAACATCATTAACAGCATCAGACCCAATTTTTATATTACTCATATCAGATTCCTGTTCATTGTCTGATCCGGAAAGCCATTGGTCTTCATCAGTTCTTTTTCTCCGCCTACCCTTTCCTTCTTTAATTTTATCTGACATAATTTACTACTGTTAAATGGAAACAAAAATAAGCTCATCGAAAGTTGACTTTTAAATAAATCGAGAAGTTCAAAAACTAAAACCGAATTATTACCTCAGGAGAGTGGTAGTCCCCAACGCTTTTAATATGCCTAACGAAACGTCCAAGGCTAGAAGGACATCAAGAATATCTCCATATCATGAAGATTCATCGTCTTTTTTTAACATTGCTTCTGTATTAGAGCAACATAAAAATACCAAAAATACAGATCTTCAAACATGTTCGTATATTCCACCCTGGACGGAGCCGTATATTATTGGTATAGCTGGTAATTCAGGATCGGGTAAAACTTCTTTATCACAAAAGATTATACAAGAAATCAACCAACCATGGACTGTATTATTGTCCTTTGATAATTTTTATAATCCGTTAAGTCAAGAAGAAAGACAAAAAGCATTCCGTAATGAATTTGATTTTGATACACCAGATTCTCTTGACTTGGATCTTTTATATAAAGTAGTGAAATCTTTGAAAAATGGTGAAAAGACTGAAATCCCGATTTACTCATTTACCAAACATGATAGAACAGACAAAACTACTACAATTTATGGGGCTAATGTTATTGTCATTGAAGGAATTTATGCTTTGTATGATCAAAGGTTACTTGATTTAATGGACATAAAGATATATGTCGATACAGATCTTGATATCTGCCTTGCTAGAAGGCTAACAAGAGATATTTTGTATAGAGGTAGAGATTTAGCCGGCGCAATGAAGCAATGGGAGACATTTGTGAAGCCAAATGCAGTAAGATATGTTAACCCTACGATGAATAATGCAAACCTAGTTATACCTAGAGGGTTGGATAATTCTATTGCAATTAACTTAATGATCAAACACATTCAAAAACAATTAGCTTTAAAATCATCATTGCATTTACAAAGTTTGAAGAGTTTGGGTGTGAATAAATTCAACATTGAAAGCTATGAAAAACTTACTTTATTACCGAATAATAATCATACGAGGGGAATTCATTCCGCTTTATTCAACGTATCTACCGAGAGGTCTGATTTTATTTTTTACTTTGATAGAGTTGCAATTTTAATTATAGAAAATGCTATAGAAACCTTTACAAATTATAAGGCAAAGATAGTGAATACCAATGGGAATTATCAATACCAAGGATTAGAGCACGTTGACGAAATTTTTGCAGTTAATATAATTAGATCCGGAGATTGTTTCATGAATTCAATTAAGAAAACGTTTCCAGAGATATCTATTGGTAAATTATTGATTCAATCCGCTGCATTAACAGGCGAGCCTCAGTTACACTTCGAATCGCTACCATCAAATTTAGATAAAGTTGATAATAAGAAGATATTGTTATTTGACGCCCAAATTATCAGCGGAGCTGCAGCGATAATGGCTATTCAAGTTTTGCTTGATCATAAGGTAAGAATGGAAGATATTGTTTTTTGTACATATTTGTCAACAGAAATTGGTTTGAGGAGAATTTTGAATGTGTTTCCTAATGTTAGGATTGTAATTGGGAAACTAAGCACTATTGACGATAGTACTAAATCTTATAACCCAGAAAACTTTAAAGACACAGATTGGTGCTTCAGAAATAGATTCATCGATTCTCTTTACTTTGGTACTTAAATTAGTCTTACAATGGGTTGGAAATAGAGAGAATAATATTTATTAAATTTGAAACTAGTAAGCGTGTAGGCCTGTTATCTCTTGATAGCGCATATTGTATCAGTAGAAAGCCTTAAGAAGAATTCTATTATTCACAACAAGAATTATGTTTCGATAAGAAAGCAAAAAATAAAACATTTTGATGTGTTGCAACATTTTTTGGAATATATTCATTAAAGTCGTGATTCATTATAGTTCATTCGATATCGAATTGTCATTAATTGTCATAATTATTATCGTTAAAGAAAGATTAGTTACTGCATAACGAATAGGGGTATCATAAATGCTAAATATGTCTATTGTTCAGTCTCTATTGAATTATCAATAGACCGGGGATTCTGAAACTTGAGGGCCACAGAGTTGCGTCTGCAATGCTTCTTAGGGAAATAAGCATTTCCATGACCCCTTCCTTCGCTAATAGAGCTAGATGGGCATGTTGCTGGCTCAGAAGAAAACACTTTTTCATGCCTGGTATGATGCATAATGCCTGGTAATTCGCTGTCGAATGTATTTAGGTCGCAAATGGAAAACCTCCGTTTTGGAACCATTGCAAAAACTTTGTCATTATCACTTTGTAGTCTGCATGTCTGCTCAAACATATCGTTGATGACAGGGGCTGATCTACACTTTTTCAATTGTAGATTGTTGTGTACATCGACCGGCTTCAAGCAAGGATTTGAATTTTCATAGTTAGCATAACGCTTATCGATCAAAAATGCTGTAATGGGCTTATTGGTATCGTTATTATCTGAGATGTGCTCCAAAGCCAATGAAAACCGTCTAGAACCCATTATTGCATAACTATACTTTAGAATGCCTTTTTTTGGATATTTCTCTATATTAGGGGATCCTATAATGAGATGAGGTATTAAATGCTAGCAACAATTCAATTACCGCAACTTGACCTACTAATTGGTGTATTTATTCCGTTATATTGCTATCACTAAATCAACCACTAATTATACCTTCCAACTTTACTATATATATACCCTTTGTATCCAATATTTAGCTATCACAGTCTAGATCAATTGTACTAGTCGTATGATATATATACTGATAAAGTTTGCGACAGCAATATCATGCATATCATTTGATTACGTAACAAAAAGACATGTAATTATCTATCTCCTCAGCATACTCTATTTATTGAGTCGAACATATTTGTGCCTTACAATGCCGTGTTGATGGACCACAGTAACGGGGAAACATAATACCCATAGCGTGTAGTTTAAGAACCAGATAGTTAATCGATTTTCGCACCCACTTTGCTTGTAGTTTAATTCTATGAATTCAGGTAAGTAGTCCATTCTAAATGAGTCACACTACCATAAAGTATGGTTTATTAATTACTGCTTTATTCAGATAGACTTGTCCTTTGGCGCCAATATATAGCTGAGTCTTTTGCCATATACGGTTTAAGGCAAATAATACAGATAAGAATAGAGACGGGTATTTAAATCCGTTTGGCCGTGGATGTATTCGGTTACATTGTTAAGCTCGATTTGGTGAAAAAATCAAAGATAACCGGGGTAAAAGTATTTAAGTAATAGAAAAGAACATAATCGTATTTGAATATTACATTTCATTGCGAGATAGTATTTGGATATCGTATAGAATAGGTAACGCAGCAAAGTAATTAATTGGCATGTTGAAAAGGTTTGCATCATTTAAGGCAGCTGGTAAGTTGAAGCTAGCAGATTTGAACAAACTGACGATAAATGCAAAATATGCTGTCAGAGGAAAGATTCCTATTAGAGCTGATGAGCTTAAAGAGCAATTAAGTGATAAGAATAATTCTTTGCCTTTTAAGGAGATTATTTATGCTAATATTGGTAACCCACAGCAATTGGACCAGGCTCCATTGACATGGTACAGACAGGTGTTATCTGTTTTGCAAAATCCCAAGTTATTGAATGCCCAGATTGATTATCCGAAAGATGTGGTTGAAAGGGCTAAGACATTGTTGGACAATGTGGGATCAGTTGGTGCATATTCACATTCACAGGGAAATCCATATGTTAGAAAGTCCGTTGCAGATTTCATCACAAGAAGAGATGGGTTTCCCAGTAATCCATCGGATATTTTTTTGACTGGGGGTGCTTCTGCTGCCGTATCTTATTTATTGCAAGTTTTATCGAACAGCGATACTTCAGGGTTTTTGATCCCAATCCCTCAGTATCCGTTATACACAGCTAGTATTGCATTGAATAACTCAGTTCCAATTGGATATTACTTAAACGAAGAAAACAATTGGTCCACCGACCCTACACAAATTAGAGAGTTGATTAACGAAAACAATAAGAAGGGTATCCAGATCAAAGCTTTGGTTGTTATTAACCCAGGTAATCCTACTGGTTCTATCTTGTCATATGAAAATATTGTTGAGATTATAAATATTGCTGCTGAACATGGAATTGCCATTATTGCAGATGAAGTATACCAAGAAAATGTATTTAAAGGAGAGTTTGTTTCTGTAAAGAAAGTTTTATCAAAGTTAAATGAGCTTGATACTGAAACGTATGGTAATGTTCAGTTAGCTTCATTACATTCTACATCTAAGGGGGTAAGTGGTGAATGCGGACAAAGAGGTGGATATATGGAGTTAGTTGGGTTTTCGAAAGAAGTAAGAGATATTATCTTTAAATTAGCTTCAATTAACTTGTGTTCTGTTGTATCAGGACAAACGTTAGTAGAACTAATGATTAATCCTCCAACTGCAGGTTCTCCATCATATAACTTATACAAATCTGATACCTCCAAAATTCATAAAGATTTAAAGACTAGGGCCGATTTATTGTATAACTCTTTCCTTGAAATGGAAGATATAACTTGTAATAAGCCTATGGGTGCCATGTATCTTTTCCCTAAATTAGAATTTACTCCAAATTCATATTCAAAACTATTCAAAGCTTCAAAACAGGTGGATTCTACAATTGATGAAATATATTGCATTGAATTATTAGAGAGCACAGGTATTTGTTGTATCCCTGGTTCAGGATTTGGTCAAGTACCAGATACGTATCATTTAAGAACTACATTCTTACCTCCTGGGTCAAAGTGGATTAAGAAATGGTCTAAATTTCATGATGATTTCGTCAAGAAGTATAAAAATTGAAAAGGATTTGATATTCTTTTTTAAATCTATAGAAGTATTATATAAATATAATATATGGTGGTATTTATTCGACCACCTAGGGTAAATTACATATTTCGTATTTGCTATTTTTTTCAAGTAGAATGAATAAGGATTTGATTTTAATTATAAATCATTGAGACTTTTTAAGGTTTAATTCAATTTGGTTCATTTCAAAATCACCAATGATACAACTAAGTGCAATAATTAACCAGGCTGGTAGCCATCCCAATATTATTATAAACCAAGTCCAACATTGTAATTCATTCCATGAAGTTAACAAGCCTCTCATCAATTTTGTAACACCATGATCTTCATCAATAAAAATCATTCCTATCAAATATATGATGGAAATTGGACTTGACATAAGTAGACATGCGGTCACTTTAATTCTCGATAAATCCTTTTTGTTAAAATAGTCAATTAGTTTACTAAATGGGTAATCTGTCTTGGTAGATGGAGTATTGTTTCCTAATTTCTTGAGACTTGCATTGGTAATTATTGGTTGTATAAATGTTAGCGGTAATGCAAAAAAGCCGATAGATAAGGCTAGCGCAAAATGAACAATTAGTAAAGTTGTGATCAACATTGCTATCCAAAACAAAGACATTGCAATTAACATATAGGTTAACTCTTTGCTTAATTTATATTTCTTCAAACTCTGAATGTTGAAATTAGGCCCAATTGAAATTGCGATACTATTATATATAAGCCCATATAAGACGATATTTACCCCTAACTCTTCTGAATGCGCAGACAACTTGATCAAATAGGGTAATAATATCGAAATAAGGAAACATATGCCTTCCACACTGGTGAAAATTACTAGCAATTTATTGAATGTTTTCAAAAACAAGCTCATTTTAAGACCACTGTTTAGTAAGGATCCAAAAGAACTAATGGCAAAAGCTACTGCTATCAAAATAGCCGACGGTAAGTATGTACCGATTGATACAAAATGATTAGGTGCTAACATTAGATAGAAAAAGAACGATTGATGGAACTTTTCCAATAAATTGTTTACAGATCTAAAAGTCGAATCAACTATTCTTCCGAACTGTGTAACATCGGCAGGTCCAGAGGTTCCTCTAGCCTTAATTGTAAATGCTTGGATCAGCCATCCAGAAAAAGCCTCACACCCAGGAGTGTTCCTGTTTAATCCTGCTAAAGCCAAGTTCAAAATTCCCCTGAATAAAACATGCAATCTGGAGAAGTAAGTATTAGTCAGTAATTGGCTTGCTGGCGTTGATTGAATAGAGCATTGAAGGTTCTCATGGCGTCCTACGGTATTTGCAGTATTCAATAAATCTAAGTTAGGTAATTGACCATTTAATCCTTCGTAGTTTATTTCATAATAGTCAAAATAATCAGCCACTCCTTCATACTCCATTACGATTGCAGCTTCGATTGAGCCCGCAGTTCTATCTAATGATGTGTGGTATGCTTCTACCCATGACCGTAAAGATGCATGTCCATCTTCTGGAAATACTAATATGATATTCTTTGACCATATTGACATTTTATTAAAATATCTCAATAATGCAACACTAATTGCTACTCCACCCTCATTATATTGACCAGTAGACGTCGTCCATGGAACTGCTAGTACCATAGATTCAGTATCATCACCTCTAGGTGCATGCATTATACCATATAATGTGTTATTACCGTTTGGATTAATATGATAAGACGTTTTTAGGCCGATGTCAGTCAACCATGTCTCCACTATGGCATTCCTTTCATCGATTGGCCTATGTTCAAAATCATGAACGTCACCTCTATATCCTCTGACTATATTCCATTCACTTTCTCTAAAGTATGAATTTACTTGTCCTGGCATTAATGCATTTTCAGAGATATACGTGTTTCGATAAAACCCTTCATACGGCAAAACAAACAACCATGCAATACTAGATACAGCAAGTAAAAATGAAATTACTGGGATTAACTTGACAACCTTTGGTATAAGCCCAGACTTATGGACTTTTCTTAATATAGTTTCAGCCAATGCCATATTGCCTACTTGTATATGGTTTGGTACTTTTTTAGATCGATCTTAAAAATTCCGCTCAAATATTTTTTCTGGGACAATATCGAAGAATCTCTATCTGTTAAACCATGGGATATGGGACTTAGCATACGACAGTATTATAAGCAGATATGCCGACGCATACATAGACTTCCACTTGATCATAAAACAATAGAGCGTTTTCAACTATACTGCAAGAGTAAATTCTTAACACAATTAAAGAAAGGTCAATATCAACATAGTTGCATCGACAGGAGTTCATTCGATAAAGGAATAAAAGTATTAGATGATGTATTAGTGAATGAGAATTACGATTCTCTTGAAACCATATTAGATTTTGTTTATAAAGAAACTTTGCCTCAACCGCAATGGATTTCTGATTTTATGAAATACAAGTATACAGCATTTAGGTCATATTGGCCCCAGATCCATTTGTTTAACGAATTAGATACCACACCAAAACAATCTAAGTTATATGAAGAAGCTTTAGAGAAAGATAAGGATGTAGATTTATCGTTGGTTAGTTTCTTCGGAATTAAACCTGAATCAATTGATTTTGATTTAAAGCCGCTAAAATTCACTGTTCATGATAAGACTTCACCAGTAAGTGAGATTATACTGGAATTTAAAAAGCTTCATTCATTTGTCTTCAGAAATCAGGAAAAATTAACTCATTTAAAAATACAACCATTAGAGGTGACATATCCTGCTAACAGGTTTGGATTACCAATTCATGTTACTCAGCGTGATAATTTATTGAAGCAGAAATTGAACTACGCTAAAAGCATATGTCAAGAATTCAAGCCTTTATGCGTAGATTCTTTGAACCATTTGGTTGAATTCGCTAAGTTTAAACCAGGGAATATCAAAGGGAATGATGCTTACAAGATAAATGAAAATTTTTTCAAGTACATGATTAGAAAGCATAATTATGAACGTGATAATTTAAATCCTCTTTACAAGAAGCACCTAAGAAATAAGAAATTGATTCCAAATGATAATAATATTAGAAAATATATGAGAGAATATGTAAGGAAGCAATTTTACTATGATTATAAATTAAAAACTTATAAAATGTGTTGGATGCAAAATTTTTATGAGAATGGGAAAAGAATCGTACCAGATATCAAGATATCGAGTTAGAAACTCGGTAATCACTTAAGTTCGAACACTATATAATTTCGTTTGTTAGAATCGAGCAAACACCCTATACTTCTGGCCCTATCAGAGTTTATAGCTAAGTATTTTGGCTCTGAAAGTCTATTTATTGTATCACCATTAAATACATTCTGATTTATTGGTGAAATCGAAGAATAGGAAATAGTACTTGAATCTTGTGATATCACATTCTCAAAATTGAATGATTCAAGATAATATTTGGGTGAAGAATTTATCAATAATAGCATTTTACTTTCATCAATTATTTCATATGTAATAATGGGATCTTGTAGTTTTATTGTCTTCGTTTGTATTTCAGAACTTGATAATGAAAATTTAATGAGATATAGTGTTGATTCTTCGTTGCTCACACATGAAATAATACCAAAGTCGGAACCACTAAAAATTTTCATTTTTTCTATTTGGGTTGATGTTATATTTAATGGAATTAAATCGTTGAATTTCACAATAGATTTGATGTGATCCTTGACATTCATCAATAAATTTCTTTCCACAACCTTTTCTAGTTCGGTGAACTTCTCTATTAAATTAGTTTCAACAGGATCTTGAAGTAGAAGTTCGTTCATTGGTAATTTTATTTCAAAATAGTTGAATAACTTACTCTTAAACAAATATTCGTTGAAATACTTGATTAGATTCGAAGTTTTATAATTAACATGCAATGATTTATAATATGAGTCGATATCATCTTCCTTAACTAGTTTATCTATAATACCAATTTTAACCCAATTTATAAATTCATTAAACAACTTTTGCTCTTCGTTGATATCCCAAATCAATCTGTAAAAGTATTTTAATAAATCCTTTGTCAATACTACTAATAAATTTATAGATTTTGAATCTAAACCTAGATAACCATTTATACCATTGTTAATAATATCCATGCTTTCAAGCCATTTAACTAGACCTTGTAATAAATTCAAAATAATCAACAATCTTTCTAATGATGAAACTAGTTGATTGAAGCAGACTTTTCTTATTAGGTCATAGGTAGAATTACCAATCTTACTCAATTTCTTCAAACCTCTTTCTCCTAATTGATTTAGCCAAAAATCTTTCAAATTTGTAGGGACTAAACCAGTTAATAATAAATCAAATAGAGTATTAATTACTTTGCATTTCAGTTCTTGGTTAGTAGGAAAATTTGTAGTTAAATCAACACTAGAGTATAAACTATCTTTAAGATTAGATAGGTGACGATCAAATAATTGAATAAAAGGTTTTACTTCTTCATTTAGTAAAAGAAGTTGTTCATTAATATAATTCATAATTGATTTTATTTTACATGACTGCTGTATAATTTCCATCATATAATTTCGAAGGTAATCGCCATCGGGTATATCCAAATACATCTTGAGTAAACATAACGAGCTATCATGCTGGTTCTTAACAAGGAAATATTGACTTAGCAAATTCGAATTATTTGCATGGCATACAAATTTTAGATGTTCAGGACATTTAATGCTGTCAACGGTAAAGAGGCCATTGAACGTTATGGATAACTCAGAGTGTGATCTAACCGTAATCATAAAACTTAGCAGACTTTCTGTATCATTTATTACGTCTAGCTGGTAATTATTATTGTTGCCACTAGTATTTGATGCATTTATGTTTGTGGATATTTCATTGTTTAACGATAGCTTAGGTAGATTAGCTAAAATATCCACTTTAAATAGATTATCGAATTTTCCAGGTTCCTCTTGAAACTTATGGTAGCACCAATTAATCAAATTAATTGACTTCTGCTCACTCTTAATTGTGTTTGTCAATTTGCCTGAATTTGAATCGTAAAATTTGCAAAACCCGTCAATACCAGACACGCAAAAGAATTTGCCATTTGGATTCCAAGAAACATCCAATATAAGGGATTTATTGTTAATCGAATAGATTCTCTCTCCATTGATTCTGAATACCCAAATTGACATTCTATTCATTGAAATGGCCAACAAATCCATTGTAGGACACCAACTTAAAATATTTCCATCAGCAAAGCCTATGAACTTATTATACGCAATCACAGGAAACGATTGAGATTTCATTCTTCATATTTTTATGTTATGCAGCTGTTTTGGAAATGAGTTTACCCTGGGCGTCAAAACTATTATTTGAGATCGATAATTTGGAATCGAAAATATCGATCTCAATTTTGATAAACATATTCTAAATCGGACATAAAAATGGTCAAGTATCGTGAATGTTATATATTATTAGTATTTATATACAAGAGCACAATTTACATGCTATATGAATTAATGTGCAAATCAATTTCTAAAATTAATCACTACCGATGGTCCAATTGTGGACGACAAGCAAGTTTGCCCAATTAAGTTTGGCTTCTTGGTGCCAGGAGGTTGACAGCCATAGATTGCATTTGAAGCCGCTTTCAAGTTTTGTAATATCTCTTTGTCACTGAAGTCACATCTACCAATTGGTATAGATAAATGTTGATCTCTTTGTTTGAAAGGTAAAGCACCCACATTTTCTTCCATCAATTTTGAAACATCTTCAGAAACAGTTCCTTTTTTAGTAGAGGGCATTAAGTTCTTAGGACCCAAATATCTGGCAATTGCTTTTAAATCTTTAATAATATCAGGTGTAGCGAAACATTGTGTGAACTCATCCAACTTCACGTTTCCTGCTTTAATTTCTTCGATTAATTCTAAACCTCCAGCTGTTGCACCTTTTGCTTTAGCCAGTTCTAGAGATTCCTGTTCCAAACTGAAAACCAACATGTTATTGTCCTTAATTGGTCTTGGTAAAAAGACTGATCCACTTATTGGTTTAGAACCTTTATCAGGAATGATAGTCATTAAAATACTTAATGTAGTCTTCTTTGCTGGGTTTCCAACTTCTGCAGCCCTCAAATATTTTAATGCAGTTGGTACATCCATGTATAATGGATGTAATTCAGGATGTTGCTTATTCTTATTTTTAATTAATTGCATTCTTTTCAACTTCTTTTTAGTCTCTTTTTGCTGATCTCTATTGTGCTTTTTCAATTTTGCTTCATTTGCATCATATAATCTGGATGTGTTTGATATGAAACGGATATACGAATGCGCTTGAGGCAAAGTAGCCGCCGGCTTCATATAACCAGTTAGTTTAAACATGTCTATGTTCTATATACTTGATAGCTTACTTTTAAGTATCGTTAACCAAGTTCTGAAAATTTTGTTCAGTACAAATTTTTCGGTGTTCGCACACCAATGCAAAGTTAATATAACCTTTAGTATTAACCTATACAACCTATAGAAATAACCTCAAAAAAGCCCATCGCAACGTAACACATATAATACAAATAATAATATACAATATCCAATTTAGTAGTAAGTCGTAATCCTTATAGTTTCTTTGATTTCATTTTCATGGAAAAGTTTCTCTTTAGAAAATTTTGTTGCTCGTCAACAATCTGATTCTTGGCCATCAAGACACTGTCTGCAGAGTTGTTTAAGTGATTATAAATTGGGTCTTTGGTATCATCTGAATTTATCGAAAACGAGGAAGAGTTTCTGAATAAAGCAATAAAGCTCTTTCTATTCGATTTTCTGGGCTTTAACTCTGGTTTTATAGGGATAGTAGAATTCGTCGTAGAATATCCCTTAGCATCACTAACATCATTCATAGAAATTGATTTAACATCAGCAGATTTAGGATCAATTGGCTTAAGTTCATTTGGCTTGGAGTTAGAAAGCTGGTCAACTGAAATGGACAATGAAAAACGCTTTGGTTTTCCAACAGTCGTATTTCCGATTGGATTGTAGTAACTGTCAAGTAGAGTAGAAAATCTATTTGAAATAGACCTTTTTGTAACAGGAGAAGTATCAGTTTCAATATAGGTATCCGTACTATTACCATGATGCGTTATAGGACTATCAATAGACATTAAGGAATTGTTGTCATGAAGATTCGCTACTTCAATAGAATACTCATCTATGAGAGCATGTGAATTCTCTATTAAAGTTTGCAATATTTCTTGCAAGAGTGGTAGATCTTGAATATTGTTGATATCACTATTATCAAAAAAATATGGTTGGAATATTATGGCCAAATTTATACTTGACATCTTTGTTTTTACCGAATGTTCCATTATCAAGCTTAAATTATAGACTACGTAGATGAACAACTGGTTCTTGTCTTGAGATCTTTCGCTAATCATTGACTGGACAACTTTTTCCACAAACTCATTCAAAGGACTACAATCGTAGGATGTCTTGGCAGTTTTGAACGAGTTAATACTCACATCATCGTTGTGATCGATAACCAGTATCTGATTCATATATTCGATATAATGATTCTTGATTTCCTTTGTGGTTGCCCCGTCGAAGACACTAGTTTCATACAAATAATAATTTAAATATTTTTTAATCACTCCACTAACGTCATGAGGACTTGGGTTAGCAGCAATCCAGTTTTCAACATTATGATTCGAAAAGTATTGTGAAATTCTTTTTACTGAACCATTTACGCGGAATATCCCTTCAACCATCCCGTTAGATTGTAAGTAGTCAAAGCATTGGACTAAGCACTTAGGTGCCTTAACGCTGAGCCCATTTACACTTGTAGTCGTAAAATTAGATTCCAACTGTGAAACAGATGACCTGGAACGGGAAAATGAAATTCGTTTGTAGGTAGAAGGCGGCGGAAACGAATCCACTGAATTATTTATGTTTAATGTCATTTCGTAACCTATTTACCAACAAATTTTGTCAATATCGAATTCGTTCGATATAAATATGAGGAATTTTATTTGGTTTCATAATACGCCGGCTGGTGTAAGTCATAATACGCGTGAATATCTGGGGCATTGTGCTTGACCTTCCAACGGCTCCTCTCTATTTTTAAGCGAGTCTAGAACCGACTTTCTAGAACTTCGCTTTTATTATGACTGTCATCTTCCCAGAATGGAAATATTCTCTAGGCTTACGTGTCGCGCGTGTGATTATATAACGAAAATACCTGAGCTTATATAACCTCCACAATATGTCTGGCTTGCAGTCGTGTTTGATTGTATTATACTCCTCTTCACTCTTGTTCGTTAGGTATTTCAAAGTAGATTCTTGCTCGCTTCGCAATGCCGAAGTAAGCCTATTAATTATTACATTATCATCGTAACAATAAGACTTGAAAGTTGGCATTTAAATATCTTGTGACAGATCATTTAATATCAATTAGGTCAAACATACTCCCTTCATGTCCTGAAATGCTGTAATAACTAAATCATTTGCATTCTAATCTTTGTATCACGTAAGAAACTTGAATTTTAGGAGTCGATCATTGCATTTCTATCACCACTAAAGAACAATTATGCATAATGTACTGATAGATGCTGGTAATAATCGAAACTGTGGGAGAAATGCGAAAATTTGAGATGTTGTGTTTATATGCACACCAGGGTTTACATACTTCCTAACGGTTACTAAAAAAAAGTTGCTTTGGAAAGGACCTCAGCTGTCTTGAAAAGATAAACATAGGGTAATATGGTGTCAATAGGGATAGCAAAACGTTGTCAGGAGTTTATACCTTCCAAACCATCTCCCTTATCTACTCATAGGTCTGAAATAACAAAAAAATATGGAGGAGGCGATGCCGGTTGGAAGCAGCTAATGGTTGAAAGACAGGCCGAGATACGGCATGAAGGAGAATACAGGGAAGAAGATAGAAAAACGGGGGAAGTTGACAATACAGTCAGAGATTATACTAGCTACATTAATAACTGTGATGTAGAAGAAACTAAAGTGCCAAGGGAGGTCTTAGACATTCTACAAACATTTCCAATTTTCAAGCAGGCTCCAGAATCATTCGCGATGAAGGTGGCTTCACAACTCAGGTATAAAACGTACAGTCCAGATGAATATGTGATTAAGAAAGGAGAGCCATCGGAGTCGATGTACTGGATTTTGAAGGGAACGGTGAATATTGGTGATGGGGAGTCGATACAAGCGGAGCTTGGTCTGGGGAGCTTTTTTGGCGAAGTGGGTGTTATATACAATAGACCGAGAACAGCAACGGTTGTTGCCAGAAGTAACGTTTTAGTAGGAATAATGGGGAGCGACTCACTCAATTTGGTATTGCAATACTATCCTTCGATCGAGAGGAAGATTAGAGATGAGGCACAGGAAAGATTAGCTCTGCAAGAAAAGAAACACAATACTGGACTATTCAGATTTAATAAAATGTATCTCGATAGAATTGAAGAATATCGAGACGATCAACATGCCCATCCTCTTCCATTGCCCAGAATTCTTAAAGATTTTACAATTTTTCAACAATTGCCAAGTTACGTCGTTGATGAAGTACTATCATGTTCGGAGTTTGTAAGGATTCCAGAGTTAGATTATGTTTTTAAGAAAGGTGACAAGGACGTAGATCTTTACTTCATCGTTAGGGGTAGAGTAGAAATAATCGATAATGACCTGGGTTCTAAATTTAGAAGCCAGGTGACAGCATTAGAATCCGGTAATTCTATTGGCATTTCATCATTCTTATCTTATATGAAAGGAAATAAGGAGAGTAGGAGATTTGCTAGTGTTATGTCTGTGTCGCCTTTGAAATTGCTTAGAATTCGAAGTTATAAGTTGAAGTCTTTGTGTAAACGGTTTTCTTTTATTATAGATGAATTAGAGCACGAAAGCTTAAATAGGGCTTTCTTGTTTCCTTCACACAAAACTGTTACGAAAACCAGTAGCACACCTACAACCAGGCTTTCGATAGGATTTCTCATGAATGAAAACGATGATAATTGGCCTGAAATTACCAATCATTCACAAAATAAAAAGACGAAGTTGCATAACCAGCTGCTATCATACTTTACAGATCGTTCAGGGTATATAAAAGATTCACCCATTTCACCTATTTCCCCAGTGGAAAATATTGATTCATTCTTTACGCAACAGAATACCACAGCTCAGGAACATATAAATTCTAAAAAGAGAAAATTAACGACAGACAAATGCTTACTTGATTTGCTTGATGAAAGAAATTCTGCAGCAACTGAAAGAAATAGACTCGTCCATAATAATGGGGAGAAGAGAGTGAAATTAAGGCACAACATTGGATTATCCCCACAACGCGAACCAGTATCTGCAATAATATTACTGAAGGCATTTCATTATTTGACCATTCCTGAATTAATGAAATTACGAATCGTATGCAAGCAATGGAACGAAATACTATCAACAGCCCCAGGACTATGCAACAAATTAGACTTAACACCCTGGAATACATCGATTGACGATAAATCATTAATTTCAATTACAAACTTCGTTGGTGCGAGACCACAGTATATTGACATATCAAATTGCTTTCATGTAACAGACGAGGGCTTCACTTATATGGTCAACGAAATTGGTATATCTGGAAAAATAAAAGACTTGAAGATGGAATCCAATTGGGAAATTAGTGGCATGGCTATAATGGATCTAAGCGTGTCAATCGTTGGTAAACATTTGGAAAATATTGATTTGGCCAATTGCAGCAAAGTTCGTGATGATGTATTAGAAAGGCTTACGGGTTGGGATTCAAGAGAGAAAAATCAATCGACTAAAGATCTGGAAGGGTACAATAAAATATCAGACGTCAGTGTCGGGTGCATGAACTTGAAGGCAATCAACGTTGGATATTGTAAGCATTTGACGGATAATATAATGTATCACATATCTCAGAATGCTAATACAAGATTGGAAAGCTTGAATTTAACAAGATGTATAACTATTACTGATAAGGGATTCGAATATTGGAATGGAAGACATTTTCCAAACTTAAAAAAATTGTCATTGAAGGATTGTACGTTTCTAACTGATAAAGCAATAATATTCATTGCAAATTCGGCAAATAATTTAGAAGTTTTAGACTTAAAATTTTGCTGCGCTTTATCTGATGTTTCAATTGATATATTGTGCTTAGGTTGCCCAAAGTTAAAGCACTTAGACTTGTCATTCTGTGGAAGTGCTGTTAGTGATTACTCACTCTCTAATATCTCATTACATTTACAATTCTTAGAAAAGTTAATCTTAAAAGGTTGTGTTAGAGTTAGCAGAGCTGGCATAGATTCATTATTGAGTAGCTGTTCTATGTTGAATTATCTCAATGTTAGCCAATGTAAAAATGCTCATATTTATCCAGGCGGTGTTCAGGCTCAAAGGTTAAAAATTCACAGTCAGACGAAGACAGCTTTTGTTAGTGCTGGTCCCTATAAAAATATTGTTGAAATTGCCGTCTAAACCCCTTTTTACATATTAAATTGGCTACGTAATCTTGCTCGTACATTGATAACAAGCCATATTGTACATTATATTTATTCTTATAGCTAGGTGTATTATTAAATAAATGATAACTTTTATTATTATTTAGCGTTTCTTCCTCTTTTTTACTTTATCTTCAAACTGGATAAAAGATATTGGGATCCCCTTAGAATTCAATAAGTCGACAATCAATTTACCATGTGGGCCCTGAACTGTTACTTCTGTTAGTTTTGGATTATGAGTACAGGGACCAATAGTTGTAGATCCAGAACACTTCACTTTTAATTCATCCGATAAAATATGTGGCTTAATGTAATATTTCTCAAAGTCCAGAACCCTTGTAACCACCTTTCTTCCAATTTTCATTTCAGTAATGACCTGCACCTTAGGAGGTTCACCTTTATTCAATTCGATCTCATCGTTATCAATACTTTCACCAGGTTTTAAAATTTTATACAATGGCGAAAAGTTGGTTAAAAATGCCTTGAATACTTTGTCTCTTGGATATGAACCAAGGCCCAAATTTGAGATACTGTTGAGTGTATCATCAAGCACAATTTTTTTTGGATCTTTTTTATCCATCAATTGTTGAATTTTTATATATTTATCCAATAATGATCTTAATTCAGGCGCAGTGTACAAATTCGCAAATGAATGGTCCACTTTGTTGAAGAACATTCTGGACTTATTAGTAGGCTTATACAAGTAAATGATAGATAATTCATTCGCTTTATTCTTTTTATTTCCAACAGGCTTCTCACTAGACTTATTAGCATTATTTGACAAAGAACTTATGGGTTTATGAGGCACAAAATTTTGAATGATTGGATTGTCCTTTGAAGTCAATCCAACAATAGATAAATCATCTCCTTTTCCTTTAATTTGCATGTAATTCAATTTTTCCATAGCTTTTAAAAATTTTGCTGTTTTTTTCCATGAGGTTTTCTTAATGTTGCAATACACCGGGTCAATAATAGGCAAATTTTTATAAATATGGTTAGACATGAAAGTTGATGATGTTATTGGTAGCAGGATTGAATCTTGTTGAATAGACTGTAGAAGAGATCTAGTAAAGAAGTTATCAACATCCTCTACTGATAATTCTGATAATTCTTCAGCGACGTCATCCATACTAGTACCTATAGAATTTTCATTACTGGTTTTATTTCTGACTTCAATTTCAATTTCCGATTCTGCCTCAGTATTAATATTTTCGGTTTTATCATTCTCTTCAGAAGCTTGTTCCGATGGTTCAACATTTAGCGGTATATTTATATTGCATTCTGATGGTACAGGAATATCAACTAATTTATTTAGATTGTACAATTCATCATGCATGCAATGGAGAACTTCAACAGCGGTACCAGTTCGACCGATAACAGACTCAAATTGAGCCATATTCAATTTGCAGCGACCTATGGCTTTTATAACTGTCGGATTCTGACTATCAACCACACCAACAACCTCACCTTTTACTGCCCTATTGTCAAAAGGCGGAATCGTACCCGGCAACATTAGATCAGCACCATTAGAAAGGATCTTGATAACATGAGGATGAGTCTTAACCATTGGTAGAATAAAAGGACATTTCCACGCCGTGAAAAGGGACGGAAATAATTGAGAGTCTCTAGATTTAAACCAGATAGGTGTTTCGTTTTCATCGAAATAAATCGTTCCAGAATATCCTTGGACGCTTTTAAAAGCAGCTTGTTTCGTAGTTACAGGTAGAATATCATGTTCACATTCTTTAGTAATTTCTTGTTGGGGAATCTTGTATATATTGCAAATATGTGTCAACAACTTTCTCCTTTCAGAAGACTTGATATTTGCCGATGCTTTAGGTTGTGGGTCTTTCTTAAACATCTTCAAATATAAAGATTATTATACTCTTTGCTTCATAGATCTACAGCTGTATTTTTTATAAGAGTTCTCGAAAATTACACAAAGTACTTTTCAGTGAGATCAGACGTTTAGGTGTACTAAATAATTATTGGAGGAACGCTATAATAAATTCAGAATAGAGCTCATAGATGACGGAGAAAAATACAGAGAATAGGAAAAGGGAGGAATTATCCTCGATAACTGTTGTTAGACGCGTCATAATCTTTGTTACTTTGCTGATTATCGTATTTCTTGGTGTACCATTATGGAAATCTACTACAACAATTCATAGGGCTGAATTGCCCGCTGATCGAGTGAAAGAGCATTCGAAAAGCCTTCAAAATCAGATTCATTATAATGTACCTGTATATTTAGATATACCGAACTCATTAGTATGCTTCATACCACAAGCCCAAGAATTGCTTAATAAGACTATATATAATGAGTATCCAGAACTACAAGACTTTTGGGCCATTGAATTAAAGAAAATTGATGATGAGATAGAAGCTCTGGAGGACTATGTCATAAAGTTTGAATACTTGCCTTCACCCGACAATGAAGAAGAACAAGATCCAACAGAATCTTTTTTCATATCTCCATTTAGTAAAGAGACAAGGATCACAATTACTGATAATGTAGTCAGGCCTAAAAAAGTTGATGAATTCTTGAGCATAGTTTTAACAGAATACATATTCAAAGGCGAAATTGAGCAAATGAGTGATATAGTGAAAAGAAAAAATCATGATTCTAGAAACTTGGTTATGCCATATTCATCTAAATATAATATTGTCATTTCATTATTAAGTGAGAACGGAATACCAATAAATTGGGAAATAGAGAAGGCATTAGAATTATTTGAACCTATTTTCGTAAAATTGAATCATTTTGCCAACTTTACAGTTACTTCTCAAATACAGTACTATTCTACATTGACTTACACTCCAAACTATGAAGAAAATAAACAAGCATTTATAATTCCTGAGTCAGGATTATCGACATTCGTGAATTTTGGTGACTGGAATTTAATTACTCATGATATAAATCCAAGTATCAATTTCATATTATTCTTCCCTGAAGCTAATTATAACTCCATACCTACTTTGATTGAAAACTCAAAAACTAATTCGTTTTTAATTCCACAATGGGGTGGTGTAACTATATTTAATAAAGATATGAAAAAGGAAGGATCGATTATTACTGAAAACGAATTATTACCTGTTTTGGAAACATTTGCCTCACAGCTCTTTCAATTATTAGGTATGCCATCTCAACCTAGATCACCAAGTATTAAGATTGACTCATTGTCTAGGACTATGACGTATAAAAATTTAGAGCAGTCATTGGAAAACCTAGAAGCTTTATTGACTTTAACTAATTCATTAAATGAAATATCAATTCCCGAGTTGACAAAATTATACGTACAGAAATCCATACATTATTTAGAAGAATCGATCAATGAATTAAATCGTGGCAACTTTTATTCATCGATGAAGTACAGTTCACAGAGTTTAGAAAACTCTGATAGAGCATTCTTTGAAAAAGAAATGGTACAACAAGCATATTTTCCAAGTGAACATAAATTAGCAGTCTTCTTACCATTATTGGGGCCTCTATGTTCGATTGTTTCAATTGGAGCCTTGAAGGCATTGAAAGACATGAAAGCTAATAGAAACAGTAAGTTTAAGAAAGAGTAATTATACTCTTATAGAATAAAATAATTGTATAGTTAACAAATACAAAAGATATAAATCGTAATAGCTATATATACCCATTGCTAGAGTGAGTCTAAATCCTATTATTAAATCAGTATACCGCAACTCTTCTTGTTTTTACACTGTTATAATTGAAGCGCACCCGTGAAAAATTTAGCGAGATGCAATCAATTCATTTACTACGTGGAAAATTTCAAAACCTTATACTATATATTAGAACTAAAAATGAGTAAATTATTAGTTAACGGGTTAGGGTTAGGATCAGTTGGTATAGCTTCATATTTCTGGGGAAAGTCATCTGTACCAACTCCAAGTTCTACAATTGTAGAACCACCTACACCGGTTGTTCCAGGTAAGAATAATGGTGTAGGTTCATTTGATGCGTCTAACATAAGGCCAGAAGATTTTTACAAATATGGATTTCCAGGCCCAATCCACGATTTAGAAAAAAGGAAAGAATTTATTAGTTGCTATGACAGAAAAACCAGGAATCCATATTGGATTGTTGAACATATTACGAAAGATTCAATTAGATCAACCCAAGGTGTTGATAGAAAGAAGTCAGTATTTAAGGAAGATGAAAACATACCATTGAAGTTTAGAAATAGATTGAGGGACTACTTCCGCAGTGGTTATGATAGAGGGCATCAAGCTCCTGCCGCTGATGCGAAGTATCATCAAGATGCTATGGACGAAACATTTTATTTGACAAATATTTCGCCTCAAGTTGGCGATGGATTTAATCGTGATTACTGGGCGCATTTTGAAGACTTTGCTCGTAGATTGACAAGCGAATATGATGGAGTCAGAATAATGACAGGCCCATTATTTTTGCCAAAAAAATGTCCCGAAAACCCAAACAAATACAAAGTTGAGTACGAGGTTATTGGGTCACCGCCAAATATTGCAGTGCCAACTCACTTTTTTAAACTAATTGTCGGAGAAAAGAATAACTCAAAGGATATTGCGGTTGGAGCATTCGTATTACCAAACCAGGCAATTGACAATGCCACACCTCTCACTAGCTTTCAGGTTCCTGTAGATGCATTGGAAAGGTCAAGCGGGTTGGAATTGTTACATAAGGTTCCATACACTAATAAAAAAGACTTGTGTAGAGAGGTAAAATGTGAAATAATAGTCAGGGAATTTCCTAAGAACGTCAACAAGTTACTACCACCAACTCCTCCCCAAGGGTTATTAACACCACCGAAATAGAGTCTAGAATAAACCAACCTGTGATTATATATATATATGGACTTATACGCGACGTTTTTATCGTTTTTACTTGTATGTAGTTCTTGAATTCTGTAGACTGCATCGGCATTAGTTCAGAAAGCAAACAATTAATAGGGGAACATTTGTCTGACCCAAATTTTACAGGTGGAAATCAGATGGACGGAACTTAAATTGGTAAAATGTTACAAAACATTGGGCAATTTTAATACTGGAAGACGTCAGTAACCGAGATGATGAACACAAATACATCTCTTATTTCGCCAACAAAACAAAGACACAGATGAACACAAGGGGCATTGAACGCGAACTGGCTGCGAAAAGCTTTTGAGCTTATGAGATTATCTATTTTGTATATGTGATTGAAAGCCTCAATTTACACTACATGTTTTTCCGGCTTGCGATTATCGCCTTGCTCCTTTTCTTCTTGCTTTGATGCTTACTATAACAAGCAATCAGTTGATGTCATAAAGTCATCTTACGAATAATAGAAAATAAACATTTGAAACAGATGGTGTATACTATACATTCAATAATTATTTAATAGAAGTAGTACATAATTAAAATAAATGATAATACGAAGTACTAAGCATACTGATTACAATTATGACTATGTAATAAAACTGTGTTATCTATTTCTAAGTCATATCTTGTATTATAGTATATTTGCCACATCCAACATCTGATATTGAATCTGCACAGAAATAATCAGAGACACAAATACAAACTCAATCCATAAATATCTACGTAAACTCGAACATTTTGTTGGTAGGTGTGCACACTAAGCCCAGTAGGATCGAGGGATGGGTCGACCATTGCACGTCCTCATCGCCCTCACCAAAAAGGTGCATACCGACCGTTGTTCAACGCCCAGTATCTTTCGCACTCACTACATATTAGCCTATATCGTTGATGCTATATACATTCGGACATTCATTTTATGATCTTGACTTTCATAATTGTCGACTAGATATTGTGCCTTACTCAACTCTAATTGGTTAGTCTTTCTTCATTCACGCAATATATTTCAAGAGAGATTATTCTATACTATTTCTTGTTTTCTACAATCTACTATATTGCTTCTCTCTGTAATAACACAGCTCATATCAAGTGTTCATAGTACACATATACACCTTTCTCTATCTACTATTGCCAACATCATGCCCACCGAGCTCCCCAACAATTTGCAGAATTTGAATCGACACTACCTGGCGCCCATCCTAATTTATTTGCGATCTTGGTAGTGTAACATTACACAAAAGAATTGAGTTGCAAATACCCAAAATCTTCAAAACCGCCCATCAATAAAAATTTTGGTGTTATATAGCGTATCAGCGGCTAATTTATATATCAGAGTGTATCTTTCTTTAGAGCTTTTTTTTTGATTCTTTATTTAAGTTCGATTATCAAGCGATTGAACAATTAATACATTATATTGAAAGTAACTATTAGTTTTTAAAAGTACCACCGTTTATATTTATTATAATCATTTAGAACTAATTTTATTCCCATCAGATCGCTATAATCGAAAAATAAGAAATATCGATTTGCTATAAAAGAAAACACATTAGTAACTTTTTAAGTTAATATACTCCCAATAGACTAGTGTCACATTTAATTATAAACATATATTATAGATTATCTACAGAAACATAATGAGTACCACACATCGTCCATTTTCCCTAAATCATGGAACAATCGAATACACTATGTTGGTCCCAACCAATTTGTTGTTTGGATTCTCGCAATTAAAGGATCAATTTAACAAGACATTACCTGAACCTACTGAAGGGTTTGCTGGTGACAATGAACCTTCATCTCCAGCTGAGTTATTCTCCCAATTCTTGGGCTATACCGCCTCGTTGGTAGACCCTAAGGCTAATGGTCAATTCGATGAAGTGTTGAAATTCAGTTTGCATGAATTTGAGGTAAGATTCTTGTCTACTACCGATGTGCATTCGTTTGCAGGCCGTTTGGTAAACGACGAGGCCTTCCCAACCACCTTGTCAAAGGTCAAAGGCATCATTAAGAATTACTACAATGCTGTGATCAACTCCAATGCTACCACTACAAAAACTGAATCAAACTTGTTGAAGAATGCCATGAGTGTTAATTCTGACGGAAAGGCCAAAATTTACGCCATCTTTGGTGGTCAAGGTAACACGGACGACTTTTTCGAAGAATTGAGAGAAATCAACGATATGTATAGCGGTCTCGTTTCCGATTTGATTTCCAAGATTGCAACTCAATTGAACTATCTCGTCAGAACTACAGAAAATGTTGACAAGATTTATACCCAAGGATTTGACATCTTGACTTGGTTAGCTAACCCTGAAAAGACTCCTGACCAAGATTATTTATTATCAGTACCAGTTTCGTGTCCATTAATCTGTGTCTTACAATTATGTCATTATACCGTGACCTGTAAGGCTTTAGGATTAACTCCAGGTGAATTTAGAAGCTACTTAAGCGGTACCACAGGTCACTCTCAAGGTTTAGTTACCGCTATGGCCGTCGCATCATCTTCTAGCTGGGATAACTTTATCGAAAACTCCTTGAAGGCTATTTCTTTATTATTCTTCGTTGGTGCCAGAAGTCTCATAACCTTTCCAAGAACAACTTTACCGCCAACTATGTTACAAGACTCACTTGAGAATAATGAAGGTAGACCTTCCCCAATGTTGTCAATTAGAGATTTATCTATAGAGCAAGTTGAAACATTTATCAAACAAACCAATAATCATTTACCAAGCGAAAAACACATTGCTATTTCATTGGTGAACGGCGCAAGAAACGTAGTTGTTTCTGGTCCTCCAGAATCATTATACGGGTTGAACTTGACTTTGAGAAACAACAAGGCTCCATCTGGTTTAGATCAAGCTAGAATTCCATTTAGTGAAAGAAAATTAAAGTTCTCAAACAGATTTTTACCAATTTTCAGTCCATTCCACTCGCACTTATTGGAACCAGCTACTGAACTTATCAATAATGATTTGGTTAATGAAAAAATTGATTTCTCCCCAGCTGACGTTAAAATTCCAGTTTTCGACACTTTTAACGGTGATAACTTCCAAAGTTATACATCTACTTCAGAAGAATCTATTATTTTAAGATTGACGAAGTGTATCACTGAATTAGCCGTTAACTGGGAAAAGGCAACTAACTTTGCCTCAACTCACATTTTAGATTTTGGTCCTGGTGGAGTTTCTGGTTTAGGTGTTTTAACCCACAGAAATAAAGAAGGTACTGGTTCCAGAATTATTATCGCTGGTACATTGGATACTGTATCACCCGATGATGAATATGGCTTCAAGCAAGAAATTTTCAACACTGCGCCTAACTCTACCAAATGGGCTTCAAACTGGTTGGAAGAATTCAAGCCAAAATTAGTCAAGAATAAGGCTGGTAAAGTCTATGTCGACACTAAATTTTCGAAATTATTAGGTAGAGCCCCATTAATGGTTCCCGGTATGACTCCGACTACGGTTAACCCAGAAATAGTTGCTGCTACTATTAATGCAGGTTACCATATAGAGTTAGCTGGTGGTGGTTATTTCAATGCACCATCTATGCAAAAGGCTTTAGAAGAAGTTAGAGACCATATTGTTCCTGGATCTGGTATCGGTATTAACTTGATTTATGTTAGTCCTAGAATGTTACAATGGGGTATTCCATTGATCAAGGAATTGAGAGAAAAGGGATTCCCAATTCAATCGATGTCTATTGGTGCCGGTGTTCCATCCTTAGAGGTTGCAACTGAATATATTAAAACATTAGGTTTAACCCATCTTGGTTTAAAGCCTGGTTCGATTGATGCTATCTCTCAATGTATTACCATTGCCAAAGCTCACCCAACTTATCCAATCGTATTACAATGGACTGGTGGTAGAGGCGGTGGCCATCATTCTTTCGAAGATTTCCATCAACCTATTTTACAGATGTATTCTAAGATTAGAAGATGCTCTAACATTGTTTTGATTGCTGGTTCCGGTTTCGGTTCTGATGAAGATACATACCCATACTTAACTGGTACTTGGTCACAAAGTTATAAACACCCACCAATGCCTTTTGATGGTGTTTTATTTGGCTCTCGTGTTATGACTGCCAAGGAAGCTCATACTTCATTGGATGCCAAGAAGGCTATTGCATCATGTACTGGTGTCTCTGATGGTCAGTGGGAAAGTACTTATAAGAAGCCAACTGGTGGTATCATCACCGTTAGATCAGAAATGGGTGAGCCAATTCATAAAATTGCCACGAGAGGTGTTATGTTGTGGAAAGAATTGGATGATACTATTTTTAACTTACCTAAGAACAAATTAGCAGAAGCATTGAAGAAAAAGAAGGATTACATTATCAATAAATTGAACAAGGATTTCCAAAAACCATGGTTTGGTAAAAATGATTCTGGTGTTTGTGATTTACAAGATATGACTTATCAACAAGTTGCCAATAGATTGATCGAATTATTATATGTCAAGAAATCTTCTAGATGGATTGATCTTTCATTGAGAAACTTCGTCGGTGATTTCTTGAGAAGAGTTGAAGAAAGATTCACTACCCAAGCTGATTCTATTTCTATGTTGCAAAATTTCGCTCAATTGCAAGATAATCCACAAGTCTTTACGGACAAATTCTTCGACAACTTTGTTTTGGCTCAAACCCAATTAATTAACGAAGAAGATTGCGACTTCTTCTTGATGTGTTGTCAAAGACCACATCAAAAGCCAGTTCCATTTGTTCCTGTTATTGATGAAAGATTGGAATTTTTCTTTAAGAAGGACTCTTTATGGCAATCAGAAGATTTAGAAGCTGTTGTTGGCGAGGATGTTGAAAAGACCTGTATTTTGCACGGCCCAGTTGCTGCTCAATTTACCACAAAAGTCAATGAGCCAATCAAGGA
Organism: Debaryomyces subglobosus; assembly: GCA_003708965.2. Lineage (NCBI taxonomy): Eukaryota > Fungi > Ascomycota > Pichiomycetes > Serinales > Debaryomycetaceae > Debaryomyces > Debaryomyces subglobosus. The sequence continues at coordinate 42,387 of PPOW02000021.1, read as the reverse complement.
TATTTTGGACTCAATTCATAATGGTCATATTGCTAAATTACTTCAAGATGAGTACAACGGCGATGAATCAAAGATTCCAACTGTTGAATATTTCGGTGGCCAACTTCCAAGTTCTGTCACATCCGTACCTAGTGGAGTTTCGATCGAATCATCAGGTGACAAAGTAATCTACAGACTCAACTCTCAAAAATCTTTACCATCTAATGCTGAATGGTTGTCATTGTTAGCCGGCAATACATTAAGCTGGTTGCATGCTTTTATTACTACTGATAGGATTATTCAAGGATACAACCATGTCTCAAATCCTCTTCATGACGTGTTAACTCCAAGCAGTGAAGCTGTTGTTGAGATTTCTCATCCAAATGATTCTTCTAAGACTTCATTGGTTGTTTACGAACCATTCAATGGCGAATTACAGCCAGTAGTAAATATCAAATTAGTCAAAGAATCAGTCATTCAATTTGAATTGATTGAACATAGAACTGCAGATTCTAAGCCGGTTGCATTACCTTTCTTATATAATTATGCACCTAAGGATGGATTCGCTCCGATCTTAGAAGTCATGGAAGGTAGAAATAACAGAATTAAAGAATTTTACTGGAAATTGTGGTTCGGTTCTAAGGTTCCGGTTGATTTTGACATTGATGTTCAAAATGCTATTATTGGAGATGAACTTACGATTACTGGTCAAGATATTTCAGAATTCACTCATGCCATTGGTAATAAGTGTGAAGCATTTGTTTCGAGACCAGGTAAGGTTACTTTAGCACCAATGGATTTTGCAATCGTCATTGGCTGGAAGGCTATTATGAAGGCCATTTTCCCTAAGACTATAGATGGTGACTTATTGAGATTGGTTCATATGTTTAACGGTTATAGGATGATCCCTGGTGCTGAACCATTAAAGAAAGATGACGTTGTTTCATCAAGTGCTGAAATCAGGGCCGTTTTGAATCAACCATCTGGTAAACTAGTTGAAGTTATTGGTACTATTTACAGAGAAAATCAACCAGTCATGGAAGTTACCTCGCAATTTTTGTACCGTGGTGAATACGTTGATTTTGAAAATACTTTCCAAAAGATTACCGAGACTCCTGTTCAGGTATATTTCAATACTGCCAAGGACTTAGCTATTTTGAAGTCCAAGGAATGGTTCCATTTGGAAAAGGACGTTGACTTATTAAATCAAGTCTTGACTTTCCGTTGTGAATCCACTTATAAGTTCAAGAGTGCTGAAGTTTACTCCTCTATTACTACCGTTGGTCAAGTCTACTTAGAATTACCAACCAAAGAAATCATTCAAATCGGTTCGGTAGATTACGAAGCAGGTAAGTCATACGGTAATCCAGTCACAGATTACTTGTCTAGAAATGGAACAACTATCGAACAAGCAATTAAGTTCGAAAACTCTATTCCAATTTCAAGTGGTGAAGAATTGACTTCTAAGGCCCCAAATACTAATGAGCCATATGCCAAGGTTTCTGGTGATTACAACCCTATCCACGTATCTAGAGTCTTTGCTTCATATGCTAAGTTACCGGGTACTATCACACATGGTATGTTCTCCTCTGCCTCTATTAGAGGATTAGTCGAAGAATGGGCTGCCAATAATGTTGCTTCCAGAGTCAGAGCTTTCAAGAGTACATTCGTCGGTATGGTTTTACCAAACGATATCTTGCAGACTACTTTGGAACATACCGGTATGATCAATGGTCGTAAGATTATTAAGGTCGAAACCAGAAATGTCGAAACTGATACCTTAGTTTTGTCAGGTGAAGCTGAAATTGAACAGCCGATTACTACTTATGTCTTTACTGGTCAAGGTTCTCAAGAACAAGGTATGGGTATGGACTTATATGGTAGCTCTGAGGTTGCTAAGGATGTTTGGGACAGAGCTGATCGTCATTTCCTTGACAATTATGGTTTCTCGATTCTTAACATTGTTAAGAACAATCCAAATGAATTAACTATTCACTTTGGTGGTGCTAAGGGTAGAAAGATAAGAGATAACTATATTGGAATGATGTTTGAAACTATCGGCGAGGATGGCGAAATCAAATCTGAAAAGATCTTCAAGGAAATTGATTATACTACAACTTCTTATACCTTTGTTTCTCCAACAGGTTTGTTATCAGCTACTCAATTTACCCAACCAGCCTTAACTTTAATGGAAAAGGCATCCTATGAAGATATCAAATCTAAGGGATTAGTACCAGAAAATATTATGTTCGCAGGTCATTCTTTAGGTGAATATTCGGCATTATCATCATTGGCCAATGTCATGCCTATTGAATCCTTGGTTGATGTTGTTTTCTATCGTGGTATGACGATGCAAGTTGCTGTTCCAAGAGATGAATTAGGTAGATCTAACTACGGTATGTGTGCTGTAAACCCAACCAGAGTTAGCCCAACCTTCAATGACGCTGCTTTAAGATTTGTTATTGATGAAGTTGCAAAGAAGACCGGTTGGTTATTGGAAATTGTTAACTATAATGTTGAAAACACTCAATATGTCACTGCTGGTGACTTAAGAGGGTTAGATACCTTGACTAATGTTTTGAATGTCATTAAGTTAAACAAAATTGATATTGTTAAGTTACAAGCTACTATGTCTTTAGAAGAAGTTGCTGCTCATTTGCAAGAAATTATAAACGAAGTTTCGGCTCAATCTTTAGCCAAGCCACAGCCAATTGACTTGCAAAGAGGTTTTGCTGTTATCCCATTGAAGGGCATTTCCGTTCCTTTCCACTCTTCATACTTAATGTCAGGTGTCAAACCTTTCCAAAGATTTTTATGTAAGAAGATTCCAAAGTCTTCAGTAAAGCCAAATGACTTGATTAACAAATATATTCCAAACTTGACTGCCAAGCCATTCGAAATTACCAAGGCTTATTTCGAAGAGGTCTATGAATTAACTAAATCTGATAAGATCAAGAAAATTATTGATAATTGGGAATCTTATGAGTCTGCTTGATTTATTTATGTCTATTGGTTTCGTTTCTATGAAATTTATTGATTTAAATTTGGGGATTACTTAATTGTTCTTACTATAATACGTGGTACTATTATGAGTAATGAATTGTTAAGTGGCTTTTATATTTATAGGATATAATTAATAATAATAATAATAATAATAATGTATTTATTTATTCAAGAAATGTAGATAAACATATCCTTTGAGAATTAAATAGTTTCATAAGCCCGTAGCTAATGGACTCGAAATATTAACTGGAGTAAATTTCTTTGGCAACGAAACTCTAGAAAATCTTGACTTTAATCTTTGAGTGACTAAATCCATATCTAAATGTCTAGTTAGACCAATACGAGGAATGCACCCGATATAATGATCATTATCTAATTGCACATCCAACGGATCCTGCGTGTGACAACCTGGTGACAAAGATAATCTAATAGAATGCTTTTTACCAGATGGATCGTTTGAATCGTCCGCTTCGTATAATTCAAAAACAATTTGTGACATGTAATCCAATTCTGGTAATGCATTTCTAGCAATCTTCATTGGGATTTGAGAACCATAAATAACATTTAATAATGTATATATATGAGATTCCTTTGTAAAATAATTCACTACGGCGGCCGCATCATTATCCCTCATACCTTGGATATCTGATAAAATTTGCTTTGCTAATGGCAATGAAGTAAGCAATCCAATATCTAGTTTTTCTTCATCTTTAATACCATATTCTTGAGGACAAATAAAATCAAATAATACTTTCGATAACCTGTATAATTCTCTAAGTCTAGTGAATGTTGGACGATCGAACAAATTGTCGTGAGTATCTTGTTTTTTCTTGGTATTCGACTCATTATTTGAAGACGAATCGTCAACAGTTGACGTAGCACCCTTTAATACCCATCCTAGAGAACCTGCTGATGCAGGGGTTGTCGAAGATGTAATGTTAGCAAGGTTGCTGCTAGAATTGGACGTCGAATTTGGACCCGATGTATTATTACTATTCGAAGCAGTATGATTATCATTTGGAATCTTAAAATTATTCATTGCCAAAATGTTAATTGGATATTCACTAACTAACCCTGAAGAATTGATAGTATCACCGCATACTTTATTTAACCTTGCAAGTAATTCTTCATCATTAGGATCAAATGAAAAGATGTTCTGTAAGAATTGTCTATTGTGTAACGCATCGTACTTCATTGTATCATACAATTCAGAAATTTTTGATGGATGTGTTTTTTCAACAGTAGTAAATTCCTGAAACAATTTATCCCATCTTTCTTTAAATAGAACCGGATCTTCTCCACAGCACCAATTTTTTTGGAATTCGTCAACGTTGTTCTTTTCAAAATTATAATCCATGATTTGTTGATGGTAATTCATTAATTGGCAAACACGCTTGATTACCACAAAAGGCTGAGGCATTTTAGGTGGCCACGTAAATTGAGGAGGAGCTTCAGCTCCTTGTCTTATTAATGGCTTCAACTTCTTTTTAACCTTATCCATTAAATCTTTAGCTGCATTTGAGTCATCCAATAAATCCTTCCTAATAATCAAAAAATCATCTGGCAATTCTTCATGTTCTTTATCTAACCCGAGTAAGGCTAATGTCGACAAGTGAGCACTAGCGATAACTCTTCTTTCCGAAGATGTAAAGACCTTCACATCTTTCAAAGCATCACGATTCAAAAGCTTAATATTTTGTCTCAATTGTTCTCCAACATCATTGGCTTGAAACTGCGCTGAATGAGTTGGTTCACCGCCCCATTTCAAGATTAATTGGACTTTCTCTACCGTTTCGGGATTTTCAGAATTCAAAGAAGGCTTCAACTGAATTTTAGTGCCGGGAAAATTCATTTTCTTTTCTAAAGCTCCTCTTAATTGTTTAAGCTTCTTTGAATCTTCCAACTTCTTTTCTTCTGCAATCTTTACAGTTTCGAGAACCACCTGTAGATCAGGAACATCCCTTATGATAACTTCCTCCAAATGACCTTTTAATAATGAAATAAACAAAGGCGATCTAAAAGAGTACTTGAACTTTTGTTTGGGCGTACGATCAGCATGTCTAATAACAGATACCATGCCTTTGAAAACCCATTTCTGTTCCTTTTCTTCAAACTGACTTTTATGGAGTAATTTAGACAGACGGGGTATCTTTGTCTTTAATAAATCACGGGATTTTTTGGCTTCAATAAATAAACCTCTTAATATTGATGCACACGAGTCATAGTACTCATTATTATCCTTAACGAAGGAGAAACCATTAACATCAATTACGTAGGATTCTCCGTTCACTCTCAATAAATCAAATCCACAAATGGTCTGCTGAAATACAGAGCTTACATTTCGAGCCATAATAGTTTCCCTTTCAGATAATTCAGTTACAAACCTAATTTCCTTTCCGTGAGTATTACGTCTAACAATACCATCAACTACCGGGGATTTACGAGTCTCCGCGTGGCAAAACTTAGGCCCCACTGTGTATGCCTTTACGTCTTCAAAGTTATCTGTATCCATAAACTTTTCATAAATGTACGAACCTTCAGTTCTAGGTGTTGATAATTCAGGATCAAACTCGGAAGATTTATTTCCAATTTTTCTAAACAAACGACGACCACCGCCACCTGTAGATTTTGGATAATAGATATAAACATTGTGGTCTTCACCATCTACTGGCTTTTCTACAAATGGCTTCTTCATAATCTTTCCTTGGACTTGCAATGTGTCCTCATCTAACATTTTCCATTCAGGTTCCTTCTGATTAGTCAATTTTTCTAACTGTTCATCGGTTAAGCCGACTTCTTTAAGTTTCTTCATTAACGAGTCATCGATGTGAGGGCCTCCGTCACGACTTATTTCTAATCTTTCCGGGGTAGAGACATTGGCATGATTCAATATATTTAACACTAATCTTCTATCCCAAAGTGTTTTTTGTAAAATCAAATCATTTAATATATATGGCTTACGGTAATTAGCATATGCAATAGCTTTTTCTAGGGGGAATCCTGATGAGAAAAAACTAATCAAAAAATCACACGTTGGCCAATTTTCAATGGCTTCATCAAGAATAACCTTATCCCCAAAAATGATAGTTTCAAATTCCCCATTTTCAATTAATCGATTTAAGATACGACGACATGGCTTTGACATGACTTTGGAATCCATAGCGCATACACCGATTTTGCCTATCTTAGGTAATTTGGGACCTTCTGGTTCTTTGTGAATAGACATTCTAGAAGCAGAAGACGAATTGGAAGTAGTCTTATTCAACTTACTCATCCCTGGATCCAAAGCGCTTCCAGAAGATGTAGATCCTGCCCTTGAATTCCTTTTCGACTTGGAGCTGTCATTTGCATTCAAGTTATCGGTGGATAAACTATCCGAACCATGAGGCGATGTAGTCAATTTCGAAGAGACACCATCCTTCGACTCTTCTGCACTAGTTTTAGGTGCAAACCCTTCTAACATTGGAGCAATAGAGGCTATCGCCAGCTCTGTAGAAGCCTGATTAGCCGGACCTGCTAATGATAATGGAGACATAGGTTGACTCATTTTACGTAACACTGATTGAGACAAGCTAGATTTATTGTTCCCATTCTCCTCTTTTCCAGGTACGGGAATAGGTAAAGAATGATCTTTATCTGACATGGTTAACAACAATCTTGTATAATATTATTATTATCAATCAATGGCTAAAATTAAATTCTGACTCTTACGTTTGCTTGGTAGTTTTGTGTAATATTCATTTCTATTTGATAAGACTGTTCCTTTATTACTCTAAAATAAATTGTTCAATTGATGTGAACAATTCTGTTAGTATAGAGTATTTTAAAGAATTCTACAATTAATATCCCAACGCTCCGTTAGTCCAACATCTCTGACATTAATTATGTTAAGAATTAATTGAGAAGTGGCCTGCAACCCGGTTGATTGCATCATTGGTTGTTGCTTACAAGATAGAGACAACAGACAAGGATAAAACCTTCATAATTATATAGAAAACCAAAAATAAACGTTAGTAAATAAAAGGTAATTATGGAATAGCACTCATAAATTATTTGTGATAAATAAATCATTCAATAGCAGCTAATGAGTCAAACAAAACTGATATTGATTCACCGAAGTGGTCTCTTCTGATACATTCAGCAAAAATAGGGGAAACGTCAATGACAGACAATTTTTCATTTTTCTGGATTCTTTCGTTTCCAATTGGATAAGTATTAGTGACTACTATTCTGTCGATGCAGTCTGAATCATTCAATGTTTCTAAACATTTATCACTGAAGACACCATGAGTTCCAAGAACGTAGACTGCCTTGGCACCACAGTTTAATCTCAAGTGCTCAGCTGCAGCAATGAAAGAGTTTGGTTTATCGATCATATCATCTAGTATAATTGCAACTTTGTTATTCACATCACCAACCAAAGTGATTAATTTTTCTTGATTTATAGAAGTAGGTTCATCATCGTCATCACTGTTAGTAGCATCGTATGAGCCCCCTAAAGCATCACTATCAATTATGGACGTTCTTTCAAAATTGTCAACTGCAATACCATTGGTAACTGAAGTTTGTGGGACTGGGTAGTCATCATCGACAACGTGCCCTTGTACTATTCTAGCTGTTTGCATTTCTGAAACTATGTTATCTTCCTCGTCATCTTCATCGACACCTTGGCTACTGGCACGAACTGATTTCGATGTCCTCAACGCCTTTTTATTCTTCGAAACATATCCATCCTTGGTACGACGACGATCGGTATGGATCATAGCAAAGTTGATTTTTAAAGAATCTGCCAAAGCTGTAACTCTTTTAGTACCACCTGGATTTTTGGAGACAACTACAGCATTTTCCCAGTCGGAAATGTTATGACGGATCCATCTGGCTAACGTTGGAGCACCAAACAAATTGTCAACCGGCTTAGTAAAGAACCCTTGCATTTGGGAAGCATGCAAGTCCATAGATACAACATGATCAGCACCGGCCATTATCAACAAATTTGCCAACATCCTGGCTGTAATAGCACCTCTGTGCTTCTTCATCTTGGACTGTTTTGAGTAGGGGAACTGGGGAATCACCGCCGTAATCTTCGACGCTGAACCCCCACGACAAGCCGAAATGAGAATCAATAATTCCATTATATGATCGTTAATCTGTGGCGATCCCGATTGAATAATGTAAACATCCTCGTCTCTGATTGACACTCCAATTTGAACCGAAGTCTCCCCATTGGAAAATTTTTTCAAAGTACATGGAGCTGGTTCCACTCCTAATCTATCACAAACTAGTTTACCCAATTCTGGGTGTGATGATCCAACGAAAACTTTACACTTACGCATTGCTTCCGGATTTTCTAATGTTGATAAAACTTCTACTGGCGTGCCAATGAGCTGTGGTGCAATTAGCTTTGCTAACGAAGTCAACTTTGCAAATTAAACAAATAATTGATTGATAATAACAGTTATTCCTGTCAATTTATGTATCTGGGATACCTGGAATATCCTTTCTATAGCTTTATAGCGTTAATAACCTTTAGGATTCTATCAAAGAATAATCTCTAACTTAAGATGATCTCGATAAATTTTTTTTTTTTTCTCACCCTTGAAAAATTTCACAATATCACAAAGCTATTTCTTAAGCATGAATTCTTTTAATAAATCTTACGTAAATTAAATTAAGAGTGTGGATATTAATGATATATTAAGGTGACTTATTGGTGAATTGGAATTGAGTTTACTTGTTGATACATCAGGAGGTTACTAGATTTTTGTTTAATACAAATATAATATATTACTGCATATAGTTCTCATCTTTGATTAAATTTTGCAATACAGTACTTGGGACATATTTAGGTTCCATGGAACGTTAAGTAGATGGTAACTAGAAAGTTTAAACTGGGCGAGCAGGGGCCTGCTAGTGAGGTTTCAAATGTTCAATTGGAGAAAGATGAGGTGGAGCTATTGAATGTGAAATTTTCCAAATATGAAAGGATTATGACAGAGTCAAGTCTCCTCGCTGAAACAGTCAAGGTGCTTAAAGACCACTCAATAACACATATACGATGTTTAGCATTGGGATCTCCATCGGATAGTAATGCTGCATTGTACCAATTAGCATATTTAACTCAAATATGTAGCCAACTTGCTATCGAACCCTCAAATGTTTCGTTATACGATCCTGTTTTCAATGAACTCGACAAAAAATTTCTAACGACTGTCAAGCTGTTTCAAATATCAGACAAAGACAAATTCGTTGGTCCTCGAACGTTATATTTCCTTCCTCATGCATCTTTAGAACTCACCGAACAAGTGCTTGCGGAATCTCGCCCTTCATTTTTATTAGGTAACGATATCATATCACACACTGATAGATTAACGAAAAAGAAGATAGACGATACATATAGAAATATTTCATTATTAATAAGAGTACTTGAGAGTGTCAAAACAACACCAAAGGAAAAGGATGATTTTATATCGGTAACAACAAAAAAAAGAAAGAACAGAAACAAGAAGCCGGTCTTTAAAGAACCCGAAATCGAATACAACTATGACGATTGCTATTTCAATGCTGCTGAACTTTCAAGGATAGAAAGTGTTCAAGGAGTTTGGGGTAGTTCGTTTTCGGATATTGCATTTCACCATATTATACAGAATACTGCTGTCGCAGAAGACCAGTGATAAAATAAGTTATATATTAATATACATCAAAATATTATTCTACTACGGCATATATCTCATTAGAGAAATATATTTTTCTATTAATTTAAGTAGTATCAATCAACTTTTCAACTTTTCTGTCCCACACCCTCTCATTTCGTAATCTGATAATCTACTTAAATACCCATATAATTCAGTTCCTTCCAAGTTTACCTATATTAGACGTGGCTTTTTCCCAAGTGGCTCTGGCATAGTCTCTCCATTATTGTCCTGCAGTTGAACTTCTTGTGGTAGCACCAATGTCTGTTGAGCAGGTCCCTGCAAGCTACTCATTGTTTCACTTGGCTCACTCGTAGGTCCACTTGCACTATCAGTATGTGTTAACAAATGCTTACTCAAGATTGAGTACAAGTCATCCTTAGTAAAAGGTTTAGCCAAAATATCGGACATACCATTTTGCAAATACGTCACTAAATCATTATCTTCAATGTTACCAGTCATTGCGATTATTGGAGTCTTGGTATCGAATGATCTGATAACACTTGTAGCAGTAGCACCATCCAAATTTGGCATAACAATATCCATGAGAACTAAGTCATATTTGGTGTGCTCCACTGTAGATATAGCATTCAAGCCATCGGTGGCAATTGTTACCTGGCATCCATATTTGACCAAAAACTTACGACACAATTGAATACAAACATTATCATCTTCAACCAATAGCACATGAAACTTTGGGTTAGTCAAATTAGTTGTTGTAACTTGTGGCTGATCAGAAGGAGCTACTGCACCATTTGATGGTTGTTGTATGCGAGTTGTTGAAATTGAAGATGTTCGAGAATTCACGGGGGCAGTAGTACTAGCTGCATCTAAACCCAGGCTACCAACTAATGGCGATCCGCTAGAAGATTCGCCCATTAAATGAGGTGACTGTGGTTTAGAGTTAAGATTGTCATTAGGGGGTGTTTGTTTGGTCGTTTGTTGAGTATTAGGCTGGGTGTGAATCGTTTGTAGTGGTGTTTGGTGCAGCAAAGTGTGAGCTTGCGACATTGTATTAGGGTCAAACCTTTGAGTCGGTAATCCAGTCGTTAAAGGTGCACCAAGTCCACCTTGTTGTCCGGTACCTCCATTAGGACTTAAAAGAGGTGGAGATAGTTGAGGTAAAGATCCTGAATTTGAATGTGTATGAGAGTGTGAACGGCCAGAAGCATTGGGTTTTTGAGTATGTAAAACATTTGGATTTGGAAAATCTAAAGGCGGCATCTTGATACCTGCTTGAACAAGGCAGTTTATCAACACGCTTATTGACCTATAGTATTTCTCGTCAAAATTCTTCAACGAAACTATATTCTCAACTAAAGTTTTGTATTTTGCTTGTAAAACATTAATATCTTGTTGCAACAATTTATTTTCCAGTCTGAGGTTGTCCATCTCATCCTTCAAGTTCTGGTAGCCATATGAATCTATATTTGACCCACTGTTGACTCCATTAGGATTGTAATTCTGTGATGATTTTTTCGAGCTTTTACGCTTGATGTTCTCCAAAGATTCACGATCATTGATTCTGAAATCAGGATGCTTAAACTCCCATGCATCTTCCCCATACTCATAATTTTGTTTCTCTTCATTGGGTATCTTCACCTTATGGAAGTCGTACTTATTCAACTGTCTAACAAAACTAGCAAAGTTGCTGTGCTTGAAATGCCTAGGCAATATTTCCTTGGTGAACTCAGTTGTATTTATAACAACAAAAGAATCTCCACTTGATGTCCATCTGACCACATCCTTATATGTATCTTCCTGTAACATTTGAAATAGCTTCTTAACAAAGTCATTTGACCCACTTTGGTTAGAACTTGCAGTGGTGGGTAAATTACTGAGTGAGTCTTCACTCTTGGGTATACGACGATTAGCCATTACGTTTGCGTATTATTCTTAATGGTAGAGTTTCGTGGTATGAAATTATGTAGTTTAGTTTTGAATTATTCTTATAACCTGGCCTTTATTCGCTCGGTATTATTTGGTTAATTCCTCTTTTATAATACACTTTAATTATTAAACAAGCTTTGCTAACTTAATAATCTAATACTGACGATATCAGAATAATAATTCCTTCTTTAATTTCTGATTTAGATATCAGTAATCGTTCAATACTTATATTGGCTAATTAATGTATCAATTAGATAATTCACACTAAAAATATTATCGTTTGTTACACAAACTTACTTAACATATTACTATCACTTAATTGATAGTCATTACACTGCGAAAAGTACTATATAAAAAGCATAATGAGAAAGCTAGATAGCTAATTAAGTTGTTATTTCATAGGCTTAATGGATTACAATGAAGAGTATGATGTTAAACGGAAGAAAAAGAGTAGTTTACATGTTCATCCTGACTTCTATGGGGTTTATCTCTTAAGATCTGTTCCAAAGCCAAAGTCATTTTACATTGGATCAACCCCAAATCCCCAGAGAAGGTTGAGACAGCATAATGGAGATTTGAAAAATGGCGGTGCTTATAGAACAAAAAAGACTGGATTTAGGCCTTGGGAAATGATTTGCTTAGTGTATAATTTTCCATCTAAAAATGTTGCATTGCAATTTGAGCATGCATTACAGCATCCTTATCAAACTAGACATATAAATGATGATCTTAGAATCACGCAAAAGAAAAATAGCGGATATACTATACACCATAAACTTGGGAATATACGGTTATTGTTGGGATCTCCGTTTTTCAAAAGAATGGGCTTGAAGGTTCTCTTGTTTGATCCAGAAGTTTATTCGGTTTGGTGTATGAATAAGTTTGGTGTGAATGTGACCGATAATATCCAAGTAAATGTCACACAATTTGAGGAGTATTTTCTGAAGAATAGTAATGATGAAAACTCCGAGCTTACATTACTTCATCAACAAGAATCAGAGCGAAAGTATTTCGAAATGTCAAAAAGAATCTTATTATTTGACAATCCGTCATGTTTTATTTGCGATAAGACTATTGATTACCACATTGAAAGTGAAATATCTGTTATTATCAACCACGATCTTGATAATTTTCTTCGTGAAGGAAATATGCCCTTACTTGCGGTTTGCTATCATGAGAATTGTCACAAACTTTATCATTTGTCATGCTTGGGATTATGCTTCTTGGCTACGGACGCTGAAGATGAGATTAATCTAGATGAAAGTGCTGAACACTCTTTGAATCATCTTACACCTGTACGAGGGAAATGCTTGAACTGCAATGATTTCGTAAATTGGACTAAACTAACTAAATTGTCTACCAAATTAAGAGCATATTTTATGAAAGATCTATTAAACACGAACGCCGCTTCTCAATTTATAGAAAACGAGGCCGATTAATAAGGCTATTATACCGGTACAGGTAATGGTTGTTGGAGATAAAGCTGATGAAGTTGATTTTCTCTCCAAGTCAGGGCTTCTCTTGGGGTTTATAGATCGGTTTTTAAGGTTCGACTGACCAAGTCTCGTTTCATGTATTTCAACAACCCATTCTGAACTCAACTTTATTTTGGGGTTTTCGATAATCAAATTGCAATCTATATTTCTGTAATTAGCTTCCCATTGAGAATCATCTTGTTTGATTCTAATAGAATTTATATTCTTAACATTTAATACAATAACCTTTTCAATATAGATATCATCTAGACTTTTGATGTATTCCTCATCACCACTAATTTTTCCTTTGATTGAATCACTTGTCGCCGTAAAATATATGTTTGCATATTCACCCTTTTTATAATTAAAAGTTTGACCGTCGTCTATATACAAGTTACCACTAGCCTTTCCAGTATTACCTAATGCGACAGTCAAGGTATATGGATCGCGAGCCATCAATTTGGATGACCTACGATATCTATCTTTCTTTGCAATAATGGAACCACCTTTCAATAATATTGGTATATCTGATAACTCAATCGATTTGGAAATAAAGCCTGGGCCAGAAAACTTATGAATAGTATTGGAGATATTACCACTGGTATAATCATAATAAACTTCATCATCTGGCAAGTAAATGTCAACATTCTTTGCATCTTCTTCTGTAATAGGTTTAACCAATAAACCTGAGTTACCCAAGAAAAATTGGTCATCGATGTCGTAACTTTCTAAATTATCTGGTGTCTCGTAAAATAGAGGTTTCAATACGGGATAACCACTAATACTCGATTCGTAAAAACTAGTGTAGAAAATTGGTAATAATGAATAACGCAACCTAATGGCATCACGCATTATTGTAGTATATGGATCACCTGCAACCCAAGGTTCTCTTCTCCTTGAATCAATATGTGCATGTGCTCTAAAGAAAGGATACCAGATTCCAGTCTGATACCATCTGGTTAATAAGTCTTTGGCGGGGTCTCCAAAAAACCCGCCAACATCAGCTCCTCCGAAAGGCATACCTGCAACCCCAGAGGTCAAAAGCATTGGAATAGAAACCTTTAAGTATTCCCATTTAGACATATTGTCACCTGTCCACATTGCTGCTGTTCTTTGAGAACCTGCAAAATATGACCTGGTTAATACAAAGGGCCTTTGTCTATCAGTTGTAGATAACCTCTTTATTAAAGAATTGTAAGTTGCTTCGTGGAATGTCAAGCCAAATACATTATGCACCGATCTATGTTCCCAATCACCATAATGAAGGTTATCTCTTGGAGAAGTGGTTTCAATACCATCAAAAACTGATGGTTCGTTCATATCGTTCCAAATATGTATGTTTGTAGATAATTTACCCATAAAATCATTTTCTGTAGAATATTCGAATTGTTTATCCCAGAATGATTGCGAATTTGGATTCATTGTATCAATCCAAACCGATTCGCCTGGCCAGCATTGGCCATGGAATGTTTTATTATTAGGATCATTGATGCTAATTCTCTCCTGTTCTACTTGGTCACTTATGTGATAATCTGTTTTTAAATGTGTATCTATAATAACCACCAAGTTCCTGCCAGTGTGATCTAGCTCTGCTAGCATTCTTTCTGGGTTTGGGAACTTTTCATTCTGCCAAGTAAAATACTTCTTAGCATCTGCATATTCAACATCCAACCAAATCACATCATATGGTATCTGGTGCTTATCAAATAATGAATTAATTTCGAGAACATCTTTTTCGTCATTATAATTCCATCTACATTGGTGGTAACCTAATGAGAATAATTGTGGTAATTGAACATAACCAGTAACGGCACCATAACTCTCGTTAATGTCCCATGGATTTTCCGCAATCATAATCATCACATCTAATATTCCATTTTCAGAGATCCAATGTGTTTTTGTATCTGTATTAGAGGAACTTTTATCTATGTCAACAAACGTATCAGCGCTGTTAATCCAAAATAATCCAATTGACACTCCCGGTTTCAGACCCATTAAAAATGGAATTGAACCATACATTGGCATTCTGGAGTCAGTTTCATACTCAAATATATCAACATTAAATAGCCTATAGGGTAAATCCGAGTCGGTTGTATCCTTCAAATTGAAGTCATCCGCATGCTCAGGGATCCCATAAACATGTTTGAAACCTTTAAATGTAAAATCCAAACCAATTGACTCTGGGCCTAATGGAATTTTATCATTTCTCGAATCACGAAAGTCGTCATGAAACATATTGAAGTCCGATTCTTCATTTGTCAAATGTGCTGCGTTCGACGATTCAGGTCTCCAATGCTCGTAGTTCAAGAAATTTCTATCATTGAGTATAAATTGAATTTCCCCGTCACGGTAAACTATTACCTTGAATGGGTAATATAAAACTTCTGCCTTGTACTGCCCATCAGTGCCATATTCAATCACCAACTTATCTTTATGTTGGTTATATTTAGTTCCTGCTTTCTTTTCATACGACAAATTCAGAGATTGAAACGACCACTTAGGAGTTTCGTTATATCTTTCAGTATTAACAAGCTTGTTATTCAAGTTAATCTTTTTTCTCTGTTCTTCGTCTACCCTAATTCTTATATTATTCTTATCCAACAATGATAATTCGAATGGTAACACAATTTCCTCATTGATTCCTTCAACCTCTTTCAAAATATTCCCATTTACTATGAAGTCCTCAGATTCAAACTGTATAGACTGCGGATCTATTGCATATTTAGGTTTATAATTGGGGTTTTCTTTAATGTTATTAGCGAAGTGCCTATTTCTAAAACAAAATCCCGAAGTTTCACAATTTTTAAATAAATACTCCTTATAGCCTAGTGCTTTTTCAATCTGTAGAAAAGCTGTTACAAGTAGTACAATCGATATAAGAAACTTCATCTTAGACGCTGTTCTGCAATAAATGTAGAGAAGCAGTTGCTTTGCAAAATTCGTTTCTGTATCAGTTCTTCTCATTTTGAGAACTAAAGCATATTCAAAATTATTTTCTTCTACGAATAACTCCATATATTATTTTAAGCAGGCATTCATAATCACAAGAGTACTACGCGATAAGTGATCTATGATTATCATTCCAGAATACCATTTTAATTAAGTGTTGATTCTCCTTATCTTAGGTATGAGAATAATGCTACTATTCTTCAACAGCTGAAAAAAAAAAAAACTACATGATTATTCCACTCTAAATTCCAAGGATACGAGTTACTCCAAGTATGCTTTCTTTAAGCAGATGTCCTTAGTCTACAAATATAATCAGGCATTCCGTATAATAGTAAAGAAAATAGAAGTCGTGTGTTAATTGTCAAAAATGGCTGGACAAAAAAAAAAGTCGTCGCATATCTAAACGTATTTATCAATTGTATCAATACTGCAGTTCCAATTAATTTTAAGTATCTCTAACTAAGTAATTTCTATTGCTACTAAGAGAGAGACTAGGGCCGATAGATTGTTATATTCATAGTTCTTGAGATTAATTAGGCATTGTCTACGATATGGACTACGACAATGATAAAAAGAGACTCCATGAAGATAGTGATAATTCTGAAGTTAAGAAGCACAAACCTTTAGATGTGTTGAGCGAGGATGGGCCGTTAACACAGAAAGATGTTGTTTACTTTAAGAAGGAAGCTATTTGGAGGCAAATGAAAAGTTATAAGCAGAAATGTACGCTTTTGGCGAAAGACGTGAACGATATTAAGCAGAATTATGAATCTAACGAACGAAAAATTAACGTTTTAGATTCATGGTATGAACTGATTATTAATTTATTTGGTGAAAAGACAGCCCTGAATGTTGAGTTGAATGAAACTTTATTGATTAAATTAACTAATGTGCCAATAGGAGATCTAGATGCCTTATTGGAAAAGAGAAGAAAACAGTTATTGACTATATTAAGCCCAGTAGTTGAAAATTCGAAGCTTTCAAACATTGATAAAAGTGATGTTTTAGAAAAGGTTGAAGCTTTGAATGCAGAAGTGGCCACACTTAAATCGGAAAATAATACATTAAGCAAATTAAAATCTCAATTTGAGAGCAAGGTGGAAGATTTACAAACGCAGTTGTTGACGTTAGTAAAAAATAATGATAGAAAAAGTTCTAAAACCCTCCAAAGAATTGACGAGAGCCTAACAAACGGATCGGATATTAAAGAAGAAACAGCAGAGAATGTAAAGTCTGAAACTAATAATAACACAGCAGATAAGGATGGAAATTCTGTGGATAATGAAGAATTTGAAAGGATAAGTTTAGAAATAGAAGAGTTGAAAAGTGATAATAGGCTATTAAAAGAACTGATGAATCAAATTAATGCAAACTATAATAAAGTGGTAGAGGAAAATCTTCTGTTATCTAATAAACTAGAGAATTTGAATGAGAATGACTTGATTAATTCCGTTATGTATCAAGAATTGGCTGCACATAATAAACAATTGAATGAAAATGTGAATAATTTGCAAAAAATCAACGACACAACAGTAAATAAGTTAAATGAGTTGGAGAGCAAGCAAGCAAATGTGAAACACTTGCTTGACAAGGAATTGAGAGACGAAAATGAAAACTTGAAACAGCAATTACAGAAAAGTGAAAACGATTTGGTCAGAATTCGAACTGCGAGAGATGAGTTATTATCTAAACAGACAATATTGAAAGCTGATCTTGAAAATCAAACGACTAATTCTGAATTGAATAAGTTAAATAAGGTCTTGAATGAGAGAATCAATAACTTGGAAAAAGAAAGACATGACACTAGTGATAATGATAAAATAAGCGAATTGTCAAAGGATGAATTGATCCAACGGGTGAGCATGTTAAATAGTGAAATCAAAGAAATAGAACAGGCGTTCCAAGAGACAAGAGAAAATTCAATATCCAAGTTAACGAGCATTACAGATCAAGAAAATTTAGTCAAAAAGTTAACCATAGAGAAGACAAAGGCTGACCAGAAATACTTTGCCTCTATGAGGCTAAAGGACTCTTTAAGTTCCGAAAACAAAATATTAAAAGCACAGGTAAATAAATCACAAGAATTAGTAAATAAACTAAATGAGTTAGAAAAGAGCTATTTGGATAAAATCGAGATATTGACCAAGTCGAATAATGATTTTAAAATCATTAGACAGTCAGCTCTTCAAGAGAACTCTAAATTACAGGAAACATTAAAGTCAATCGAGGTTAGAAAAGCAAGCTTAGAAAAAGAAATTTTAAGCATGAAGGAAAAACACAGCGATAAAATCAAGGAAAATACAAACCTTACACAGGAACTAAATGAGAAAAATTTATCGTTGGGCAAACTTGAGCACAAACTAAAGTCAACTGAAAGTTTATTGAAGAAGTACAAAACTAACAATACTTCATCTATATTACAAGAGGACGAGAGACAGCTAGAAGCACTTCGTTCGATTGCAAAATGCTCTGTCTGTTCTAAAAACTGGAAGGATACTGCGATAACGGTATGTGGGCACGTTTTCTGTCTGGGATGTACTCAAGAACGTTTAGCAGCTAGATTAAGGAGATGTCCAACATGCAACAAGGGATTTTCAGCTAACGATTTGCTTTCTATCCATTTGTGATTTATAGTCGTGTATAGATAATAGTACACCTTGTATATATGATTCAGGTAATTGTAGCACGCGTCATCGAGTATGAGCTGACTTGCTTTGTAGCAGAGAAGCGTTTCAAGAAGTCATGGTCACCCAAGAAGCTTTAACCACATATTCTACTAGCCAGCATTCAGTTAATATCATACACTTCCAGAACAACTACCAGTTTCAAACCTTGATTTGCTACTCTCGCGCATCTACACCTCTTTCAAACGATTGTCAATACCAACCACAAACGCCTCCCACATTCTAATTATAACCCCTCAATGTTTTTCTTTCCTAACAACCAAATAATCCGAACATACATCGCCATCCATTCGTCTTCATGCCAATTTGCGAGCTATTCCTCCTAATTTGAAAACTATACTACAATAAATTAAATGCTACATCTTTTTCTATGATGAGCCAGCAACACCTTCCATCGTATATCTGCCGCCCTTGCAAGGACCTACGCGTCTCCCAAACCTTATCCAGGGCGTAACATGTCTGTACATCCAGCCACTCCGTTTCGAATGGAGCATTTCCGGGTAATAGTACTCACAATCTCGTGCATCTCATATGTTGTGCTCGGTTTAGAGTTCCTTGCTGTCCCACAACCTATCGGGACATTACGGGTAATTCATGTCACGCAATTTCCGCTCAAGCCAGCTCCTAAGAGGGCCCCATTACCCGCTTTTCCTCTTCGTCCATTGCTTGCAAAAATTCACACCAGTCTCATCTACAAACGTTACAGTTGTTAACACGTACTCTTAATCTCTTCCGAAGCCACCGTCACTATTCTTATAGGTTTAGTATTCATGGCGTCTAATTAAGTCTAGTGTTCACGAGAACCTTTTTTACAGTATTCTCACCATATAAGTCCCCATGGAGTATCTACAAGTGCTTATCAATGCTAATACTCAGAGTGGTTGATAATGTAGTCAGACGACGGTGGCAAACAAGTAGTAACAATTGTAAAAGATAAGTCGTGTATTATGACTAATTGCAAAATTTTTCTTTTGCGCCGAAAATCTCTTGTAAGTATAAATAAAGATAGAATCCCGTTCGAATTTCAAATGCGGCCATTAAAATTTTAATTGGACAGAAAAAAAACAAAAAAGTTGCCCTAGAAGTTTTGATTGGTACACGACCTCAAAAACAATTTCGAGGAAGCTTTAATATACAGTACAAGTTTTTTTAGCCTAAGAAAACACTTTTTGTGTATTTTGTGTTCCTTATAACTAATATACACCACCTCCTGTAAAATCCAGTTTATATACAGGACTATAGGGGTAACAATTCACGTGAATATCGTTAACAAATACTAGCATCAGTTCGCCAGCAAGTATATTTGATCTATAAGCCTTCAATACCGGCAAGACGAAAGAATCATACATGTCCATGTCAGAAGGTACAGAACAACCACAATTAGTTCCAGAGACTAATACGCCTGTCCAAACACCTTCATCGGACAATTTCTTCCAAGGAGACAAAGAATCAGGTCAGCTTGAGCAGCAGAAGAAAGATGTAGAACCAGAGAAGCCATTATCGCCACCCAATCCGTCCCCTAGTCCAGAAAAACACAGGATGGATGAAGAACCAGATCATGAGCCTGCTGAGAAAAGAGCCAAGTTGGACGAGAACGGGCAAGAAGGTGATGTGGGCGAGCAAGCTGAGCATGGTGAGCAACCCGAGCAACCTGAACAGCAGCAGCAAAAAGGGCTTCCTACTTTTACAGAACCTGCTCCTAAGCCAGCACCAGAACCTGATATGAATAATTTGCCGGCCAACCCTATGCCTAAGCATCAGGCTAAGTTTGCCGTCAACGTCATCAAGGCTGTCAAGCGTTTAAGAGACGCTGGTCCATTTGTGCATCCGGTTGATATTGTTAAATTAAACATCCCCTTCTATTATAACTACATTCCAAGACCTATGGATTTGTCGACTATAGAAAGAAAGATCAATGCTAACGCTTATGAAGAGCCTAGCCGCATTGTCGAGGACTTTAATTTAATGGTAGCTAACTGTTGCAAGTTCAATGGTGAGCAAAGCGGTATTTCCAAGATGGCGAAGAATATTCAAGCACACTTCGAAAAGCATATGTTGAATATGCCTCCTAAGGTATTACCAAATAATGGTGCTACTGTTCCAGCAAACTCAAGAAGAAGAGCAGTTGTTGCAGATTCGGGTGATAAGAAAAATTCGGTAGCGGCTCACAGACCAAAAAGAACTATTCATCCTCCGAAGTCTAAGGAATTGCCTTACGATGTCAGACCAAGAAAGAAGAAGTACGCTGCAGAATTAAGATTCTGCAATCAAACCATCAAAGAATTGGTATCTAAGAAACATTATAATTACAACTTTCCCTTTTTAGCACCTGTTGATACGGTGGCTTTAAATATTCCTAATTACGCGGATATTGTCAAAGAACCAATGGACTTAGGTACAATTCAAACCAAATTGGCAAACAATCAATATGAAAATGGTGATGAATTCGAAAGAGATGTTCGTCTAGTTTTCAAAAATTGTTACGCTTTCAATCCTGAGGGTACTGATGTTAATATGATGGGACACAGATTGGAATCTGTTTTTGACAAAAAATGGGTTAACCGTCCTATCCCTCAACCAACCCCCGCTAACTCTGACTTGGATGATTCTTCTGATGAGGATGATGACGAACCTGAAATTAATGAATCTATGCTTTCAAGTGTTCCCGCCATTCAATTTTTAGAGAATCAATTAATCAGAATGAAGCAAGAATTGGATGAATTGAAAAAGCAACATCTCGACAAATTAAGAGAGCAAAGAGATGCCAAGAGGAAACGTAAGAGATCGAAGAAGTCGAAATCTCGTAAAAACTCATCTGTTGAACATCCTAACCAACCTATAGTTACTTATGAAATGAAAAAACAAGTAAGTGAAATGGTTCCAAATTTGACTGATAAGAAATTACAATCTTTAGTTAAAATCATTAAGGATGATGTCGATTTGAGTAATGAAGAAGAAGTTGAATTAGATATGGATCAATTAGAAGATAGAACCGTATTGAAATTATACAACTTTTTGTTCGGAAAGAAGGCTTCATCGTCTTTAATGAATAAGAAAAAGAAGAAATTATCGTCTGGTGCAGGTTTAGACCAGTTAGAACAATTGAGAAGTCAATTACAGTTATTCGAAGATGCTGATAAACCTTCTTCTCATAATGGAATCATGAACATAGGTAATGATCAAGAATCGTCAGATGATGACGATGTAAGTTCTGAAAGTTCTGAAGAAGAATAAGCACTTCGATAAGTCCCTTCATCTTACCATTCTGGCATACTCTCTCAACATTTTCAATTTATCACTGTGTATTATAAATCGTTATTTAAAATTATGTATATTAATATTAACCCATCGAAATAATTGTTCTTGTAGCATTACCATAATTATGCACCGCATCAATTTTTTTTTTTTTTTTCGTTATTTTGAAAAATGTGAAGATCTCTTATCTTCACTTACATCAACATATTACGGGTACAGTATAGCTTCATAGAAATATCAAGTCTTGAATAATAGTGTTATTAGAGTCAAATACATTGCTGCTACTTTTTTATTTTTATTTTTTTAAAGTCCAAGTCAAATATTTGTCATTAAGTCATGATTGAAATACTAAACCAAACGTCAAACTTATCTCTTCAGGATAAGAATATTTCGCCAAATACAAGTACTTTACCACCAAGAGACCCGCAGCATAATCCTTTGAAGATTTTAAAATATACCCGTAATTCTAAGAATAGGCCGGCGTTCATCGCAGGCCCTATGGTTAGGTATTCTAAATTACCCTTCAGAGAATTAGTACGAAATTACAATACAGACATAGTGTATACTCCAATGATATTAGCCAGGGAATTCGTTAGAAATGATATTGCTAGATTATCAGACTTTACGACTAATGCAGGCGACAGGTCTGTGATTGTTCAAGTTGGCTGCAATAATGTCAAGGATTTACTAAAATTTGTAGATATGATTCACCCATACGTTGATGGTATAGGATTAAATTGTGGTTGTCCTATAAAAGAACAAGTAAGGGAAGGTATCGGTGCTGCATTAATGTCGGAACCTGAATTAGTTTCCGAAATGGTCAAAGCTGTAAAAGATAAATATAAAGATTCAGTTATTATTGAAACCAAAATTAGGATACATCCTGATATAAATGAGACTATCAAATTTGTGAAATTAGTAGAAAAGAATGGGGTAGACTTCATAACTGTCCATGGGAGAACTAAGAATACTAGATCATCACAACCGGCCAATTTTGATGCAATTAAGACCATTAAGGAAAGTGTATCTGTGCCGGTAGTTGCAAACGGTGACTGCTTTTCGTTGAAAGATGCACATGAGATAGCTGAGTACACGGGTGTAGATGGAATTATGGCAGTTCGTGGTATTCTAGCAAATCCGGGTCTATTTAGTGGATATGAAAAGACACCGTGGTCAGCGATCGAATTATTTTGGGATTTGGCAACAAGTTATGGGTTACCTTTTAGAATTACACAACATCATCTATCAGAAATGTTAGATAAGGTCATTCCTAGGAAGTACTTAAAAGAAATGAATGAAACCACTTGCTTAATTGATCTAATTGACTGGTTTGATAAAATATTTATCTTAAAAAGAAAACATGAAGAAAACTTTGCAACCGCAATTGAACCAGTATGGAGAATTAATAGAGAAGAAATAGGACATATATAGATTATTGTACAAGTATTAAATATCTATTTATATATACGAGTAATATACATAGTTTAGTAAGTTTAGTAAGTGGTTTATTTCTCATTGCCCAAAAAATCCTTATTCTGCAATGATATACTTCTAGTCATATTGTTGACTTTGTAAATTCCAACCAACTGTTGCGCCAATTCAAACATATTGTTACGCAACGAAATAACGACGAATTGAGCATTTTTTGTCCTCTCTTTAATATAATTAGCAACAATTGAAACATTTCTAAAATCTAATGCAGCATCAATTTCATCCATAACGTACAATGGAGTAGGTTTGTATCTATGGAGAGCAAAAACCAATGCTAATGAACTTAAAGTCTTTTCCCCTCCTGATAAATTCGAAATATTCTTCCAAGACTTTTTAGGAGGCATGACACTAAACAATATACCTTCTGAAAATGGATCTAAACTATCCACTAACTCCAATTCAGCGTTACCACCCATAGTGATCATTTGGTACATTTCTTTAAGAGTCATAGATATTGTATTAAATCCTTCCATAAATTCATCCAACCTTTTACGTTTCAAATCCTCGCAGTAACTCTTGATTTCATCTCTCTCATCAACAGCAGTATTTAAATCACTTCTACGAGACTCAAACTCTGACTTTTTCGAACCATATTCTTTCAAAACTTCAATGTCAACTTTAACAGTACTCATATATTTCTCTAATTCGTCAATTTCGTCCTCAACTTCGCTCATATTAAGAGACAGCAATGAATTGTCATTCACTTCTTCGATTATTGCACCATTATATTTCGCACGTTCATCTTCATCAAGCCAATCAATATATGGGGTCACATCCCTTATTATCAACCCTTGTAAACACTCCTCATCTTTTTCTATATGATTTTGTGCCTTTCTGATTATTGAATTGTGTTTCTCGAGTTTATTTTCAAGTTCAATTTCAGTGGACTTAAAAGCGTTCATTTGTTGTGCCCTTTCATCTAACTTAAGTTTGATATTTTCCAAGGTTTCTTCTTTCTCTTCCTTCTCGCTCTCTATCTCTTTAATTTTAGACGCAAGAGCTTCTAACACGGAATCTTGCTGTTGAGATTGGATTTCAACTAATTCCCTTTCTGTTTCTTCTAGTTCTTTCTTTGATTCTTCAATAATCTTATTGTGTCTCTTAATATCATTTTCCAACTTCCTGATGCCCATTCTATCATTCGACGTCCTTTCGTTGATGATTTCAATTTTTTGCTTGATCGAATCAACTTTTGAATTCTGCAACCTTAACTCTACACCACCAGCATTCATTATTTTTTCTTCCAATGCTTTGATTTGAGTTTCCAAGTCGATCATATTAGATTTCAACTCCTTCTTGTCTTCTACTAATACCATCATTTCATTTTGCTTTTCTTTTATTTGTTTATCGAACTGCTTGCTATTATTATCATTCTCACTTTCAGCAATAAGCGTTTTACAAACTTTCAGAACTTCCTTTTTCTCCGAAGTTAAGGCATCAATATCTAACTTTAACCTCGAAATGCTGAACTCAATGTCTGGTTTCATATCTTTTAATTTACGTAAGTTTTGCATTTTTTCTTGGAATTCTCTACTGTCGAGTTCAAATTTATTCTCCATCGTTACTAAGTCTTCCTTCATTTGCTCCACGTCATCAGGACTTATATCCATGGCATCAGAGCTAGACGCAGAAGAAGACAATTTCATTGCACCTTTAGCATAATAGGCACCACCGCCAGACATCGTACCGGACGTGTCAACAACCTTACCATCTAAAGTTACAACTTTAAAGCGTTTAGTGCCGTATGCAACCTTTTTCGCCTCTTGCAAATCAGACGCTACTAATGTGTTAAAAACCTTACTGTAAAATGCTGGTAAGAATTTTGAATCCTGGGGAGTTATCAAATCGAACAATCTTTTAACAGTGGCTGGATTTCCAGGTGTTTGAATTGGTGCTAAGTTAAACTTCCTCAATTTATTCAAGCAGATGAAATTGGCATATCCAAGTTTGTTCTTGCGTAAATAATCAATACATGTTTGAGCTGTTTCAACTGTTTCAACGACCATCGAATCCAATGCTGGACAAGCAGTAGATATAGCGATATCATATCTATCATCAATAACACCTAAGTCTCCTAGCCTCCCATAAAACCCTTCTATACGTCCTGATTTGGCTAGCCTCATTAAACTTGATAAAACTTTGTTTTTATTTTGATGATTAGAGAGTGAGTTCATCGAGTCCTGCGTTCTCTGTCTAAAATTGACCAATTGGGATTTCCGTGATTCTAATTGTGTCTTTTCATGTTTGCATTGTTCCTCGCCAATCCCAATTTGGTTAATGATATGAGATAACTTTGTTTCAGCTTCAAGAAGTTCTGCTTCTTTTTGTTTACCTTCGGTTTTAATTTGTATGAGTTTTTCTTTAGAATCATCCAATTGCTTGGATATACTTTGCTTCTGGGTCCGCAACATCTCGATCGATGAGTTTATCAATTGTATAGCACTTTCCTTTTCTTTCAATCTGTCGTTCCATGGCTCTAATTTGGTTTGCAAGGTTTCTATTTGCTTCGTAAACTCTGATGTTTTATCAGTTAATTTCATCCTAATTTCATCTAATTTATTCTTTTCTGATTCAAGCTCATTTGTCAAGTCTTCCAATTCATTCTTAGATTGAATTAATGTTTTACTATTTGACTCCAATTTTTGTTGACACATGGCTTCTGTCTTTTCCAGGGACTCCTTTGATTTCAAAATTTTCTTAGATTTATTGCTCAAGTTTTTAATCTTCTCATCAATTGCAACATTGGTCTTGTTAATCTGCTTTTGCTTTTTCGTAATAGAATTAATTTTATCGTTCAATTTGGAAATATACTTAATCATATTGTCATGTTGCTTGGTGGACTCCTTGATACCTTCCCCTAATTCTTTATTGGAATTTTTCTCCTGTTCAAGCTTAGCCAATAAATCATTAACAACATCCTGATTCTCATGAAGAACTTTCCTATTCTCAATGATACTTGCTTGATATTGAATAGACTTTTTGCTGATAAGCTTCTTTTCCATCTCTAAGAATCTTAAAGCTTCCACTTTTTTATCCTCAAGCAGTTCTTTATCTTTTTCAACCAAATCTAATCTATTTTCTTTTTCTAAACAAACGTCGTTCAATTCTTGTACCTTTGTCAAGTTTTCTTCTATCAACTGTTTATATTTCGTGGTACCTATTATATCTTCCAAATACTCTAATAAACCGTCATCATTCTCACGTTCTGCTTTCGCCTTCATTTGTGCAATAGACTCGACTTCACCCTGTAAAATCAAAAATCTTTTATGATCCAAATCAATTCCTTTATCTCGCAAAAAATTTGTAACTTCAGAGTAGTTGCTAGCTTTACCATTAAGGAAATACTGGGAAGAGTTGTTTTTAAAAGCCTTACGACTTATAACCAATTCTGAATCTTCAATAACCTCTGACTTAGCGTTATCGTCAGGACTATCCAAAACGTGATTAAAATGAATGTCTACTTGACAGTAATCTAGTTTATTTCCTCCAGCAGAATTATGAATAAGCTCTGATAATTTTCCTTGTCTCATTTTCAGCGCTCTGAAACCAAAGACGAATAACATGGAATCAATCACATTCGATTTACCACTCCCGTTTGGCCCCACGACAGCCGAAAATGATGCGTTAAACGGACCGATTACTTGCACACCAGCATACGACTTAAAATTAGTCAAAACCAATTTATTTATTACTAGTCTAGGCTCATTCGGTTTATTCGATGATTGAGATGAATTTTCTTTTCTCTTGCTAGGAGATTGAAGTTGGATCGTCGTCTGTTGTTGCGAATAACTCAATCCGCTGCCATTCGCCGCTTCTTCCTGTACTTCCTTGATAGTAGGCGGTGGAGGCAAAAGATCCACTTGATTCAATATTACCTTATTTTCCTGGCCCGCTGACCCGTTTGCTCCGTTTACTGGTTTAACATCGTGATCTTTCATGGCGTCGTTCACTAATTTCGAATCAGCATCAACAAACTCATCATATACAATATCATCTTCATGTTTAGAAATGCTTCCGTTGTGAATAGAGCTCTCATTATCGATCCCATTCTCTTTCAGAACATCATTATACAGTTTATCTCCATCCGTCTCTTCATTGTTGGGTTGATCTGGAACAAAATCACTATTATTTATAAACGTATCATCTTCGTCACTATCGACCAATCTTCTTTTAAGTTGTCTTTTCCTTTTCAAGCCCATTGTAAGGATGTCTTCTTGTCTATCTGATAGCTAAGGATGTTTGGAGCTTATAGTCTGTTGTGATCACTAGTACTCATGTCATTAACCTGACACGCTCTACATCATCGAGTAAACAAAAACATCTGCTACTATGCACTACAATTACACAAAATTGATCTCTTAATTAAATATTCGTTTACTATTGTACATGATGGAAACTACTATAATAGTCTATATTTCTAGCAATATGATAGACATTGAGTCTTATGATAATTCGGATGCATTAGAGTATTCAGATTAGTCTTTGGACTCTTTTTTCTTATCTTTTTTCTCTTTCTTATCTTTCTTATGTTTCTTTTCTTTCTTTTCTTTCTTATCGTGTTTTTCTTTTTTCGACTTCTTGCTTTCCTTATGAGACTTATCTTGTTCTTCCTCTTCCTCTTCTTCTTTCTTTTCGTCTGATTCATTGTCGCTCGCAACTTCTGTTGCCACAGGGTCGGTCATTTCTACATCTGCAGATACATCAACTTCTGAGTCATCAAATTTGATTTTTTTGTTCTTAGGTTCTTCTGAAACATCAGCACCATCATCATCAAACTTAATCTTCTTGTTTGTGATCTCTGCTGCTGCAATTGTTCCCGATGTTGATCCAACAACCTCTGATAATAAAGGTGGTAAGCCTCTCAAGTCTCTTTGCACTCTTTTCAATTGACTAAGAATTGCACTGCTTCCAGAACCGCTAGACAATCCTGTATTCGAAAAGGTAATTTGGCTTGAATCTAACGAGCTTGGTAAAGATCCAGCTATAGCTTCACTGACTGAAATGAAGTCTGTTAATATAATTTCGGCTTCTGATTTATTTATTGCCTGCGATGCCTCAACATGAACTGCCGTTGGAGTATTTACTGCTGATGGGATACTTCTCTTAGGACGATACGCTGACATACTTATATCCTTTATGAATGTGTGTTAGTGAAGGATAAAAAGCTAACATCTCAAGAAGCCGCAAATATTTTTTTTTTGGTGATGATCTTTAGTTAGTGCTAAGTTTTACTACTTGATCTATTTTTCACGCGTAAATTCTCTACTTGGTCGCTTCAACTAAAAACTGAAAAATTATCTTGACTTAGAGGTTGAATATTATCAAGTAACGTACATTGCAACAAACCAAAACCAAATGTGGTCGCTATCTGCTGGAATTAGAAGAAGCACTGTGAGTGTTCTTCAACAGTCTTATCGTCATTTTTCATGTTTGACAAAACCTAATACTCCATTAGCATCATTAAGGACTATAAATGGTAGTCCAGTCAAAAATGTCGATATGAACAGTATAAACTTAATCTCAGATAAAAACCAAGCCAACTCTACCCTTCAGCTTATATTTGGATTTGTTCAAAAGAGATTCAAATCCAGAGGTAATACATATCAGCCATCTACGTTAAAGAGAAAGAGAACATTTGGATTTTTAGCAAGATTAAGAACTAAAAATGGAAGAAAGATTCTATCAAGAAGAAAGGCGAAGGGAAGATGGTACTTAACCCACTAAATGATGCTGGACTCATTAATTTCACAATAACTTTCACATCATTGATTATTCAATGTAAATAAGTTTATTTGTAACTTGTAAATATGCATTTAAATATAAATCTTAGAAAAGCTCATATATGTAAACTATGTTAAATATGCAAAAACTACAGCATCTTGAATATTGTTTAATTAGCTACTATGCTTTGCCCAATATCTTTGAGTATTGTAATTCCACTTCATGAATTAATCTCTGCAAGCTAACGATACCCAATTGATGAGTAGCATTGGGAAACTTGTTCCTATGTAATCCAAACCATTCCAATGGTGGGGTTGCATTCCCCAATTCTTTTAATTGAGGCGCCTCTATAATAGGAGGTGCTAGTGGTGAATAGCTGAATTTCGAGTCACTTGAAACTTTATTTAAAGTATTATTAATAGCTTGGTCAATCTCGTTTGTTGGATCTTCATCATTAAACGATTTAGAAGCAGAAGATGGTTTTGGATCATTTGCAAACATATTTTCTTTAAATTCAATATTCACTGCGGATGTAAGTTGGTTGTTGCCCTTTTTATATTCGGTACGTGATGCAAAGGCATTCTTATGGATTGCATACATTTCACGAATAAAAATGATTGAACCTAAATTCCATCTAATATCAACCGATTTACCAAATGATGATTGATATAAATACTCTATAAGATTAGATTGATACTTTTGAAAGGTTCTCATGGAGATTTTGAAAGATGGGAAAACAAATATTGTGCCACCTGCTGCCTTACGAGCATGCCCTACAAACTCATTAACGCTGCATTGACTTATGAAATCTTCCAGCATTATACTGGTTATCGACAAAGAAACATTTAAATCATTAAATTGGATATCTAATTGATTGGATATACCCTTGCTGTACTCATTTTGTTGGAAGTTTGCTATGGATTCATCCAATGTTATAACGAGGACCTTCGAATCACTAAATGATGATGGGTAAACATGAATAAGTAAATTACCAGCTATTACTTCTATCTTGGTCTCTAATTTCTTCACTGTCTCTAAAATTTCATTGCTTGCAGTTCTCTTGAAACCAGAATTTCCAATGCTCTTTTCTCTTGAAG
Organism: Debaryomyces subglobosus; assembly: GCA_003708965.2. NCBI lineage: Eukaryota > Fungi > Ascomycota > Pichiomycetes > Serinales > Debaryomycetaceae > Debaryomyces > Debaryomyces subglobosus. The sequence goes on along the minus strand of PPOW02000021.1, from coordinate 12,154 downwards.
AATCCCTCAAAGTTTCTTTGTATGACGTTCTGTTCTCTTGTATCATTCGAATTATTGCATTATATATGTCCAATACATTAGAAGCCGCCAACGAAGTTATATACAATTCTGCATTGTCGAACTTAGTAGTAACAAATAAGTGATCCTTCGATATATTCAATTCGTTTTTTTTATTAAAAATATCAATCGAATACTTTTGAATATTAGCTATCGCAAAAACGTGATAATCAAAGGACAATTTGAGTTGAAAGCTTTCGATTCCTCCTGAAACTAATATCAAGGGAACATCCAAGGTTGTTTCATTATTATTTTTCCAAGTAATCGCAGTATGTAAAAATATACTATTGATATTCAAAACACCGCTTAATCTTCCTTCTGCTAATAACATAATCGAATTTACTCCTAACTTTAATTCTTGTGCCCAGTCCGTAGATTTCTTGGAAACAACCCATATTCTATCAGATTTTAACATAAAATTTCCTAATGATTGGCCAAAATCCATTCTCAAAGAAACATTGAATATCATAAAAGTTAAAAACCAAGGAAGTGCATAAGTCGTTGAAACTTCTTTGAAGCGAGATGATATATTCTTATTCGCAGCTAACTCAGATGTCTTATTGGATTGGTGTACACCTTCTCTATTGCTACCAATATCTGAGTACGATACTGGTTTGGATTTTGGGAACCAAATATCTTTAAACAAGTTCAAGTCTTGGAACTGTTTGACGTTAATGTAGGCTTCGACGTCTGTAAATGAGCCGGAGCATAATATATTTAAAACCTTTTCCATTTTCACAGAACTTGTTAACAAAATCCGTTCCAACCCAATCGAACCGCTCACCTCTCTTGAATATATATGCTGAAGTGATGCAGATATAGAATCAAACTGGACTGCTGCTGTTATTGATGGAGTTTCGTTAGGACCAGTATTTATTTGCATGTATATGCCATCTATTCCCACTATTGTCGCAACCTTTGCTGTAGGCTCACAACTTAATGATAGCTTTTGTCTTTCAATTCTCACACCAATATGAATATCGAAATCATTTAACAGGTCGCCAAAATCAAAATCTTTAGTTGACTCATACGTAGCTTTCTTCGCCAGATTTGAGTTATCCAAATTTGTCTTACGCATCATTTTTTTAATACCTTGTGCAATATCCATTATAACAGGCATGCATGAAGAATATAGGGTATTATCAGAAGAAGACGTGAGAATTTCACTCTTGATAATATGACTTTTATTTGCATTCTTTTGATGCTTATACATCGTAGCTATTTTAACAGCCGGTGAATGAAGAAATAATGATGGTGGATTCAGGTCATCGCTATCTCTCAAGCGATAAAGCAAAACGTTCGATCCAGCAAATGTAGCAATGAATTCTATCGATGCAAATGCAGATTTGAATGATTGTATATAATCGCCCTTTGAATCTGAAGTCTTCGGTTCCGTTTGAACGATTACTGGTTTTACTCTTTGGTTGAAAAATTTTTGAACCTTAGATACCGAAGTTACTGTATGTTCCAATATTATTATCGAATCCGAAAGAAATTTGACATCTAACTCATCACCATTCATTATTATTCGCATATTCTTATGATCTTCAACGCCATCAATGGTGTATATTAATTGCATATTAGGTAAGGATGCACGATTCAAGTTTTCTTTTTCTGAAGCAATACTATAAAAGTTGGAGGAACGAAATCCATTTGCAACCGAAAGATATGCGTCTATCAATGTGAATTTACCTAGGTTATCCTCCACGACTGCAAAAAAACGTTCTGCACCCAAAATAATTCCAGGATAATCTTTGCCTGACTCTCCAAATAGCCAGCCAATGCAAAAGTTATAACTCAATACATGTATAACTGAAAACAGAAATAACGGAATTTCTAGATTAGACTTTTTGGAGGAACCTAAACCTTTTTTGTTTGTTTCGTTCCTACTAGTTTTGAAAATTTTTAATGCAGCAGCAGTTAATTTATCAACAATATTGACTAATTTAATAATTAGCTGAGGACTTAAGCAAACTCTGCAATATTGAGACTCAACTTGAAGAGACAGCATTTCTTCAGACATTTCGTTGTCATTATAAACTTTAACTGAAAGATTTACATCCAAAACGTTAGATAGTCCAACAGGTACTGATCTGTCAATAATTGAAACTCTTGTAGTGGGTATGAACAAATTACCATACAAGGGAACTACTGAACCAATATTATTTCCATTTTGAATAAGATTTTCAAAGTTATAAATTCCCAAGGAAAAATTCTCTAGCTCAACAGCTATCTTGGATGTATCTACAAAAGTCGATACCCCAATATAATCATTGGTGAACTTTGATCTAAAGACAAGCTTTTCAAACATTTCTTTGAGATTTATACTTCTTTCCTCCGAATCTGTGCTCTCTTTGGACTCGTCTTTATTAACAATTGCATTTAAACGCATAATCTTGCTTTCCACGAGGTCCAAATTTGCTGCAACGACTTCTATGGATTTGATTATTTTAGGTATGAAAACTTTAGTATAGCCCATACTAGATGAAGTAGATATTGCATACTTCTCATCTATCAGGTTGAATTTAATAGAATTAAGTATTTGTGAGTTTTCAAATTCTATAATAAACGTCTTGTTAATACTAGAACCAAAAGTTAATTTCTGTACGAAAGATTCTACAACCGACATTTCTTCCGCAAAGTGCCATGATAAATGACTGTCATCTACAGTACCTCTTAACTTCAAAGGATGGAATATATCAATCAACCAATGAAGTTCATTAACTTGAAATTCTATGGATACACTTCCTATTATCTCAAATAAGCATTTGCTCTCGTTAGATCCTTTCTCAGAAGTGCCTCTATTTTCTCCGGAATTACTATAGTCCAAAAATGTTTGCTTGAAAAATTCCCCATCATTTTCAAGCATGTACTTCAAAGAATCACATAAAGTGTCATTTTGATCTAAAACATTAAAATTACATTTACCAATAGATGCATCAATAATCTTAACCCCATTTCTTAGAGTCCCAAAGTTTGCAGCTTCTAAACCAAAATTCTCAAACTCCATGAAGACAAGTTTATTTTCCTTCACTGATAAAGTAAAATCAATTGTACCTGAAATGACCGACAAGCTGAAGGGTATCATATCGGATATTTCCTTAAGAGCAAAAACTTGGCCCGAACTTGAAAACTGATTTGAACTAATTTCAATAGAAGTATAGGGAAATGATATTCTTTGCAGAGATTCATTTACATTCGAAATAAACTCCAAATTAATGTTGTTAGATGCTTGAATAGATTCACTCTGAGATACCACATTCTCATCGCATTGCTCATTATTTGACCTCTGAGACATCTTTCTTAGTAAAGCAGGATACAAAGACAAAGCTAAAGGTGAAATCTTACTTTTGTAGGATTCTAAATTAAGTAAAATACTGCAATGTAACATTGACTCGATAATTCCCAAATTCATACTGGTTAAATCTTTAAATCTTTCTAACGAATGTGAATACGTTGTTGTTAAATCATGGAAATCTATGAAGTCTGCATCATTTCCTGGACTTATTAATGTAATATTAATATCACTTAAATGTATTTCAAAATCGGTATCATGATGATTCTCTATTTTAGCTTCTTGCCTCTTAGAGAAAATAAAATTGAAAAAGTAACTTCTTTGAATATCATCAACTTCCCAACTTCTCCACTGGGAAAATATGTCCAAGACTTCATCATACGCGTCATCAGGTGCTTCCCATTCAAAGTTTTTAAATAACTGATTCTGGTTGTTAAGCCAATTCTCAGGCAAGTGATCAAAAATATGACGTAAACGTGTCATAACTTTCCAACTATCAAAAAATCTAATATGATCTTTTTGGGACCTCAATACAGAAGCCGGCTTGGTCAATACCCCTGGATCATGATCAATATGAAAATCCCTTCCTGCCGTGGAAATTTTGTAGACTAACTCGGAGACACTTTTATTATTAGCAATCGCTAACCTTTTAAAGTCTGATAAAGCAGGACTAATTCTGTCGATTATTGAAACACAATAATCAAAAAGCCATTCGAACTGAGGTTCGTCGATTACTAAATCAGTATTCTCAACATCTAAGAAGCATATTAAATTGTCACTGCTATCAATTGTTTGCCAAAATTCTATGTTTCTAATACCCAAACTCAACGGTGAACTAAATTCAGACGGTCTAGAAACAGAAAGAAGGGCCTCTTTTAAATGAAGAGCTGCAACAAATTCGGAATCTTTCGTCATAGTTCGGTCACTAGTATCTCTTCTAATTGAATGCGAAAGTGCTAAGGATGGTTCTGTAATATTCAAGTTTATAATAGGTACTTTTGGTGAAGTACCAAACACTTCCAGAGGATCAGACACGTCAAAGTCTCCAAATTTCAAGTTAATCTCTTGAGTTACAAATCTGATATTATCAACCAACGATGGAGAAGTAATTAGAAGTTTGAGCTTCTGTATCACATCTACGTGTAGATCATCAATCAATTTGGTCAAAGAATAGTCTTTAAAAGACCTTGCAAGTCTGTACATATAAAATAAGGCTTGGGGTGTGAAAAACGTCATGATTTCACCAAGATCAAATATTAGATTATCAATTTTAAATTTAGAATCCTTTTCATAGTTCGGTGAATATTCATGAGTATTATAAGATGTTATGGGTGTCATTTTTTCAAATGCGATGGAATATTCATCCAGGGTCAGTGAAAAGCTTCGACTGCTGTCTCTGTTATCAAAGCTTGGCGCATAGACAGAGTAAGTATCATCCTCTATCTCTTCCATAGATGCTTTATTTAAAGGATAAGAAGCATCAACTAGAGTCAATGAAGTCATAATGCATCCATAAGCGTCAGCATAAACGTCATCTCTCTCAGATTCATCCAACACAAATGGACAACGGTGATATGGTGCATCATTGATTCTAATATGCTCTTGTTGTAACTTCTTAAATTCAGAAGATTTTTCCTTTTGCATGATATTATCCACAACAAGAGATGTTTCAAGAAACCCTAACAATTTTGACTCATCCGCAGCTTTAGAAACTATTTTGAATATTATCAGCGGTATAGAAGCTGAAAGCCTCTCTGAGTACCTTTCATTCGCCAAGTCATTAAACGATAGTAAAATAGAATCCAAATCTATTGAAAATAATGGACACTCTTTAGAATGTTTCTCTGTTTTTAAATTAATCAGAACATGTGGACATCTAAACGAAAAATTACCGGCGTTTGGAATAAAAGGGAATTCGGGATTCAACCCATTTTCCAAATCTTTGAATCCAAACGCAAAACTACGAAGTGAGGTCATAATCGCCAGAATAAAAAAGCCATCACTATCTATATTGATTACTTCAGTTGCAAAATCCCATTTAGAATAGTAAGTGACTTCTTTTGGTGGTAATCCAAACATTCTATGTGTATGGATAGTGAGGCCATCAATGGATGCATCTTGATTGTCTCCCAAATATAACTCAGTATATTTTGGAATATTAAAAATAGTCTCATCATCACCTTTTCCATCAACGAATGCTAAAGATATGGGCGAAAAGTCAGCCTGCAAATCAGAATAATAGTTCGTGAATCGAATGTCAATGTCAAATGAATCAAACCTTAGACCAACATGAGAGGAACAATCGTGCAAGTAATATGGCAATAATAACAATCCATGTCTAACTTGGAACATGAATAGTATATCCACGTCATTGACTGACTTGATCATTTTCCAATAGTTTAAATTAGACTTCTTAGAGGCAACGCCATCAGAATCGTCTGATACGTCTTGTAAAGACACTTCTTCAGCCTGTGACATCGTTTGCGATGACGTAGCCAATTCATCTGAATATTCCTCAAATGTTTTAAAATGCATATGATCTCCTAGATAATTCTCTCTTATAACGAATAAATACCTCATAACGAATCCATAAAATTTTAAAGTCACGAAGTCACCAAGGACCTTAATTACAACATGATTAGATGTGTTAATTTCAACCTCGTTGAAATAAGTGTAAGATCCATTAATTGTGAAGTCATTGCTCTTACCTATTATGTTGGACTTCATGAAAGCATTTGCTGTATGCCATTGAGGTGTGTCAAGTATAAATTTGGTGAATGAGGTACTTACGTTGTAATCAATAGTTGTCGATTTAGAAAATTGACCATAAAGTGGAATTGAAACTTCACAAATCAAATCATCTCCTTGAAAAGAAACATACTTGTTGCTACTAAAATCCAAAGGGTTATTAATGATATTATTATCATTGACATTCAAGTAAAGTTTGTACGTATTCAACTTCCAATTTATATGATAATGGAATGGCCTAAACAACTCATAAGGGAGAGGCGGACCAGACGCAAAGTCAGTAAAAATGTCTGAAATTAGCATGGTATGTTCCCTTAGAAAAAATAATTTCCCGTTATCACTTATATTATCGAAAATCCAATCACACTTACCATTCCATTTTAAAGGAAATCCAACTTTGCAGTCGATGCTATGTTTATCAGCCATGAACAAGATATCATGATTCACAGATGATCTCACTTCAAATGAGTTGAAAAAAGCCTTCAATTCGTTATTCCAGCCATTGTCTTTGGAAGCCACATATGAATTAAAAAATTGAACCTTGGAACCTTCTTTCATGTTTAATTCAAGCCAGCCAAATGGTCTGCTAACCTTACCTGCTTGATTATGTACATTATTCGTATTTTGGTTACGCAAAGTTTCTGTATGCTTACTGGGTTCTCTGGTTGGAACTCTAAAGATGACCTGATCTTTAACTGTTAATAAAAAAGTGAACCCATTATAGCCTCTTGCTTTAACAGGAGTATTATGTTCTTCGTTTGGCTTTGAATCACGAGCTAGAGTTGGAAAAAACATAGACTGTAATGGAGCTCTTTGTCTGTCAGCCCAAGGACCGTAATGTATGGTAGCCATTGACAACTCCATATCTACACCAAATTCTGGATCCTTCATCTCTGATTTTGGTAGACTTGGATTCAAAGGAGTTATCCCAGGGGAATCATAGTAATATGAAATTCTCGTAAAAGATGAATCCAAAATCAAACTATATTTGGCATATTCCTCATCTGTATTAATGTACCCTAAAAATTCCTGGCCCTCTGCCAGGTCACCAATATATCGTCTTAAGCCTTTCCATTGCTGAAATTCTTTATCTTCTTCATCATCATTTCGTTTCTTATTCCTTCTAAATGTGTTTTTTATTAGATGACTTATCGAATTGACAGCTTGATTGAAACGATACCATTGCTCGTATTTCTTCTTATTACTTGCGTTTTGTTTTTTATTTTTATTGCCCACCGGAGAGTAGTTTGGAAAATCATTAGGATTGGAATATTTGAATTTGTCGTATGCAATATTAGGCTTCATAGAAATCTGAAATCGTTCAAAATTAAAATTGTAAAAAAATCTATAATTGTCAAGAACACATGGTGCCTGAGAAATATCAACAATGGCATTTCCCATTTTATAAGATGCTATTAATATAGTGGGCGTGGTAATATTACCCAATACAACAGCCCCCCTCTTAATTCTAATATGAACAGGCAAAAATTTCAAAAAGAAAGACAAAGAAATCTGTCTGTTAGAAGAAGTATCCACACAGCTCTTTCCTCCATGATTTGGAGTTGTGGAAGGAGAAGATATTTTGCTGTCTCCGTTGGACATATTTTCCTTTGATGAGGAGCTGTTAGAATTGCTTGTCCGTATATTTTGAGGGTATTCTTCATCCGAACCTTTTCTGTTATTTCTTAAGAGATCTTTCTCGTCTCCTTCAGCTGCGTTCTCGTGTTCTCTTAATATTCCCATCATGTTATCATAAGCAGGAGTCCTGTTATACATAAATATTTCCAATCCATCTAGTAGTAATGTAAACCTAGCCGGAAGTTTTTCATTTTCCTCCCGTGTCGTCTGAATCAGCTCAGAATTTTTTTCGTTAAAGTAGTATTCAGAAAGTCTTGTAAGTTTAGAAATCCAGTATCTCCAAGTGAAGTTAACTTGTAGCACAGATATCGTTTGGTCGACCGTTGTTATGGTTAAATTCTTTGCTAATATACGCCCTCCTAGAAGCGATATTCGCAAAGATTCGACATTAATCCTTACTTTATATTTCTTCCATATTATCCATTTGAGTGCTAGTGAACACACAAATCCAACCAATCTTCCAAAATAAAAGATAAATGCAAGTCCCAAGATAAGCGCCAAAATCCAATCCACTAAGTATATCCAACTTGAGTTATGATCAATAGTACTATTTGCTACTGATATAAACGTTGACTGGAACGCCATATTGAAATGTTTGTGCTTTAGTTTCTTATCTCTTGAGTCTTCTTAACAGTTTATAAGTTATATAGAAATCAAAATTATGTCCGAATGCTTATATGAAGGACATGAGGACAGTACCTTTTTTTGATGTCATAGTCTTCGTTAATAGGAATCACTATCCTACTTTGAAACGATCAGGGATTGAACCTAGTAGAAGTTAGTTACTCAATTGTTTCATATGAACCTATTTTCTGGAGTTATAGACTTGTTCAAGTAAGCTTCGTCTCAAAAATTATCAAAAATTACAATTCTCGTTTAATTTTAAATGTTATTTATAATAATAAAGTTTAGTCTTCCTATATATATATTTTGCTTCACCACAATCGATGACGCTTCTCTTGGAACATCTTACATAGTATAATTGGGCCTATAAAGTCTTCTAGCTTTATTTATTTTGGAACTCATCCAAATTTAATAATATTACACAAAAACGTGTTTGTTTACTCTTAATTGATAACGAAGAAAATATAAACAAATGAAGCTATTTCTGTCAAACCTTTTTACACACAAGTGAACATATAATTGCTGAGTGGTATATATTTCGCTATGCTGTATCATAACATAAAGTTTTCTGATAAAGAAAATGCTTTGAAACAAACACAAGTTAATAATTCAAAGTCAAACGCCCTTACCACAAAATCGAGGAATATACCTAGTAATTCAGAAAATGCCTTCAACATTCGTTCAAATGCTAAGCAAATAAATCAAACAACCGGAAATAGGGGCGCTATAGCAAGAGTTCCGTTGGGTGGTAAGGATCAAAATAAGGCTGTTCCTTCATTGCTGAGATCTCAATCGAGCTTAAACGCTGGAGATAACAAACAGCAAAGAAAGAAAATATTGCTCCCAAAAGCGCCTTCTTTATCAAAGGCCAACTCGTCTTTGGGATTCGTTCATCGCAGTAACCTGTCCACAAGTGAAGGCTCATATAAACCTCAACAGAACAAAAAGCTAGCGGATATTAATAATAGTATTTTCAACCCGAATAATGCGCAAAGGTCTCAAGAACTAGTACAACCCCAAGATACGGACTCCTTGACAAAAAATATAACGGATACCCCAACTACGCCTGTAGGATCACCTTCGCTTCTATCCACCATCACTCCAAAAACTCAACTGCTTGATGCATCAAATATATCGCACAGGGATTTAAATCGAAATAATGTAGATCCAATTAAACGGAACATCAAGAAAAGCAACAAAATTAATGAACAAAATAAACAAGCAGATATTAAAAAATCGTTTCAAATACATCAAGATTTGATTGAAGACGAAGAAAGTATAGAATACGTGCCCGCTAAAGGTCCGTCTATACCTTACAAGCCAAGTGACATGGATTCATTGACAGAAACAGACCTAGAACTTTTCTCCAAGCCAAATGGAATTACATTGACTGAGCAGAATGAACATGAATACCCTGAGATATATAAGAACGAAATGGATTTGAATTTTCAAGAAATAAACCTTGATGATCCAAAGAATTTTTCGTTTGAGTACGATGACCAAGATATTGAGGCTGATGATAAAGTTGACGAAGATACGAAGAATATTGGATTAAATGTAGATGAATTAAACGATTTGTTGGACTTTTAAATATTATATATAATTACTACCCCTTCAATTCATTGTCTAGTTTCTACCAAATTTCTTTAATTTTGCATTATATTATTAATACACATCAATCTTATTTACATAGATTTGCTCCTAATTTATATACATATCTATCTATTGTTGAGAGCATTCTGGTTGGGCACCACCGAAATCGTCATGAGTGCCATAGTATTCTTCTTGACTATTCTCTTCGGGTCTATCTTCTGGATAATCGGGCAATGCATTTTCACGAGCAATTGTGAAATCAGTGATCAATTCAATATTAGCTTCAGGTAATGAGTTTTCGTCAATGGCTTGCTTCTCTGTATCTCTCTTGTTTTGTAAATCATTAGGTAATAAGTTTTTAATCTTTAGTATATCATTTTTCTCTAAATACCAATTATCAGGAGGAAATTCTATATCCATCTCGATATACAAATCACCTTTTTTACCAGTAGATGAGCTGAACCAGCTGCTTTTCTTTGGATCATACTTCACTGGCATACCTTCATTTTTAATTTTAATATAGTCCCCAGGTCTTATGACTTTACCTTTAGGAGTGGAAACTTGTATTCCCCTACCATCTAAATGTTTTACAACCACCTTAGAAAACCCGCACAATGAATCGGCTAATGGGATTTTATATTTTACAAATAAATCGTCACCTTTTCTAGTGAAAACGGAATGTTCCTTACAGTGAAAAGTCATTATAACGTCACCAGTTTCTTTTCCAGGGTATTCGTCTGACTCTTTCGTCAAAACTATGGATTCACCACTCTTAGATCCTTTCAATATTTCAAATTCCAATATTTTGGTTTCATCTATAACTCTTTTACCGACACATTTTTTACATTTATCCTTGGAGCGGTAAATTTTACCTATTCCATGGCAAGTTTCACATTCAATATAATCTTGAGTAACTAACCCAGGACCAACCCTACGGATCTTACGAACTGTACCTTCTCCTTCACAAACGCCACACTTCTTCATTGCTGCATTCTTTTTGGCTCCAGTACCTTTACAATGAGTACAGATAATATCTCTAGTTGAAGTGGTTCTAATTACCTTCCCTTTAAATAAGTCTTCAAGTGTCACATCAACTTCCAATTCTGCATCCTTTGTACGAGGTTTCGATCTACTTCTTCCAGGACCCCCAGGTGGACCGCCTGCACCTCCCATATTGTTGAAGAAATTGTAGAAATCATTTGCTGAAAAATCTTGCTGTGTCCCTCCGTAAAAGTCTTCGAATGGGTTACCATTGAAGTCAAATCCTTCACCACCAGTTCTCCTACCATCAGTAGTTCCATATGTATCGTACTCTTGGCGTCTAGATTCGTCTATCAAGACTTCATACGCATGAGATATTTCTTTAAATCTTATTTCTGATTGCTCTCTATCCTCTTCAGTAGCCTTATCTGGGTGATACTTTAATGCCAACTTCCTATACGCTTTCTTTATTTCTGCGTTCGATGCACTTACATCAACTTCTAAGATTTCATATAAATCCAGAGTCATATCTTTTTCAACTATTTTAAAGTTATTTCAAGCCAAATTCTTTGAGAAAGTTTAAGTTAAGCTAAATAAATAACTCTATGTATAAGATTATGTTGCCATCAAATGTATTAACTAGCCATATATGTGAGAAAATTTGATAGCGGCTTCTTCGAACTCTGGTCTATCCTGCATGTGGTTTTTTATGTTGCAATCTACTATTATATCGACATAGGTACGATATGAACTAGCTATTTTGTTCCAGACATTATAAGATAAATACCTGTTGTAGTAATTGATTCAACGCATATCCCTATCCCTACTTTTTCATTAAAAAATAACTCCTTTGGGACTTGTAACACTTAAAAATGGCTCACGTATATTTTTTTTGCAACAAAACAGGTTGTCATGAAAGCATAGTCAATGTGATGAAGATAATATATGATATATATATATAGTGTTTGTTTCAGATATTTATTGCAATAAGTTAGAACCCATTTAATATCAAATTGATTAAAAAAAATGGCGACACGAGCAGGGTTCGAACCTGCGCGGGCAGAGCCCAAAGGAACCTGCATCCTTCGCCTTAACCACTCGGCCATCGTATCGTCTAATGGCCTTTGTAAGAGATCACATCTACATATACTAGTGTATATATGTAGTGTTGCAAAAGTTATACATCAGTGTTGCAAAACATGATGTATAAATACCGTA